>OZ037775.1:9858449-10068449 GCA_964035525.1 Porites cylindrica | reverse complement strand
GTGAACAATGACGGAAGAGAAAAGCAGAAAAAGAGGTACAGTAAAGGCAAATTTAAACCTACTACAGCGGAGCAAAACATTGATGAAAAAAATGGTCTCAATTACTGCAGAGCTTCAAACGATAATAATCGAACCAGTTGACTATTAACCTGAACCATTTTTTAATTCTTTTGTCACAGTTGTCATCTTTGAGATCAGCAAAATTATTACTTTCTTCATAAGTTTGGTTTCTCCGAAAGATGTGTTAAATTTGTCTGTATCTATTAGTGCTTACTTCGTCAGACAAATTTGCTTTGTTTTGTTTTTGTTTGTTTGTTTGTTTTTTTTTCCTGAGGCCCGCTTTACGGGGTTGTTTGGAGCGCAGCACTGAAAACAGTGAAAATTAGTTGTCTTCATTGCTTTTTGTACGTTCTGCGGAGGAGATTACTCATTATGTATAGACATGTTTTTCTAGCTTTGTGAGCTTATCCCTTTTGATCGTTAAATAAAATATATCGCCCCATTTTTAACCACTTATACTTAAAACCAGAGCCTGCCTTGGACTTCCTTCGATTTTAATAGATCTTTATCCATTTCCTATTCTTTTACACTATCCTGTTCAGCTGTCCAAGCCTCGTTAGCATGCATGTGCAAATGAAAGGCAAAACGTCCATCTGCTCCTTCCGATTCGCTTCACTCAACGATGTGATTGACCAGTGTCAATAAATTGGTCAGTGGAAATTGGGGTCTGAGCTCAGTGGCGGATCCCGGGAAGCCCCAGCCCCCCCCCCCCCCCCCCCCCCCCACCCTCCTTAAATTATTTTTAGACCAAACTGAGGGCCGAAAAAGATTTTTTGACACCACCCCCATTCCCTTCGCGCCCCCCCCCCCCCGGACCCCCACTGGAGCTAGTACTTATAATATACTTACTTATAATTAACTTAAAATTATGTAGCAGCTGTGGAGATACTTTACCATAACAGCCATATAGCTCAACTCTCATTGATATCTGTTCGTGCCAATCAGTCGGTTGAAAGCGAATATAACGGGCCGTAATTACTTTGATCAGGTTATGACGAACGACAGTATTATTGTCATTGTTTCCATTGAATACCTACAAATTTAAGGATTTGTCAGAAGATTACAAGTGTTTGCTTATTTCTGATTAATTGTTTATAATTCTGATTAATTTCTTATAATCTTTCCGTTTTATCACTGTCTATGCAACAATACAAAAATATCTCTTAAGCGCACTCGATCGGTTACCATTTAGGTTTATATCAACCCTATATCAAGACGTTATAGTGGCCTTGCGTAATTAAGATGGGTAAATTAGATCCAAAGTAGCTACCGTAAGTTACCGCACTTATATCTGCTGCGTCCGAAGATTAGTAAGAAGTATGATATGGACAGTGCAGGTAATAATAAAACAGCAAAATTGAAGTGCATTGGATAAGAGGTCATCAACTCTTATATGCTGGTTATACCTATTCAGGCAGACCGAGAGCAACAACCACAGCAACCAGGCCAGACTAGCAAGAAACTAGAAAAGACATGTTAACTTAATTTTCATTGACGTACATGTTCCATGCCGGCCTAGCTGATCAAAACGTTCGGTAATCGAATCCAATCGAACTCCAATCGTTCGATTGACTTCGATTGGGTTCGGGAATCGAACTTAACCGAACTCGCCTAAAAATTTTACCAATCGAACACATTCGAACGTTCGTAAATCGAACACTTAAACAATTGAACATAATCCAACGTCCAACACTACAACAATCGAACATAAAACCAATTTCATCTGGTTTCAAACAAGGCGTTGTGTTCAAATAAGTTATGTATATTGGCTTCAATTTCAAACAAGAGTACGCAAAGATGTCACAGAGGGAGTAGAGGAGCCAACCACCTATTTTCTGCTAACGAACAATAACTGCTATGCTATTCGCGTTATTGTTATTTCGTTTACATTTAATGAAGCATTGTAACGCCAAAAGTGTAGCATTGCTTCTGTTGTGTAACAGCTTTTACAAATGCCGCTTGTAGTTTTATAAATAGATATTTACTTTGAGGTAATGAGAACACTGGTAGCGCTAGTAATGACTATTTGGAATATGCTCTACACTGTTGCGTGCGTTCAGATCCAGTTTCGGTGTCCTTTTTTAATAATCGAAACTTTATCGAAGAAGATTTGACTTTTCTGCTATCCTAAGAATATCCTCGGTCGGTATTGTGGTGGCAGAAGCGTGGACGGAAGAAGGCGTGTTTGTCGATGTGAAATGTCACATTCAGGCACCCTCACGTTTTGGCGGGGAACCGCACAGCTATCCACACTTTAAGAAATAAAATTGCACTAAAGGCAACCTAAAACTAAAAAATCTAATCACAGATTGCTCTAAATTCAGTGACCGATGAATTCGTGGGTAAAAAGCAGGTAAAAAGTTTACACCGTCCGAATGATCCGTCTTTTGTCACAGTTATAACGGTCATTTTAGTGTGAGTCCAATTGTCCGTCGTGTACTCATTTTATTGTTGGCAATTTTGCTTGAGTCCGTGAACAAGTCATTTGTAATTAAGGTGCCCATAACTGCTGATTTTGATTCAGCAGCCTTTTTTATAAGTTATTAAACCAGTCTATAGAACACTATCGTAGGGTGACAATTGATTTATTTTTTGGTTCGGCAATGTGCATTTGTAAATGTCGAAGTCACCATTTTACGGCGACTGCTTACTAATGTCAAGGACAAAGACAAACCGGAGGACAGACAGGGAGCAGTATACAAGATCAAATGCTGCGACTGCCAGGCTTCTTGCATTGGTGAAACCGGCAGAAACCTGAGCACGCGACTGACCGAACACAAACGCGCGACGAGGAATGGTGACGTCAACAATCACATTGCTGAGCACCATTTCAAGACGAAACATCAAACATGTATAACGTATTCTACAGACTACTATCAACGTCTTACTTTAGAAGGCTGGTTTACTAACTTAGAACAAACGCCACTGAATCGAAGCCAACAGTTACCAGCGCCGTACAAACGACTTATTGACGAGATCAAGCAAAACTAACTACGAGAGAACAACTGGAGAACTGACAATTTGACTAACAATAGACGACTGTTTAACTGTGACAATAGACGGATCGAAACGCACCAATCACTGATTACGAGTCTTCATTGCCAATAACATCACGGCTTAACTGACAGACGACCAATAACATCGCGACATAATTGACCAATCAGATCAATAACCAGAGTATAATACCATCAACTGACGTGATACAACTCCCTTTGACTCTGAAGATGACTACCGCACAGGTTGTTGAAAAGTCAGTCACTGTTAACAACAACAGTCCTATTCAGGACTACGTTCACCCGGACAATCAAACTCAACCTTTTCACCATTTATTGTCGTTCGTTTTTCTGTTCAGTGATTCGCGTAGAAAAGTCGTTACGCTTCGAAACGGACCTATCACATTTAGAGTGTTTATAGCCAGCAAGTGAACATCACAGCTTAACTGACAGACGACCAACACCATCGCGATTTAATTGACCAAACTGACGCCTAAATTATATCAACGTTCTCTGAGTGTCTAAAAATGGCTACTCCGGAAAATCATGTCAGTCAACCTAGTATGAAATGACTCCTTGGTTCAAACCATTCACCCGTTTTAGCTAACATTTCCAGAGTGAGATATTGATAGCTCGGTTAAACGCACGAGCACTCGAGGAATATAATATTGCCTTACCATGTCTTGCCCTTTTTCCTTGTAGTATTGGAATTGCGTTGTTTCGTTACTGTACTGCAACTTATATTTCGTAACCCATCTGTCTCTATCTTCTCTTCCTTGTGTCGCTACACCAGTTACACTTGTGAACTGACTGCCAAGATCAATCTGAAGCCACTGATTGACATCTGTTTTCCACGCTGTCCACGCTCCTCTTTTGACCCTGGCTCCATCTACTTTGAAGTTCAGTCTACCCTGGAAGGCATGGTGAGTGAAAAACCTCTCTGAAGAAGCGGTGATATTTCCATCAGGGATCTGACCTTTTTCCATTCCCAGAGGATATATATCGTGGCACTCTAGTTGTTCCAACAAAAATTGTTAATCACTTAATAATTCAAATGTTTATATAAAATTATCCTAGCGTCATTGACTGTTAACTAAAGATTTGAACTTAACAAACGGAAACCGACAATATTAAACTGTATCAATCCTCGTTTACTTAGGGGCTCCCAAGGACTACTTTCTGTAAAATATCTGTTACGAGAAGCAGACATTGCCTAGAATTTTCTGTCACTTGAGGACGGCTAAAAATTTCTAAATGACCTTTTCATTCGAAGCTTATCCAATCTCCTAAGATTTTCTTAAGTTTATTTTTTTCATATTTCACTCCCCAGGTTAGGCTAAAATTTTCGGATTAAAAAATGTGATGGAGAGAGGAAGCAGAAAAATTTTCACTTTCATAATACGTCAAATAAGGCGTCTAAAATTTTCGGAATAATAAAACTCAAGCCCCTGTAATTTCGAAACGACTCAAGTTCCCCTAGGATGACCGAACAGATAAAAATTTTATAGCGCCACTGAGAATGCATTTCTAGAAATCTAAAAGTGCTCTGGACTGCCTAAAAGGTGTTTCAATATATTTAGGAGAAAACCGTCGTACTCTCTGCATGGTATTCTAGTTTTTGTGCTTTACTGACGCTAAGAATATCCAAAGCTATCCAATTATTGAATGAGGGAGGTACGCTTCGAGGAAGAAAACTGTACAGTCGACTCCCGATATCTAACCTTCAAGGGAAATCGAAAAAAGTTCGATTTATTAGGAGATCGAAGCAGATGACTAGAGATAAGGAAATGCAAGTATCATGCACACTTCACTTCAAGGGCAGCAAGATACATATTGCCATTTTGAAAATGGGAAAAAAAAATCACGAAAGCTTGATTAATCAGTACATGGCTAAGCATTGTATTTAATTGGACTGACAAAAAAGTAAAGACAAAGAGTACGCGCTTGTTTCTTGAGCTGCAGCTTAATGCCTTTTTTCGACTTGGCAGGCGCTTAAAACATGGTTCAAGTTATCGAGGGTAAAATTGTATAGAAATAACCTAAAGGGAAACAAAAAGTACTTCGAGTTAGCGGGGGATTCGAATTATCCAGGGTTCGAGTTATCGAGCGTAAAATTACAATAAATGTATGAAGGAAATCCAGGGAAATTCGGTTTTGGTTCGAGTTAGCGGGAGGTTCGCGTTAGCGAAGGTTCGAGTTATCGGGAGTCGACGACTGTATGTCCACATAAACTTTGTTACTGACTGGAAATTTGTTCTTAAAATACGCTTTTCATCATCTGGCTTTGGGCTGATAAAAGACACCATCGCCTTTTTTGCCCAAGCTCAACGTTTTCCCATTTGTTTCAAAAGCATGAAGCTTTCAATTAGAGAAATTATGCACATTGTTCATTTAGTACTCTCAGTGGCAATGCAAGGTTCGCTGTAGTTGTAAATTCAAGATAGGTTTCCTTTATATTTTCCGATCAGTTGGTTACCTCCGTAAACAAAAATTGAAATTATTTTATTCTTATTTTCAAACGGATAAAAAGCTGAAAGGACAAATACCATTCACGTCACAGTTAGTGGTGGCATCTTGGCATCTATTATTATCTGTTATGTGAAAAAAGGGGAAAGTATATTTTCGCATTTTAATACTTCGCATTTATTTTTTATAGAGAGTTTTAACAAAGATTTAGAGTAATAAGAGCATGCACCTATATCGTATTCGGGGGATGTCATGCGGGATCGAACCATGACAACACACCTAAAGGTCGCTTCACGAACCAACCTGCCTTCAGACTGTGTAATGGCTCCATCACCTTAAGAAGACTAACGGTCAATAAAGCGGAAAGATCATGACACATAATCAAAACAAGTGACTGTAAATGTAAGACATATAACGATACTTTTATTTTCATTGTAACTCCAACGATTTATAGCCACATTTCTTTCCATTTTTCTCTTTTTAGTAACTAAGCCACTTCAACAGATGCCATTATTTACCATTACGATCATATATATTTAGACTCTTATTGATATTTTTGTGTACCATTCTGTGGGATGTTGGTTGAACTTATGAACTTTGCTCATCGTCTATTCTATATCTACACTCGCGGTTTAGTACTGCAGCAACTGAAGACACCATACATTACCGGCATAACAGCCATAGAGCTCAACTCTCATTGATATGTCATCCTGCCATTCTGTCGGTTGAAAGCGAATGAAACGAGCCGTAATAACTTTTGTCAGGTTATGGCGGACAACCGTGTTACTGTCGTTGTTTCCAACAAATTCCTGCAAATTGATGACATTTCATCAGAATCTGAGTTTCTCAACAATTACCTCCTTCTTTACATCCTTATTCGTTTTATCATTTCTGTTTGTTTTTTATCTTTGGATTATTGTATCAACACTAGACTGTTCAGCTTGATAGGCAGGATTAGTCAGTCTTTAATACTTCTTTCTTTTGAAATTTTTTTAGCGCTTCCAGTTTTAAAATCTATTACCTTTTCTATGAAGTGAGGTTCTTCCTTGTAGTATTGGAATTGCTGTGTTTTGTTACTGTACCGCAATTTGTATTCAGCAGCCTTTTTTTATAATTTAGTAAACCAGTCTGTAGAACACTACCCTGCTAGCAGAGTCGCTTCGATCTTTCCTAGATGAGTCGGAAAGAGGAAGCGACTCTGCCGACATCTTCAAGTTCCTTTGATCTGCCGATCATCCAGCGATTTGGATGAGTCAGACAAGTTTCATACTGATAAACCAGTTATACCTGTGCACGAACGCATATTCTGGAGTTTTGCGGACTCTTTCTGCGCCCACGCTCCATAACAAAACAAATAGCTGCCCCTTCAATTTCATGCAGGAATTTTGAGAAAATTATAGATTGAACGTTCAGTTTTAGAAAAATTGGAAAATGCACCCAGACTTGAGATGGATTTTGTTTTGGATTTAACCATGTGCTTAGCCGATTTTACTTGCGTGAACGGATCTCCAATCCAGTAAGTTTTACGCGAAGTTCTTGGAAGGATAAACAAATGGGTTTTGAGTAAAAATATTTCTACGAAACAATATCTATGCCTATTCTTTGGTGTTTTCTCATTCATAACATTAATAGACAGTATTCGTATTCTCCGACAGTCCTGGAACGAGTAGGCTTTGATCATGAATGCAAAGCTCATGCGGGGAACTTCTCGCGAAGAGGACAAATAAATATGAGAAAACTGCGGCTGAGTTTGCAGAATTTAAGGAAAACTTTTAACATTGTAAAGTTCCAAAGGGCTTACATTTTAATTGTAATTTTCAGTGTCCTTTAAACTTTTCGAAGAATATCTCTTATTGAAATGGACGTAATTATCGAAAGCCTGCGATAAAGTTAACAGTGATGTTATCAAACCTACTTTGCAGTTGAAATTTTCTAACAGAGCGGATGCAAAATCTTGAATGTGTATTTGAAGTAAACCAAACGACTCATTCAGTGGATAATTACTTATCAGGACGGGGCTTAGCGTTCTGCACCCGGTCCATGTGCATTTTAAGGAAGTTAAACCGGTTTGAACAAAGATGACAAGGTAAAGTTTAGTTTTAAATTTAAGTTACATTATCTTCAAATAACAACTGTGCGTGAGTACAAAAACGTGCACGCAGTTGAACACAGAGTTTGGTACAGACGATAATTCTGAGCAGTTTAAACTCCACACTACAGATACACACAAGAGAAAAAGAATAATAATAAGAATAAAATTTTATAAAAAGGATTCGAGTATTGACATGTTGACACAATATACCATTTTCTTGATTACTTCTTGTTTCTTCGTTTGGCTTCGTGGCTTTTTAACTTTTGCTGTTAGTACGACCAGCTCTTCCCACAGTTTTGTTTTTTGAAACAGATATCCCTTTAGCTTACCCGTAAGGTTTAAGCTTTGAAATCTTGCAGTTTTTTGCTGATTTCTATCGTTTTGCAGCGGTTCAGCCGCGACTAACCCATGTTTGTTTGTGTTTTTGCCAAAAAGTTCCCCGCTTTAGCCTCGCAATCATGCTGTGAAGTCTCTCGTCCCAGGGCCGTCGGGCAATACGAATAACGTCTATTCAAAATAAGATCATGAGGCTATAGAACCCATGTAGAATTTAAATGGTCGGTGCTTTTACAGCTGTTTTTTGGATAATACCTGATCTGCGATGCCAAAAACGTCTTTGGATTTTGTGTTTTTCTGCGATGTCGATCAAAATCTGAAGAAGCGGCGCTTTCTTCGCTTTCTCGCCTTTACATTTTAGCGAACCTCTTAGGAAACGAAAGGCCGTGGTTTGTGATTTGTAGTTGTTGGATTTCGTTCCGTTTTGTGTGTTTCTATGTTTCAAGGTTCGTTGCTTTGTTTTTTAAAAGCACCGTAAGTTTTACCTTAGTTCCAAGTTTTTTTTAATTCTTATACTGAAACGTGGCAAGTTTAGATTCCAAAAGCTTTCCAAAGGTGAAATGGTTCCTATAGAGTTTCCAAATCCAGAGGAAACACAGATACGGAAGGGCGAAAATGAACTGGTACGTTCCTGCTAACATTTACATTTGCTGACAAACACAGTGAATGCTACGGTAACGGTTTGATTGACGTCGCAGAAAAATTTGAATTTGGAACATGCTCAATATGAATAATCGAGGATGTCGGCAGAGGTTCCTTCATCTTTCCGACTTATCTGGGAAGATCGAAGGAGACTCTGTTCGCAGTGTAGTAGAACACTATCGCAGGGTGACAATTGATGTATTTTTTGGTTCGACTGTAAAATAGCGTTCGGCAATGTGCATTAATTTTGTGAATGTCGAAGTCACCATTTATTGTCGTTCGTTTTTGTGTTCAGTGATTTGCGTAGAAAAGTCGTTACGGTTCGAAACGGACCTATCACATTTAGAGTGTTCATAGCCAACAAGTGAACATCACAGCTTAACTGGCAGACGACCAACACCATCGCGATTTAATTGACCAAACTGACGCCTAAATTATATCAACGTTCTCTGAGTGTCTGAAAATGGCTACTCCGGAAAATCATGTCAGTCAACCTAATATGAAATGACTCTTTGGTTCAAACCATTCACCTGTTTTAGCTAATATTTCCAGAATGAGATATTGATAGCTCGGTTAAACGCACGAGCACTCAAGGAATATAATATTGCCTTACCCTGTTTTGCCCTGTTTCCTTGTAGTATTGGAATTGCGTTGTTTCGTTACTGTACTCCAACTTATATTTCGTAACCCATCTGTCTCTATCTTCTCTTCCTTGTGTCGCTACACCAGTTACTCTTGTGAACTGACTGCCCAGATCAACCTGGAGCCACTGTTTGTCATTTGTTCTCCTTGCTGTCCATGCTCCTATTTTGCCTTTATCTTTTTTGAAGTTCAGTCTACCCTGGTAAGCGTGGTGCTCGATAATCACCTCTGAGGAGGCAGTGATATCTCCATTAGAGATTTTTCCGTTCTCCATACCCAAAGCATCTTGACATTCTAGAGAAAGGTAAAAAAATAAATATCAGTTCAATGTTCAAAATTCATGCTCTGTGAAAAATTCTGGAAACTTTCCAGCTGATCCGAGTGTGTTAATGGTCCATCCACAATGTTGTAGATTTCTCAAAGGTTTGCGTCACTGTGGTTTCTGAAAACGTGGCAGTAATTGATTTCTGGTAGGGCCCATAAATGCTAGTCTTTCTGACATATACTTTCGTATGCTGCATTATACATAGAGTCCTTGAAAACGCTTCTCGTTCAATGTTGTTCTAGTCGGGACTTCCTGGAGACTGGCTAGTTAAAAAAGTGTATTTTTGATTCTACGGAACCATGTGGTTTACATCCAAACAGGTGATCGTTTATCAGTTAGCAGAGTTAGTAACATAACAACTTTATGCGTCATTCAGGCTAAAGGGAAATGTCCTCAATTGAAGGGTAAGAACGACGGCTATGTAACAACTGATTGCCATCCCAAAATAACTAACGTTAATGTTTCCTCTCTCTTCTCAACTTGTTTGGGGTCTACTGTGTTCTCCTGAACGCGTGACAGCTCAAGACTTACTCTGGCCTAAAAAAGGCTTCCTACTATGGGGTCTGTGATTTCCAGTACCTCCAGAATAATTCTGCTTATATTTATAATCAGACGCTTGGGTGACAGAGCTAGCAGTCTTCTTACACTATTTTATTGTTCACGAGGGGGACGTCCATTTTTTTCCCAATTGCCGGGTCGGACATACAACTCAAGCTTTTGTTTGAGCTTGGCTTCTTTGAGTTTTCTAGCCAAGAAATCTACTATTTATAAGGTTTGCCAGCTGTAGAAATATATGGTATTGTTTAGTGATATCCTTTGTTATATCGGCACACCATCCTCGGAGACTTAGTCGGCGGGTCGGGAGAAAAGGCACGACGAAAGTCAAGCGAGGGCGGAAGAGCCCCTAGTTATAATTACTTACGAGACCATTTCCAAACGGTCAAGTGAATTCTGGCTTCTGATTGGGCACAAGAGATGCTTTGCATTACCGTGCCCCATCGGCGAACAGCATCTCGTGAGTTCGTTTTGGGTGTTCGTACACGACGGCTATTGTGACGTTATACTTGTCCTAAAACTAACTCAGCTTTGTCCAGTGGCTGCGTACTGCCGTCAAATCCTGCTTTCTTTAGGCTTTCTTTAGGTACGGTTGGGATATTTTGCTGACTGTTACGAGGGCACCAATGGTGATGGGTACAAGCACAACTTCTTTACAGTTCCACAGACGCTTCACCTCTCTTTTCATGTCCTAATAATTTCCATTTTTCCTTGTTCTTTAAGAGTTACTCCATGGTTAACTGGGCATGCGATATCTATTATAATGCGTCGCTCTTCTCCTTCTTATCCTCAACTATGATGTCTGGTCTGTTGTGCTCAATTTTATTGTCATGCTGACTGCAGTTTGAATAGGAAGATTCTATAGTACCTACATTCCTCCGACTCGTAATTATAGCGGTTGTGGGAGCAATCAAAATCAAACTTTTGACATAGTCTCCAGTGAACGCATCTTCCATCCTGATCGTGTCTCCAACCTTTGTATTCTTTCTGAGCCAATTTCTTCCACTCTTGTCAGACTCAATTAGATTAAGCCTCTCCACCCTGAGTTGCCAACATGGGAGACACGGATTAGACCGCACAACACGCAAATGTGAAGTGCAATTAATACAGGCCATGATAACAGCTTTCACATTGTGCCTCCTACATTCTGCCTTTTTGCATACAAAACGAAATCTTCCCTTTAACATGCCATAGGCATGTTCTGAAACAACCCTGGCAGATCTTAATTTTCTGTTGAAGTACCGTTCTTTTCGATTTTTTGTTGTATCTGAGTAAGCTTTCAGGAGCCAGGGGCGTGAAGGAAAGGCACTGTCCCCCACCATCCCTAGAGGAATTTGCTCTGAATTTTACCCTAAGGTGACGTTAGTACATTATGAGGGAGTACAAGATCAGATTCTATCTCATGAAAAATTGGTGAGAATTATAAGAGAGTACAATCATGTACTGAACCAGGAGCACCTACCTCAGCCAAAAGAAATCTTTTGTTGGCTGCTATCAATCTCTTATTTGTAACAGAGTATCTTTTCTCTTTTCTTAAAGTTAAAAAATTTCTTCAAATTGCTGCTAATGTAAACGTGAAAACCGTCCCATGCGCCTAAGCAAGGAAATCCCCAGTCTTTAAGGAAGGCATCCAGTTCAGCTTTCCACCCATCCTCGGTTGTTGGTAAAGTCACGTACTCATCATAAAACACTTGAACGATAACACGAATGACTTCGTTGGACTGATTTGGTAAGCTGTAGAAAATTGTTCTTATCAGTGTGCAGTTGTTAGTCTTTTCTCAATAATTGTTGTTTGTTTGCTTGATAACAATAATTAAATAACATCCGCAGCCTTTAATCTTAGATAGTGTTTTTAACTTTTTAAGGTGATTCCCTAGCTTTACATGGAGCACTCTTTAATTTTGTTGTGTTGGCAACTTCAACAATGTATGGACAAAATGCTGTCGGAGCATATACTTGAGCACAAAAACAAGTTTATCCTCATCGATAAAGATCCTTTTTGCCTAACCTTAAGAGCACTTAAGACATTTTACTAATTTGCATTAAAAGTGCGCGGCCACACTCGAAAAAATGTGCCTCGGCATTTTAAATTATTGTTGGTCAACTTTCAGTCACGTACTCATCATAAAACACTTGAACGATAACACAAATGACTTCGTTCAACCGATTTGGCAAGCTGTAGAAGAGGCAACCCTAAAAAGGTCACCGACAGTTGAATAGGAACATCCATGAGCTAAACGGTACTTAAGCTCACATAGTTAATTAAGTTGGCGATCTGACGATATCTGGGGATACCGGTTCTCTGAATTTAGTGATTTCTTTTGTGATAAGATCTTCCATAGCATTCAGTATAAAATTAAAGGTATCGCGATTTACCCTAAACCTTCTTTTAGACCTCTTCGTTTGTCCAGTTATGATATCCATGTTGCCACCATAGACAATCTCTCTGCTCCACGGGACCTTTTTCTTTCCGCTCCAGTTTTGTAGATGAGCAGACTACAGCGGCTGCAATATTTTGAATTGAATTCTCCTCCTCGAATAAAATTTTTCGTGCTTTAGAACCTTCATCTCTCCTTCTTAACTACTCTATGCTATTTTGAGCCTTCCGCTTTCTCGCTGTTGATAAGAGGTTTTGAGCAAACATGATGGCAGCCATGTTTTGTTCTTCGCAACCTGGCCTGATCGTCCTAAGCTTTTTCCGTGTTACTTTATTTTACATTTTACATTGGTCCCGACTTTAGACGGTTTCCCGTCCTTAAATTTATATTAGACGGTATTCAATCTGACGGAATTCCGCCTGTGACGAGTTTCTCCCGGCTTCTCAAATGAATTCGGCCACTATCAGTTGTTACTCGTGTATATGTTTTCTCAGCTGTACTAATTTGACACAGCAATTTAGTTTATTGATTTTCACCGATTTCCGTTATCAATCGATAAAAATCACTTGATTGCTATCGATTTTTATCGATTGACTACTCCGGGCAGAGAGTTTCCTGAGTTTGTAGAAACTTGCAGAAATCCAGTCCTACAACACAGTTTAACAATGAAAGCTAGAGGTGATGTACATGCCAACAAATGTTGCTATAATTTAGGATGTCCCTTTGGACGGTACTATTTTCTTCGGTAACACCGGCCAGCAGGACAAGGCAAATTGATAAGACATTTATAAAAAGATTGCTTACTATACAGGACCAAGAACACTTCAAAACTCACAATAAACGCAAACTGCGTCAACAATATCGTAAATCACTCTTCTCTGGCGATAAAACGGCTCCTTCGGCTGTCAGTTTCACCACACTTGAACCGCCAGAGAGAATGGAGAATTGCCGAAGTCGGCCCGAATCGGAAACTCGTTCCTAGTACTCCTCGGCTGTCCTTTTGGACGGTATCATTTAGGCATAACCATCCAATATCTGGGCCACGAGGTGATGCTCAACTATCTAATTTCACTGTGCTAATTAGCTCTTACCTCATTTGCATAATCGGACATAGTCGCTCTATATTTTCGACCCATATTTGGGCTGTTTTGCTTAGAGATTGTAGAAAAAAAATTATTCCTACTGTATTACACAAAATAGTAAACTTTCCTGGCAAAATTACACTCTTAAATTTTTTTAAAAATAATTATGCAGAAATATGCCTTGTTTTTTTTTTTTTGGGGGGGGGGGGGGAATATTATGGGTTTCCTGAGACCGAGATAATTTTTTTCTGAAAGTTAAATAGTTTTTGCCCTTTCCAATAAGGTGTACCTTCATGTGGCACTGTAAATAACGGTAGAGATATTTTTTTTTTATTTGCATAGTCAAAAATACTTCAAATAAATGCTGAAGACAATGTGTTTTAACTGATCTTTACCTGTACAGTTGCGTCCATCTCCGATGTATCCGTCTTTGCACTTGCATTCAAAGCAACCAGCGGTGTTTATACAGGTGCCATTCGAGTGACAGTCATGGCTACCATTATTACACTCATCAAAATCTGAAAGAAAAAGGTAAAGGCCTTGATCTAAGAGCCCAATTTCAAACGAAGAGACTCAAAGAAAGCCGCAAAGAATTTTAGCAATTTTCCTGGTTATTTAATTTAATGCCTCAAGGGCACAGCATTGTTACGGCCGAGCAAAAAATTGTTCTTATCAGTGTGCAGTTGTTAGTCTTTTTTTTGTTTGCTTCATAACAACTAGCCTTTAATCTTAGATAGTTCTTTTAACAAGGTGATTCTCTAGCTTTACATCGAGCACTCTTTAATTTTGTTGTGTTGGCAACTTCAACAATGGACAAAATGCTGTGGGAGCATATACTTGAGCACAAAAATGAATTTACCCTAATCGATAAAGCTCCTTTTTGCCTTACCTTAAGAATACTTAAGATACTTTACTAAATTGCTCATGATCAGATACGGCACTTTTGCAACCACTTCAACCCCAAAAGAATTCCGCCAAGATTTAACAAATTAAATGAAACTGAGTAAGATCGATGAAGTTTGAAACAGTGCGAATTCCCTTTTTAAGTGACGTTTCTGATGTGTTGTCATCCAAAAATTTTGCTACCATGGCAACATGACGCGACTTCTCTCTATTATTGTAAGAAAACAGCCACTTTGTTTTTAATCACGATGCTTACCTTTACATGTAGCTCCAACCTTTTCAAACCCATCTTTGCAGTCGCAACGGTAAGAACCAGGCTCATTCACACATTCTGAGTTTGGCGGACAACGGTGTGACTTCTGGGCAGCACAGTTTTCTTTGTCTAAATAAACAACAGAGCAAAAGTACTGTACAAGAAATGTTTGGAGTGAGAGTGAAGGAAAGACAAATAACATTTGATAACGGTAGTGTTGCTAATATGTTACAACGTCTGTTTCCAACTTGGCATGCAAGTACATTACCACCCTTTTTTCCAGGTTTTCAATCTCATCTGGTGTGATACGGCGTCTGAATTTCCCCAAAAATTTCAACCCAATTTAGAAACTAGATAGAGTAATGTTAGGCCAAGTTAATTCACACATCTTCCTCTTGCTTTCAGGTAATACCTTCTTGACAGTCATGGATATCTTCCTTGCATTCATTAATATCTGCAATTGATCAAGAACATAAAGTGGAAAGCTGAAAACAGGCGACAGCAGAAGATGTATAAATGTCAGGGTCTTAAGATAACTGAGGAGAATGTGCTGCCTTTGCAATAACATCTGCAAACGGTTGGACACTCTAATCTTCTAGGACAAGGAAGAAAAACCTTAGGTCCCGTCTCACAGTACTGTCACTCATCTGGTTCTTGTGGGACGTAAAAGAACCAACACCACTGTTCAAAAAGACGGGATGTAGACCCCGGTGGTGTGGCTAACCTCTCCTGGGCTGGGTAGATTATCTGTAAGCACACACTTAAATTGCAACCCCGCTCTGTAAGTTCCGCACCATATGGTGGAGGTGATAAGTAAAATTATTACAATAGTGTAATAAAGCAACCACTAGATAACTGGACAATTATTCGACGATTATTCCACCTGATCAGGTGGCGATGCCGTGAAAAAAAGCATTCAGCCGACCGTATTACAAAGTTCCTCAATTAAAACAACAATTCTTGCTTTGAAATGCCGGTTAACTGCAGTAAAAGAAATGGCAGTTTTCTCAACAGAGGAGCTGTTACTTTTTAATAGCTTAACAATACGCAAATAAGACCTCGAAAAGCCACCCCTTCTCCTCGGAAATTGCCTCCCCTTGGACCCCCCATCCCATCAGAATTTCCGTTGCCCGTTGGTTTGGATATTTTCTGGAACTAAAATATATCGTTCGTATAAGTCATCGTTAGCTTCAATTAATGTGGCTGGTGATAGTTTCCATCATTTTTCATCACGTTTACATCAATATTAGTTTTCAGTTGATGCTACAATAATAGGGACAAGCTTCCAGCTTAACACGGCACTGCTTACTTGACTGACGGCTTTAGACACAAAAACAAATAAACACTCGGTTGTTGCTTGGGCATCACAGTTGACGAGCAATGGGTTATCGTCTCCTAGCTCTCTGTCTTACCTACACACTGATCAGACTGATCAGTGGGATGCTTTCGATGTCTGTATCCATCACGGCAGACACATCTGTAGCGTTTGTCCGTGAATCCTACCTGACACGATTTATTCTCTCCAGCAGGGCAAGGATCTCCTTTCATTTTACAAATATTCTGAAGGTAAACATTTTTATTTTTAATTTTGTCATAATTATTTTTTTAACCATTATCATTACTAAACCTTTGGACCCGGTTCCTGGAAAGATGTTAAGTTTAACTCAGGATTAAGCCAAACCTCAATCAGAGTTTTCTCGTCTAAGAACAAGCAACTCGACGTTACAAAACACTATTGAGCCTTTACTAAGAGATACAGTAATGATAACACAAAATGTTACCCAAAGCAATGAAGAGGAACAAAAATACAGAAACGGAACAAAATTTTAATCCTGGATTAAAGCTAATCGGCCTTTCAGGAACCGGGCCTTGATTATCATTGTCATTTTCGCTGTCATTATCATTATCGCTATCGTTATCATTTTCATGATTAATCCACTTCGTCTCTGCGATTTCAAACGCTTGGAGAAGACGATTTGGCGAATATCTGAATGGAAAATGAGCTGCAAGAAGACAAAAAAGACACTGGAGGGTCGTTGACTGTTTTAAAAGAATATTTGCTAGAGAAAAAAACCTTTCCGTTTGCTAAAACTAGTTAGTAGTACATCCCAAATGTGATTCTAGCATTCTGCACAGAATTTGAATTAGTACATATTGGTTTCTGAGAAGAATAAAGAACGAGAGTAATAGGAGAAAAACCTCTCTTTTAAGAGAGGGGACTAGAACCAACAACAAACTCAACGTAAGTATCATGGTGCAGCTCCCAAGATTCAAACACTGACCACATTGGTAGAAGGTGCGCTCTAGCTGTCACCACTGCTCTTCAGTGGGCCAGGGTGTTCGTATTATCCACTACCTCAGCCTGACTTCGGCTGATGCGACACACCTCGTATATTTCGCCATATCCAGTAATAGATAGAAGGGAAAAGATTCGAGTAAAGATAGATCTACAGAGGTTAGAATACCAGGACACCACGGGATACTATGAAGAGGTCAGAGACAAATTGAAGTTATGAAAGACAAAGGAGACCCAAATGACTAAGAAAAGATATGAGGGTTTTTTCAAGAGGAAAAATAAATCTTGGTTAGGAGAAAATGCGATTGGCAGAAGATCGTTTAAAGAAAGCAGTAACCAAAGGACGCAGACGTCTGAAACAGTTCAAGAGATATTGACAAAGGATACAGAAAGGTGAACGTTAAGGCGCGCGTGAAGACCGAAAGGAAAAGGGTGACACTACCAATAGTGACTAGGAGATTCATGGTCAAAACAATCAAAATGAATGCAGTAGACGGGCTGCTCAGGTAAGAACAGGCTGCAGAGTTGTTTTTTTTTTTTATACTGAGGAACATTCCAGATCAAGTAATGAATTTGTGTCAGTTGTGACTTTTAGGCATTTGACTCTGTCTACAAAAGCACACAGCTCATGGATCATATGCATCATGCTATGCTCATGGATGATGTATAAATAGAAAGGCTGTCTTGTGCCGGGTTTCCTCTTTCTCCTTATCGTTAATCGGAAAAACAGAGGGAGAATGAATTGGAATCTGATGGTAACTCATACACATAAGACTTGAAAACTTAGAATATATGAAAAGAAACCTAAATGAGAACACATCCAAAAGACACTGATTATGGCAGGATGATTTCATAGGTCCTCGTTTGAATACATCTACATGTAAAGAGTGCATAAATGAAAGGCGAGTGCAGGACAAAATTAGAGTTTAGGGTGAAGAGGTAGAAGACTAGATAATGAGTTGTTCTGGGAGTGAAGTTGTAGATGTCAGTGAAAAGATCATGGCGGCCCGACAGAAGAAACAAAGACAGGTTAAGGACAGCTGATTGCGTGGGGAAAGCTTAAGGGTACCTGACCTAGTCTGACCTAGGCTTTGGAGTAGCATTGATAACGTCCGAAACTGTCGCGAAACAAGACGCCACATTCAGTTGAACCTTGGTCTCAAAACAGTGAAAAGCCAATTGCAAGGATATTTTCTGAATCACAGGTGTCAATCAAAACTCGCGAAAACTGCTACCTTCTTATTGAATACTTTTATTAATTGTTCATTAATTGACATATTAAAATATGTCAATTAATGAACAATTAAAGAATAAGGCTGAGTATCTTATGAAGCATTATGGAGATCGAGGAAGGTGTTATCCGTCGAGGCCGTAGGCCGAGGCGGTTAACACCCTCCGAGATCTCCATAATTCTTCATGTGATACGACAGCCGAATTCAATAATTGTTTTAATATTCATTCAAAATAATTCCTAGTTTAAAAACATGCCTAAAAGATGCTTACCTCCATCGATCCATCGATGTTATGTTCATCTTGGATAGTGTACGTTTAGGTTTGTCCAGCTCGGCCGATATTCTCCAAATAGCAGCCAGATGTCGCCCATCGAGTTGTCTTCTTGCTGTTCTTGCCATGTTTTTGGCTATTTTCTCGCCTAGTTCTTACTCTTGAAACGAGTGAAACGTCCGCCATTTTTTGTTTTCACAACCAAAACAACTCAACGTCGTCCCCAGGTCTTCTAGGTTAACGGTGCCTTAACCTGCACGAACGCTGCACTTTTGACGTCATTTCCTCGTTAAACACAAAATTCTTCCGAATTTGGTCATCGGTAACTGGTTATGATGAATTATGCGTGTGCTTTTAGCCAATCAGAATCGGGGAAATATTTTGAATGAATAATAATGCTGGTTATTACCATGTGAGGCTTCTCTGAGTGGTAGGAAACATCATTAATTAAAATAATTAAAAAGAGATGTCTAAAAACTGGTTAACTTTAATAAGAGTATAGATAAGTATATGCGATACTGGCCGTGCATTAATTCATTCGTATGTATAGAGAGACGTAGGGGTGTGAATGGTAATAACCGACTAGCGACAAACGGCGAAAAATATTTCTGACGATAGGCCAGGAGCGGATTCGTCCCATAACTTAGTTTGCCGGGATGCGACAACAGATATGCAGTGAGGATAAATTACTATTTCTCGCTAAGTGTGTAGAAGGTTAATGAGTCTATATCCAAATTTGCGATGTGTGAATATATCTAGGTAGCAAATGTCAAACTTGGACACTGTAACAATTATCGTATATGGTTTTACCTCAACCGAGTAGTGAACAAAGTTTTTCTTTCTCCACAGCAAAGACTGGCTTTCATCAGTGTCATTGTTTAGTTCGCAAGATCTATTCCCCGCAACTGCAGGACCCACGTTGATAGACACACAGTTTGGTTCAAGGAAACACTTCACTCTACATCCTCCTTCATTGGCTACTTTTTCTCTTCTTATTACGTGACCTCGAAGCACCTTGTCTGCTATGGGCCCCTTGAATATTATGACTCGGTTATATTCCGCTGCCAAAACTGCGGAAAAAAAATAAAAAAGACATTGTAATTATTTTAAAAAATCAAGTTGGAATATGAGTATAAATACACTAAATATAACTAAACAATGGCGGGATCGAAGGAACGTGTTGTTGTTGTTTGTCACTTGCGTTGCAATTCCTGGCAACCCAGGTTCCCAACAGACTCCTTGGGTTTTTTTTTTTTTTTTGCAAAAGGCCCTACACCCATCCTACTGAGTACTGGCAGCAAATAGACTTTATTCACGAAACCCACCATCTTTGTACGCCCATAAGAATTGATGAAATAAAAGCAATGTCACGTGGTTTTACAGGTGGCAAACAAGTGAAAATAATTTGCAAATGCAAGATATTGAGGTCGAGTATGTTTATTCTAGACAACCGAAAATAAAGAGCTTTTCATCTCAAAGGTGATAATAGCAGATAATAGGAGGAGGTGATCATTGTTACTTTTTTGGATACAGTGGTGACCGTAGATGTCCTCACAAGCAATAATGACGTAACGCTTGTGCACAGGACGAAAAATTGGATTTTCACAAATTTGCCCCCTGTAAATATGTTGCAAAATTGTTAAAACCCAGGAGTAAATCTGCAAAGGTGGTAAATGCCCATTTTGCATCGTAATATTTACACCCCCTGTTTTTTGGTATGCAAATATGGCATTTACCATCTTTGCCCCATATTTGGTTCCTTGGAGAAACCAGTGTCGCGACCTTAGCCATGCTAGTATCCTTGTTTGAATCGCAATGAATATAATACGTACTGCACGTATATTAAAGCTTCAAGAACAAAACTATTGGGAGATAAAAAAGATCCCCTGAAGAATAAAACAACACTGATTCAAAAGAAAACATAACATAACAAAACGTAACTAAGCATTAAATAAATGTCTGCATCATATACAACATAAACCCTCGGACTAATAAATCCGCAATGTTTTGCCACAGGATTTATTACCAGAAAACGTTTTCTAGAACTTATATGCTGTAAGTTGAAAGGTGCCTTACGTTGCAGCGTCTCGAAAAAGGGCAAAGTTGCCTCAGTCAGTGTGTTTGACATCATTGAATCCGGTTTAACCACTTAACGTGTAAGAGTTTGACAAAGTATATGGAATACCGAGAAAAGGCAGTCGGAGACGTAATAGTAAATATGGAATTTTTTCTGCAGAAATGATGAACAAGGAGATGATAAAAATGTAGAAACAAACTTATTCATTCAGCTTCAACTATGCCGTAATTAACTTTTCTTTTTCTTTGCCGCACTTAAAACCACTTTAATGCACTGCGAACTTGCATTGCATTCTACATTTTATTAGTTCTAGAAAGAATCAGTCATTTTCTTTTGCTTATAGTTAAACACTATAGAGCTACGCCTTTTTTACTACTTTTGAGACTCAAAGAATCGTTTTCAAGTTAAAAATTAGCACTTACTAGCATATA
This sequence comes from Porites cylindrica, assembly GCA_964035525.1. Lineage (NCBI taxonomy): Eukaryota > Metazoa > Cnidaria > Anthozoa > Scleractinia > Poritidae > Porites > Porites cylindrica. The sequence continues at coordinate 10,047,415 of OZ037775.1, read as the reverse complement.
CCACAGCACAAAGTCCATACGAAATCCACACAACGAAAACAAACAACTTCATGGAGGCCATCGGAGCTTTTGCTAAGTTCAACTTCCCTCGTGATTGCTTAAGTCTAACTTTGAATAAACCTTAAAAAGTTCCAGTTTTCTTCGTTACACTAATTAATAAAATATCTCATTTTTTATTCAGATTGTTATTTCTTGAAATCGCGGACCGGTTCATTTAAATTAGTTAGCACTACAGCATTTTATTTTACTTATGCATCCTCTCTTGACTTATTGCATTTTTATTATCATCGTTATTTATTTGTTCGTGGGGATCTTTGTACCAAAAACTTTAAAGAATCACGCAATTTTTGAAGATTTTTTTTTATCATTTTATTTTTTTTATACCGCATTTAAATCTTCAGGTGGGTTTCAATTAGCTAAAAATGTTAAATTTGATCTGTTAGTTTATTTCCCTTACTGGTTGTATATTGTTCAGTGCGGGAGGTACAGCCCAACTTTTAAATTGAACCTTCAAAAATATTCAGATAGCTTTACTAAGGAGTTTCTGCCCAATGCCGGATACACAGGCATCTATCCCCCTCGTCTGTGACAAGCATGCAGTGAACAGTTGACGAGTATCACACGACTCTAATTTTAAAAAAAAGTTCTCGAGCACTGTACTTGTGCAAACGAGGTTGCTAGTCGAACTACCATAAGATATCAATGCTAAGACGTTCTCTCCAGAAATTTTTTTTTATTCCAATTCTACATTTAAGCTAGATCTTCCTTTTCCGCAGCGATGCAAACTTATGTCACTCAACCGTGTTTGCCATATACTGTTCCAACAAGGACTTGTACGAACATCACCAACGATTAGGTTTTTATAATTACTATTATTAAATTATGCTTGGTTTTGCTGGCTTTCCTACCTCCGCATTAAAATTATTACAAACGAAAATTATTTTGGTTGTCGTCGTTTTGTAATAATCATGATTGGCTTACGCAAACATCAAGCACGTGCAGCACACCTTTTTGTACATTTCTTTTCCCGTCGTTGTTTTGCACGACTACAACGTGAAACTTCCTAGTTACACCTTCAATCGAGGAAATGTCGACGTACTATCTGTTCCCTGTCGCTTTTTTTATTCACTGCGGCTTATTTGGTGGCCGCTAGTATTTCTCATTTTCTCACCGCCGCTATAAGATTTTCATGTGTTTCAATCAACAATCTCAGCTGAGATCCGAAAATTTGGGTTTATGGCTCATTTGAGCCGAAACATGTCTAATCTTGATCTTTGACAATTAAGCATCACAAAAATACACAATAGCAAGGATAAATGGTAGCTTTCACTCTGTAAATCGAAATTTAAATTTCCTAATAATAATCTCTTTTTAGCGGCCTCTTTGGACTTCTGGGAAGGCTACAGAAAGTTGCTCATATTCTTTTAACGTAAACAAATCGGGTTTTAAACGTAAATATAAAGCATATTGGAATTAAAGACAAAACTTCTGTTTATTCTGGTCCATAAATTATAACTATCTGACGTCTCGTGTGAAACAACAGGGAGCTTAGGAACGGCGACGGCAACGAGAGCGTCAAAAGACAATAGGTTTAGATCAGCGAAACAACAACTTTGCACGTGCATTACACTTTTTTGTGCATTTCTTTGCAGTCAAGTGTCGTTCTCATCCGTCGTCGTCGTTTTTGCTTAAGCTCCCTAACATCGCATGTCATTCGGCTCACGCAATAAGATCGGTAGTTGGCACTTTGTACATGTATAATAACAAGAAAAAATTGTGAGGTTCACAAAATTGTTTCAGAAAAGAACACATTGCTAGTGTGTTGAAGAGACTCCCCCCTCGAAAAAAATTTCTTGCTGGAAATTACTTTATATCGTGCTTCCATGATCCGGATTCAGTTTCCGAAGTTTCAGCTGAATGTGAATACCCCGCACATCTCTCATTTTGCAACGCACTTTTGGAAAAGTTTCATTACAATGATATTAAAGCAGCTTTCACATTGAAAACAACTTTAAGGGTCCTCAAGCTCTCCCTTGTTCTCTTACCCATCCATCCATCCATGTTTCTTTGAACAAGAAACTTGAATCTGCAAACTATTATGCTTTAACAGCGCTCTCAAATTTCGGAAACAGCTTAGATTATGATTCGATATTGTCTGCTGTAAACATGCAATCACAGGAACATAGACGATACTATCAATCTCTTGTCCTCCTTTTTAAATGACTGCGCTACAATTTAAGGAACAGCGATCACAATCTCACTCAACCATCCCATAAAAATCGATATTATCACAATTCTTTCCCTTACAAGGCTTCGCATTTGTGGAATCAACTTTCTTCTTACATTAAGAGATCGACTGAGTTGAGTGAATATCGCAAGCATTTAAGATCTTTTAATCTTACAATCTTGAGAGCCAGTTGTAAATGTAATTTTCGTATATCTTAGGGTTTTACTAAATCTGCTTTTTTTTTTCCTTTGGGTTTTAGACTTATTCATACGGTTTTTAGATTTTAATTTATTCGGTGGGATGCGGGAGGGTGTAGCTTTGAGCATTCACGGATATAATATTGTTATTTGTTTTCATACGTTTACGATCTTTTTAAATTATTTTTTATTCAAATGTATTGTATCTTTATTAACTTACTATTTTTATTGTCATGCGTTTTATACATGAGCCTCTGGCTCGGATGATCGGGGCAACCCCATCCCACGTATTGACGTTAATAAATTGATTGATTGATTGATTGATTGACTGTCTGATTCCCAACAGCTAGAGCGAAGTATTACCAGCAGCACGAAATACTCAGAGAAAGTTACCAGTAGTTCCGATGAAATGGCAGTCTTGCAGAAGTTGTAGTTCTCCTCTGGAGCCTTTTTTTCTGTGTGGTAGCTTAGTCTATATACTGCACAGTGAGGTCTTGGGACGAGCTGCTAGTGACACCAAAATAAGCTGAGGCTACAAGGCAAAACCGAAGCATTTAAAAGCAGATCGACCTGGCAACCGGATCATGTACGAGTGATGACCGAAAACCAGTGCTGGTGACGATAGTGTTGCCATTTTTGTTTAATTTCTGGCCGTGTGGAGTCACGTGACAACATTTGCATAATTGAAAATCACCTAATTGACAGAAACCACACGTGTATGTATCTGGCAAAGTCTCATCTTTGTACTGCTTAAGTGTTGAGAGATAGACCACCCCCAATCACTTTTTGACTGAATCATTGGGGACCCATGCCTTAATTTACCTGAGAATTCAATATCCGGAAGCATCCGTGTGAATGGTGCTTGTACTGTCACAGAATGGATGTGCTGCGTTGTGAGATCCACCGCAGGGCATGAAAGTCGAGCTAAAGAATCTGCCGCCATGCGAGTCATCTTTTCGACTTTACGAGAGCAATTATCAAGCCACAACCTGAAGAGGAGCCATTGTTCTGCTCTCTTCATTGGCACGTTGAGTAAAGTATGTATAAAGGACTAACGTCGTGCCATTTGTGCGGCTTGTAGCGGCTTGTAGCGGCTTGTAGCGGCTTGTAAAGTATGTAGTTCTTGGTCCGGGCGGTTTTACTTTGTGATGTAATTTTCGGGAAGAAAATAAGGTCTCAATGCAAACTAAACGTTCCGAGTGTTTATTGATCTGTTTGCCTTCTTAAGCTCGATTCTAGGTTTTTACTGATGCTATCGAAGGCCAAAAAATCAAGTTAAGCGAACGTAGGTGAATTTTGTTCTGTTATTTTTGTTTTGTTTTGTTTTGTTTTTTTATAGCCCCTTAAATTACTTGCCATGGATATATTTTGAATTCAGGAATATGCGATCAAAGTGCGTTAAGAAAGCTAAATTTTGGTTTACATGGCGTACAAAAAATGTTCTTTCGACTTGCAAAAAAAAAATTCGGTCGACTGGTTCAATTCTAAAACCAAAGTTATAGATAGTATTTTAAAGTCAAATTTCCTCCAGCAACTCCCTAGGCTCCCCTCTTCTATGGCTTTGTGCATAAACAACAAAAAAACGCGGGAGATTAAAAATACAAAACAAAAACAGAAAACTCCCAAGAACAGCCTGACAATGAAAACATAGCGGCAGGTATGGGTTTCTGATGTTTCAGAGTAAATGGTAAGGGCCTTAATTAACCGTTGTTAATACGGGCAATGTCTTTGACTAGACCAAATGACCGAATCGCATTGTGCACTGCGGATAACTATTAACGAAACTTGGGAAGGCTAGCAGGCGCTCGTCAGGATAAATAGGAAAGGGAAGACAGCTTACTAAGCCCAAATATTTCACAGGGAAATACAGACCTGCTTTGCTTGTATGTTTTCCCAATGTAGGTGATATCATAATACTCTTGAGAACTGTTTCTTTCAAATTTTGTCTTACTCAACTGAAGGCTGAATGCCGAAGGCTTTTCAAACGCGGTTTCCGGTTTCGGCCAAGTCTGCACATCCTCCTCGGCCAGAGCTCCTCGCCACACGCGAGAAAAAACCTCTGGTGCCCAGTAATTAACGTGCATATATACGCATAATTTATTATTAAAAGACAAGGGGCCAAATTTCCCTGAGACGACCAGCATGGGAGAGAACAAGACCATGACTGTGGCAAGGATATTCTTTAACGAACAATAGAGTGAATGAAGCACACAACAGATTCAATCTCATCGCTCAGTTCATGGATATATTTATACAGAACTGACCAAAAATATATTTTACAGCACTATGTAGCAGGCAATTGTAGGGAAAAAGGTATTTTTTTTATTTGTACCCAAGAAGCTGCTGCGGAACCATACTCCCTGGAGAGGTACCCAGTAACTACTTAGGTAATTCCAGACCATGCTAAGATGCACTTTGGGACTCTTTGGTACTCTAGGTAACAAAAATCTACCCTTGTGGAGACGCGCTGAAAGCAAAGGCGTTTTTGAACCTAAAAAGCCCCCCCCCCCCACCGGTCTGGATAAAGTTTAAAGGGAGACTACCTCGCTTCCAGTTGTCGCCATCAAAATGGTGAACTATAAGAATGGAAGTCCTCTTTATGTTTTGATTTCACCTGGGCCAAGTGAAACAAATAAGTGACACTTTAATCAGCCGGATATTAAGAATACACCATTGGTAAGGGTCATAAATTTGGATAAATTAATAACCCCTCTCTGGATTTTGGAAAAGAAACGACATTTCCGGCGTTTTTCAATTAAATATCCGGATTTAGATTTCAAACAAGAAGCTCACCCCAAACGTCCTTTATATCACCAGAATGAACCAAAAAAAATCTGACCAACTCAGCTAACACGAACGAAGCCCAGACGCTCCCTGTATAATTGATCGGAGACTCCAGGACATATATCAAGTTCTCACTTCGCACGTGACCAATGGATCAGCGGTGTATAAGGGGTGTTCTCATCTAGCGCTAAGCCAGGAAGCCTCTAAGAAAACAGTCTTAAGTGACAAATACATGTATCTTGATACAGCGACTTCCAACAAAGACCTTGTTATGTGGCACTAGTTTTCTTTTAAGTTCCATTCAATGTGAGATCATTTACCTAAAATTCTAAACAGCTCTTCCTTCGAGTACAATATACCATTTGGCACAAAAAAAAAATCAAACTATGGCATGGCCATTTCAAGGCTGCAATCAGACAACTTAGCTACTTTTCCAAGTTTAGAGTTTTCTTATAAACATCGACACCTGCTACGTTAATTATTTAAATAAGAACATTGAAACTCTAGATGCTGAATTGACTCATAACTGAGGCACAGAGGCCTCAATCATTAGGGACCCCAACTCTCAGAAGCAACCACCAATCAAGATTTCCAAACCAGTTTTACAATTGGTCGATGGCAAGTGACGTCATGGCAGCCACGTTGTTGGTCAAGAACAAAAGCATTTTCCTTCTCTGGAAACGAAACTCTATTTTCATGCGCCAGAATCAACTTTCAAAAGCTTAAACTCAGAGCTGCGGTCCATGAGAGTATAGACCATTGAATTGACAGGATGATAGTAGTACGATTTGTTTTTTTCTTTCCCTTGTGCACAATTTTCTATGAAACTTCAGCAGAAATGGCTCTCAAAGATTGTCAATGTTCTTGTGAAAAATATTGACAACAATTTCCCGCGGTCTATAATCTTGTGGCCAAAGAAATGACATCAAAATGTTAAAAACTTTGTGGCAAAACCACTCTCTTAATATTTTAACATTTTGTTGTCATTAATTTCAAAGCTAAATTAAAATAACAGTATAGAATTCATGTAGACAATAGAAAATTGTTTTCAATTTGTTAATTTCCCAGTACAAACACCATAGATGGAACCTCTCATAGGCAACCATCTCTGATAAGCAAGTGCCAAATTAGGCTAGTAGCTTACGAGAGGTTCACTAAATATTTAGCCAAAGTGTTGATTTTATATTGAAATCTGAAAAAATACAAACTTCTATTAACTCTTCCCAAGTTCAGAACAAGAAGAGTCTACCATTACAAGTTCAGTCATCAGTAATTTGGATAAGGCTGTTGCTGTTGATAGTTATAATACTGGTTATAAGCTGCTTGCTGTGGATACTGCTGGTTGCTAGGATACCCTTGAGCGCCACCATAACCACTCTGTGCCGCAGGTTGCTGTTGAGCCTGAGCTTGTGGTTGTGTCTGTTGCTGTGTATAACCACCTTGATACTGCATCTGCGACTGTCCTGTACTGGAGTATGGTGTTACCCCAGCTGCTGAATAGCTCTGGCTTTGTGGTGTGTAGCCTGGCTGACTGGTCTGACTGTAAGACTGCTGGCTGGTGGGATATGCAGCTGCTGTGCTGCCACCTGGGTACCCAGACTGTGTCTGGGTTGACGTCGGGGCATAAGATTGTGTTGGAGCTTGACTAGGTTGGGTGCCCTGTGGGGGATACTGAGGTTGCTGTGTGTATGACGTCCCCGCAGGTACTTTGCTTGAAGGGGCTGATGGTGCAATGTTCTGTTGAAGTGGAAGCTGCATTGACTGTGATGGGGAGGTTGAACTTGGATATCCTTGGGAACTAAGATCTCCTTGAGGCTTTACACCTGCAATAAAAAAAACAATATTAAAGTTTACATACTATTTTAGACCTTTTTGTTTCAGAGTGTGAGATCAGAGTAAAACTAACTGTGAGATAAACCAGACTGAAAAAGTACATGTGCACGTATATCATCATACCATTATTCTGGCACAGAGACAAATAATAAATTATTTCCTTGACAACACTTAATACTGTCAATGCTTTGATGAGTCCCACTGTTATCCTTAGATACATCATTAAAACAACATCAAATGTTCAACTTATTAAAAGCCAGTCTAAGAAAGGTTACCCCTCCCAAAGTCACAATCTCTTACACCACATGGCCATGGCTGGAAGCAGAGATCTTAGAATACTTTTTTTCTTTGCCAATAAGGCAAGACATGGGTGTACAGAGAAGTTTTGCTTGAATGTTACCATGCTTTTCAATGATATGCGAACTCAAAAGATCAAAAGCAAACTAACATTATCTTTCACACTCATCAATCAACTTATCAGACCTCTCAGGAAACAGAACTTCACTTCAATGAGTTCAAATGTTCATGGCTTGTGATTTGTGATCGTTGGATTTCAATCCATTCTGTGTGTTTCTGTGTGTCAGGGTCCACTGCTTGTGATGGCAATAATTATTATGACTGACAGCGGTGAAAAAGACAAAATTTACATGTACAGTGGAACCCCGTTAATATGACCACCGTTGGGCCATAAAATCCTGGTCGTAATAACGAGGTGGTCGCATTAACGGGGTCGTTAAAATAATAAAATGAGTCAATGTTTTGTACTTTTGGTTTGAAAGAATATGGCCATAATAACGAGGTGGTCTTATAAACGGGGTGGTCGTAAGGCGGGGTTCCACTGTAATAGCCAGCTCAGAATAAATAATTATTATTTATTGTGAGCTGGCTATTACAAGTAAATTTTAGAGTTTGCATGTTATCAAAAAGTGCAGTAAAAGGCTTCACCTGCATCGGTACTTGGGTACAATTGCTGTGGTACAGTCCCTGTAGAGCTGTCTGCCTGCTGTTTATCTGGAGCAAGGGGATCAAACATGGTCACCTCTGGGGTAGGCTTGAGAGGCGGTACATGGGCAGAAGGTAATCTCTCTTGAGAAGAAACTAAAACATTTGACAATTAAAGCACGAGTGAATAAGGCTTGAAGTGACTACTAATAAAACATAAAATAGATCCCTTGAATTTGAAAGCATAAATATGGCAAATTGAAAGGAGAATTTAGCAGTTAATCAGGTTACTAATTAAGGTACTCCTTCAATTTTACACTATGTACAGCTGTACATACTACTGATGTACCTGTTGTTAGGTGAAATTGAGGTCTGTACTGTAAATTACAGAACAAGTTTTTTTAATTGATTTATGGCCCAAGTGCGAAGTGCACGGGCTATAAATAGATCATAAATCGATACAGTAAGTTATGGACTGCAAATTGACCCATCACAGGGCAAACAAGCTTAGCTATAAAATAAATGTATTTTAACACCTGCAGGTTGCATTTTTATTCATAACATTACATTCCATAATATGACACTTCAAAATATTTCCCCTTTTCTGATTGGCTGCAAATCCCCAGCCAATTCTTCACAACTAATCTTTTTTTACAGTGTTCAACTCTTGGGTGGGGGGGGGGGGGGGGGGGAGGGGGGTGTTTACACAATACAGGGGCAACTTCTCTGCCAGTGCAAGTTTACACTGTACCCTAGTTCCCTTTCATGGCTCTACATGTACATTTGCTTGTAAATGATAAAATAATAATAATAATACCAGTAATTTAATAATAATAATAATAATTGTTATTATTATAAGTTTGTCATACTGGAATGAGTAAAACTGGTTCAAGTTCACCCCAGTTGTTCCTCTGGGGTTAGAATCATTTTCTTCCCAGTGCAAAATCTTGCAAAGTTGTTCATGTAAATGAAGAACAACCACTCATTTCAGTGTGAAATTAGCATTCCAGAATGGAATAGTTTGAGCAATATTTTTGCACGCACCAACTCCACTCCCATTTCACAAGACAATGTGATCAGCTACGGCTGCCTCTGGCTAAAACCACCATGTACCAGGACAGTTTTGGCATTAACACAACCCTCCAAGTTGCGACCATTTTAGTCACTATGGCGCCTTAAATTTTAGAACTGGCGACTTGATTTGGAAAGTAGTCCCCAAATTGGCGCCCGTGAAGAATAGGTTCATAAAGAAACAAAAATGGTAATCACTTCTGCCAAAATATGAAGAACATTTATTCTAGCTGATTTGATTACTATTACTTTTTTACTTTTTTACTTTTACAGGACCCATATTGATAGCAGTTTTTATAACTGAAATGGTCATCCTGTTTAAACATGTTATTATTATTATTATTATTACTTTTCCGTTGAAAAACATGCTAAATTGAGAACTTAAAAAAGTTTCAGAGCCAAGCATTTTGAAATGAACATCATTGAAACTTGACCTGCATTCGTTCACCTTGCACGTGGCATTTTAACCTTCTGCCACGTGACAATTAGCACGCAATCGAAGTGCCTTGCTTATTGACAGTGTCGATTTTTTCAATATCTTCGGAATGCCTGTCTGGCCAAGCTTGGTGGTTTTTTAACTGGACTACATATTTTAAATGTTTTTGAATCCATAAATAATCTAATGACAAAAAGACGGAAAGCTTAACTGGTGCAAAGACAACACAGAAAATTGTGTAATAACAGTAACATGAGAGCCGAATAGTGAGTTGAATCGCGGTTTTGTAAATAGAAGCGATAATTCTAAGCAATCGCAAAAACCGACAGCTTATGGTTGTTGTAACAAATTTATTTCTTGAACACCTGTAGTGATGATGAAGGAAAAAGAAAATCTGTTATTTCAAAAGCAGATTTTTGTTTGGGTTCCCTTTTATTGAATTGGGAAGAAAATGTTTTCCCAGTCAGGCCATCTGATAGGGTGCGGTAAAAAATCAGAAATTGTGCGATATTTTCAGGGTAGATTGTGCGATAAGATAGGACTATTATGCGATATATTAAATGTATGCGATTTTTTTCAGGGCTAATTTACATTGTTTTACCAAGTTTCAAAGGCGAAAAACCACTTTAATGTTGTTTAACAGGCAATTTGAATGTAAAGGAATAATAAAACATTTATTTTATTTTAAGGCAAAATAGTCAAATCTGTCCGATTATCTTGACGCAGAAAAGACAACAGACACTTGTTTAATATTACATGATGCCGTTACACTGCTGACCACATTGCTTGTCTCTGAAATCAAAATGGCTGCCCAGATACCGTGATCGAAAGTTTCAGATGTCTTGCAAGGCTTTCTTTAGTGGTAAATCACCTCAAATAACATCAAGATTGAGAAAATGTTTAATTAAAGTTGGAATTCATAGTTTACTTTACTTGAATTTAGCATTTTTTTTACGAATTATGTAATTTTCCTCAAATTGTGCAATCAGATGCGATTTGAGGTCAATTGTGCGAAATCACACCATTGCATAATATCAGATGGCCTGCCCAGTGCAACTCATTGCAAGATTTTCTTGTGCGCAATGTTGTCTCTGTTTAAGCAATAAATTGATTTAAGACTTGTTGATCTTTGTATACTCTCCTGCATTTGTGAGGCTTTTGCAATGTCTAGTGAAATTAAAAACAACCTTTTAAATTGCCAAAAATATTTGATAGTTGGGGAAACAAGTCCATCATCAACAAAAGTCGTAGAAGAAATGCGAAACAAATATCAGAAAAAATAGATCAACCTTCAAGTTGCGACTGGGAAGTTTTGAACACATTAACAGAGGATGAGTGAAGTTCTGGTTTCATATACCAACTGAGGATTATACACTCAGAAGGATTGAAAGCCCTAAAGACAACTGGAAATGGTAACTGTCTTTACAATTCCGCTTCAGTATTGAATCAAGGAGATGAATCTGCAAATCTTGTTCTCAGAATATCAGTAAAGAATGCCTTGCACAATAAATGAGTAATTTGTAAACAGTCCTGGCAGCATTTTAAGTTAAACTTGCTAACTGCTTTTGTTAATGACAATTTTTGATATATTAATTTATTAATATAATTTGGTGCCTAAAATTTCCCCTGGTGACTAAACCCAAAGAGTTGGTCACAAAATGGCCACTAAACAATAATGTTAACTTGGAGGGTTGTAATGGTGCGCTGGCCTACAATTCCCTCCCCTCCAATATTAGAGCCATTAAAGACTTCAACAAATTGTGAAAAAGTATTTCAAGTCCCAGGCAGCTTTCCCTTAAATCCTTCCATCGTCGTATGCTTACTCACTTTTAGTGTACTACTCTCTTTTCATAATTGTTTTGTATTAATTAGATAGTGGCATTTTTATCAATTAGTGGTAATTAATGATAGTAGTTTTTTTCTTTTTACACAGGACTCTGTTTAAATTAGCTATGCTAAACCAGACGCTCCTGTATAAATAAATAAATATGTAATTTTTATCAGTACACAATGATGTCACCATGTTGAAAAAAAATCATTCAAACATCCTCACATATTATGCTATCATCATTATTAACAGGAAACAAACCTTGTACATTTCTCTTTTCTACTGGCTGTTGTTGTTCCCCCTTGGGTGATTCACTGTCGTCTCTAGTGTCCAGTCTATTCAGTAAGTAGTTTACTCTGTCTCTAAGCTGTGTTAATTCTCTCCTAAATTCTGCAACAAGCGTATGCTCAGGGGGTCTTGGAATTCCATTAACTGAGTAAAACAATAAATGCATAACATAAATGTAGGAACTTCTAGTAAATGAGGGTGGCACACAAACAAATTAACAGCACAGAGACAAAGAAATGTTGTTTTTCCAAGTGGATGTAAATTCCCTGCTAGCAGAGGCCTCTTTTCCATGGTATTTGGCAAGCTCTTTTCCTCCTGCCTGCAAATACTAGTGATCGCCCAGGGCACAGTTGTTGGAAGGCTGATTAGCACTTGACATGGGGTTAAATTTAACCCGAGTTTCTTTTTCTTGTGTTCACAAGCATTTTCTCGGATAATTTTCTCTGTTATTTTTAGAGCTCCCAATCATCAAATTGTAGACAAAAAGAATTAAAATTGAAATGCTTTTCAATCCTTCAAATCTGAATTCAAATCTTGCAGTAACCCTGGGTTATTTTAACCCAGCCTTGAACAACTCGGCCCAAGTGAACATAGTCCTTAATAGGACTGTTGTTGAAAGTGACTGACGTTTTGATAACCTGTGCAGTAGTCATTTTCAGAGTCAAAGTGAGCTGTAAACTAACTATGAGAGAATGATTGGACAACAGACAATATTAATTTGATTGACAATAAACAACTGTTTAACTGTGACAATAGACATATCGAAACGCACCAATGACATTACGAGTCATCATACATGTAGCCAATAACGTCATGGCCTAACTGACAAACCACTAACAACATCTCATCTTAATTGACCAATCAGGTCAATAACTGGACTTTAATATGAAAGAAAGATCTTCTTCGCCTGTCTATTTAGCCTGCGGGTTGAAGGTGCATGTGTGAGAACAGTAATGTTAAAGAAATGATAATTGGTCAGTATGAAACATGGATTGCGGACTGTGAACTACCGACTGCGGACTGGGCATAAAATACAGACTAGGTATAAAGCGCGGACTGGAAAATACGGACTGGGTATAAAACATGGACTAGGTATAAAACGCGAACTGTGGACTGCAGACTGGGTATAAAATATGGACTACGGACTACGTTGGTAAAAACGGTGCTAATTGCTCTACGTAAAAATAAGGCCAAAAAGATTGCTAAATAGCAAGACACGTGGGTTTAAGTTATAAATACTCTTAGAAATTCTTGGTGGAGATGTGCTGCCCAGTTCTCTGAGTCATGAGCCTGACGTCAACACTGATATTTTTTACACCCATTTTTAGACCTGGTCTCGGTCTCTAACAATCATGAAAGGGATTAGGACCCGGGGAGCCTAGGGTTTTTTGGGTCTTTTTGGTCTGAAAACACTGGAATCAGGTATGGGTTTCAAGGAAACTACGGGAGCGTACATCAGTATGAACGTATTCATGGTTTCAATTCCAAATGAATAAGAATGAAATAGAAATATGCAAATTCAAAGCGCATTTGAAGAATTTTTTTGTTTGCACTCTAATCTGGTAATGATGAAATAATTTCTGCCCAATCAGGCAAAGCCTGTTCATGTTCCAGGCTACCTAGTCGATGTTTTATACCCAGTCCGCAGTCCGTGGTCTGCAGTCCGTGTTTTATACTGACCGCAATGATAATTACGCACTTTTCCTCACAGGTAGCCCAAGCTCAAAATATGAGAATCGGCGAGCATCGGCATTGTTGCGTAACATTCAAAATATAAGGATTTATATGGGAAAAAAACCTATCGTTTCTGTAACCTATGGAAATGAAAGGATTTCAATAAAACACAGCTTACCTTTCTTAAAATGTGTGTTACGTCTCTCCTGTGTGGTCCTCAGACCGATTTATGGCCGTTTTATGGGTTTTTATGTAAACGGTTTTCTCTCTATATAAAGGTTTACCAAGGTTGGGCACTCCAGAGAAGCGGCTCAACTGATCCACCGAAGGAAAATGGCCGGAAATTCGCTCCAACTGCGTCTAAATTCCGCCTAGGTAACACACGATAGTTCTTCTTTCCATTTGTTATCTTGCTTCAAGACTTCTTTGCACCGAAAGCGAATCAAAGGCCGCAAATCTCTGCAACCTTTCCCATCTGAAGCCATCGACTGAGGCTCGGCCTGAACTCCACATTACCGTTGACAGATAGCGACACGGCCTGAGACTCAAATTACTCACACTCAGGGCGGGAGACAGTCTCTTGCTCCTGTTGTTTTCCTATTGTGTCAACGGGAGCAAGAGATTGTCTCCCACCCCGAGTGTGAGTAATTTGAGTCTCAGGCCATGTCGCTATCTGTCAACGGTAACGCGGAGTTCAGGTCAAGCCTCAGTTGATGGCTTCAGACAGGAAAGGTTGCAGAGATTTGTGGCCTTTGATTCGCTCTCGGTGCAAAGGAGTCTTGAAGCAAGATAACGGATAGAAAGGAGAACTATCATGTGTTACGTACCCAGGCGGAATTTGGAGGCGATTGGAGCAGTTGGAGCGAATTTCCCGCCATTTTCCTTTGGTGGATCAGTCAGGCCGCTTCGCTGGAGTGCCCAACCTTGGTAGACCTTGATATAGAGAGAAAACCGTTTACATAAAAACCCATAAAACAGCCAAAAATTGGCCGTGGACCACACAGGAGAGATGTAACACACATTTTAAGTAAGGTAAGCTGTTTTTTATTGAAATCCTTTCAATTTCGTAGGTTGCAGAAACGGTAGGTTTTTTCCCCATACAAATCCTTATATTTTGAATGGTACGCAACAATGACGGTGCTCGCCGATGCTCATATTTCGTGCTTGGGCTACCTGTGGTTTAATTGTTAAATAAGAAGGCAACTCACCAAATAATGTTATCTTCAACATCCTACTGACAGTTTTTGCAAAACCAAGATCGGAGCTATCGAAAATTGTAACGAGATCCCCATCTACAACAAGTCGAGACAACTGTCACGTTCAAATGCTTCATTTAGAATCATCATTGTCCACAAGCTGTTGTGAATCACTTTCGTCTCATTTCTGACAAGCCACAAATAAACTAATACTCACCTTCGTCTTTATATTTAATTGTAATATCATCTGTACTACTGAGTTTGCCTCTGAAAACGCGCTGCATCATCAAGAGCAAATCATCGTACGTCAAATCTTCGTTGTGGATCGGAATGCATCTTATATCGTCACCAAGACGAGCTTTAATGATCAGTGCTCCACTAAGATCCATGTTACCGCTCACAAAATTCACTCCTCTGTTTCCAGCCACACCTATACTAAACGTATCTGGAGTGTAGTTCATTTTAAGATACAGAAAACCCGATATAGACCATTCACAACTCTAGATTTCCTTGGAATCTTTCCTTCTACAACGTTTCTTCTTCCAGTGAATGACCTCATTCGTTTCCAGTCTTTTTTGATAGTAACGCTTGCTCTAGTGCTCAGCTCTCTCAAATGCTCACATTTCGCGCCTCGCGAACAAAGCCTGGTCATTTTGTATGTTCACTGGGCTTGCGATCACGAGGAATTGATGTTTCGGCGAATTAATTCTTTTAAAAGTAGCATTGTGGTCCCTTTTGTGGCTGCCTTTGGCAGGAGACATTACAAGAAAAAGTCATGGAAGGTACATGTATAGCTGAAACTGATTACCGACAGTGCACCGCCAGACTGTGTTTACACTCTATTATACAGAAAATTCGAGATTTCTTGGATTTCTTATTTTAGGAAAAAACAACTCATAAAATAAGATTTTCGTTCTCGTAAATTCAAACTGCCTGTTTAAATTAAGGGGAAAAGAGTTCTCATCCTATGATTTTTTTTAAAATTTTTCTCGTAAAGTAAGAAAACGTCTTAAATTGAGAGATTCGAAGCAATCTCGAATTTAGAGTGTTTAGGTAGCTAGCGCTGTTCGTCACTTTTTCCAGTTAGTCATCTCGCCGAAAGTTATGTCTCCCGAAACCAGAATTATGTCGCCCGAAATTTCATCAAGAGCGTATGTAGTAAGTTCTTCAAACGAAGATGAGACCAAACAAACGGGATTAATGTGTAACATATCTCCTTCTTTTACCCTGCGAACAGAGTCTCCTTCGATCTTCCTAGATAAGTCAGGAAGAGAAAGGAACCTCTGCCAACATCCTCGACAATTCATATTGAGCATGCTCCAAATTCAAATTTTTCTGTGATGTCAATCAAACCGTTACCGTAGCATCCACTGTGTTTGTCAGCAAATGTAAATGTTGGCGGGAACGTACTGATTCGTTTTCACCCTTCCGTAGCTGTGTTTCCTCTGGATTTGGAAGCTCTATAGGAACAATTTCACCGTTGGAATCTAAACTTGTGATGTTTCAGTGTAAAGAAGTTAAAAAAATCTTACAGCTAAGGTAAACCTTACCGTGCTATTCAGAAATAAAGCATCTAACCTTGAAGCACAGAAACACACAAAACGGATCAAAATCCACCAATCACAAATCACAAACTACGACCTTTTGTTTCCTAAGAGGTTCACTAAGATGTGAAGGCGAGAAAGTGAAGAAAGCGCCGCTTCTTCAGATTTTGATTGACATCATAGAAAAACACAAAATCCAAAGACGTTTTTGGCATCTCAGGTCGGGTGTTATCCACAAACAGCTGTAAAAGCATCGATCATTATTTTAAATGCAACGTGGATTCTGTAGTCTCATGATCTTATTTTGAATTAATGTTATAGCAAACACAAAAGAATAAGCATAGATATTTGTTTCTTAAATATTTTTATTCAAAACCCATTTGTTTCTCCTTCCAAGAACTTCGCGTAACACTTACTAGATAATTTGTGGATATGTTCACGCAAGTAAATTCGCCTAAGTACATGGTTAAATCCAAAACAAAATCCATCTCAAATCTGGGTACATTTTCCAATTTTTCGAAAACTGAACGTTCAATCTATAATTTTCTCAAAATTCCTGCATGAAATTGAAGCTGCAGCTATTTGTAATTGTTTTGTTATGGAGCGTGGGCGCAGTAAGAGTCAGCAAAACTCCAAAATATGCGTGCGTGCACAGATAAAATTGGTTTATCCAGTATAAAACTTGTCTGACTCATCCAAAAAGCTGGATGATCGGCAAATCAAAGGAACTTGAAGATGTTGGCAGAGTGGCTTCCTCTTTCCCGACTTATCTAGGAAAGATCAAAGCGACTCTGCTAGCAGGGTATCCTTCATTAAGCTTTGATGAGACAAACTGATGAAACGAAACAATCAGGATAAATTTGTAATATAATTTTCATTCTTTAAGGACTGATGAAACAAAATAGGCGTGCTAAAAACTTGTTACGATGTTGTTGAGCATCATAAAATTTCGGGCAACCTCACTCTGATTTCAGGCAACGAAAATTCGGGCAAGATGACTTTCGGGCGACGAGACCTTAAACCATTTATATAAGCATGTTAAAGATTTAGGCCCTGTTTACAAAGAGGGAGGGTAACCCTGGTGTGAATGAATGAATGAACATTTTAATTTCAATAGGGTGCATAATTAGAGACCAACTGTACTCTCCCTTAATGGCCCTATGAAACTACTAACATTTCAAAAAAATCCTAAAAAACTAGAATACTAAGGTAAGAAATAATTCGAATATCAAAATTTACTCGAATTTACACATGGATAAAAAAAAACTTAATAAGTACTATATTAAAGATGAAACAACAACAACATGATATTAATTTGAGGAGGACTCGGAAAAAAATCCAAGTCCCAGATGGGAGGAGGACTCGGACTCGGATTTTTTTCCGAGTCCTCCTCAAGTTAATATCATGTTGTTGTTGTTTCATCTTTAATATACTCACTTTGGAGGTTGGTTGGCCGCATTTTGGATATGCTTTAAGGTGACAGCGCGATGCTGTTAGTGAGTTCTTGTGTGCCAGTCATTACTTGGCTGTGTAGCCGCGTGATGCGGTTCCAGTCGAGACCCACAAATTGGCCCTTGCTCACCATAGAGTCTCCAGTAGCTCAAGTGGTTAGAGCATCCGACTAGATCACGGAGGGTCGTGGGTTCATATCCCATCTGGGACTACTAAATAAGAAAATATTCAGTCATTTACAAAAGTTAAAAAAATCTGTCAATTTTAAAACTGCCAGGCATGAATTTACGCGTGACTGAATCCAAGAAATTTCTTCTGAACTTCTTTACATCAGAAGAGTGGACTAAAGCAATTTCACTGACATTGGTAGTCTTTACACTAGAGCCTAAATAAGCTAAGAAATATTTCAAGACAAGTAAATTTAAATTCTTCAAGTAAAAGAAAGCTTCACACACAACCTATCTTTTTCACTTTAGGTTTACTCGAGCCTATTTTCCCATGCAACTTAATTAAGATTGCTTGACATGCTTTGCCTTTCTCAAAGGTTGGAAACCGCAAGTTCGTTAAGTTGGTTTTAAGGATGGTTTTCAAGTCACTTGAAACTTTCTTGAATCATTTCAACTTTCCGACCTTAACAAGATGCAAAGTAAAGTTACTTGAGATTTTGCCTAGGCAGCTCTTAAGTCTTACTTAACAGCCTAGTGTAAAGACAACCATTTGTTCCACAGTTCACTGCATTGTAAAAGAACATCCACTTGGAATAGGAAGCCAATAAGGCAACTGAGATCTTGTAATCTTGTATCATGAGACTTGTGGTATTTCAGAGATACATGTAACAGTGTTAGGGTTACCCTAGCAAGAGAGTTACCCTAGCACTCGCAGTTTTCTTCTTTTTTCACACAATGTGTTTACAAGGCAGGAAGCTATAGGGTTACCCTACCTGAGTGCTAGGGTTACCCTAGCAAGAGGGTTACCCTATCTGCCTTGTAAACACTCAGCTAGGGATAGCTCACCTCACCTACCCGGGTAAACTTTCTGCCGTCATGCGTGACCAGTAATCGTGCCAATTTGAACGATATTATCCAATTTCTGAGCTTAATTATAAACATCTGAAAAATAAAAATTTATTTTCTGTCTATGATGATAATATTTTCCCTTTTTTGTGAATTTAATGTCTTTTCCATAGAGAACTTCAAGGTTATTTCAAATTTTGGACCATTTCAAAGAATGTCACGCATGAGGAAACATGTCAGCAAAGCTGGTAAAATTGACCAAGGTGATAGGGTAACCCCATCTGCGAAATTTGCTTGTAAACCAGAGCTAACTTTAACCTGCTTGCTAGGGTAACCCTAGCACAAGGATAACCATCTCTCTTTGTAAACAGGCCCTTAGAGCAAGCCTCCAACTCCTGACAAATCAGTTGGAACACATTGTCAATTTCCCTTGCCATCCCCCGAGATTACAGAATACCTGTCCACCTGCGTTGAACCTCAAAAAGCTGCCACCACAGTCCCAGAGTAGTCTACAGTTTACTTATTCTAAGTAACATCCAATTTAGTTTGTTATACAATGAAGCAAAACAAGCACTGCACTACTCATGTAAACTGTAGTTTACCTCGCTCTTTAATCGACAAATCCAAACCAAGCTGGTTTAAAATATAGCATCCCATCTACTAAAAGTGTGTTATTCAGCGACTATATGGGACTGCAGACTTTAGTGGCAGTCCATTAACTGTTCATTTTTAACATTCTTATTCATTGATTGTGGGACTGGAAACTACAGTCTGGTACAGTAGTCCATTTGACTACTTGTTTATAACATTCCTATTCATTCACTATGGGACGACATACTGAGGTAGCACTCCATTTCAATTTAACTGCTTTTTTTAATCCTCATTCAATAGCTTGCTACTGCAGACGTATTTCCTGTCGTGGAGAGAAATGACAACTCAAAATATGTCTGCAGTCGCAGGCTACATGTACATTCAATGACTACAAGACCACAGTGTCAAGATTACTGTAGTACAGCTTCTAAGTGGCCAGGTATTCTGAAATTGCTTATAAAAAGTGTCAAGAATTTTTTAAAAAAATTGAATTCAAAAATATTATAATGCTTTTTACCAGAAAGAGTATTCAGACATTAATTGGATGTTTCGTAATTGTGTGTTATTGGATTAAATACAAAGACATACGCTTTTGAACCTGTTATTCAGGAGAGCTTTTCATGGTTAGTCTGCTTCCAATCCTTACAATTTTGTAACCAACTGTTTTTCTACTGGGGAGACCCCTTAACAAAGATGTCTGACTTTGGAACTTACTATTTCAATTAATTATCAATCATATTTCAAGATATTTCTTTATTCCCCTGATATTAGTATTATAAAGGAAATTAAAAGGGAAATGTAAAGAATCGACCATAAGAGGACACAGAAAAATTCTGAGCCCCAGATGGGATTTGAACCCATGACCCTCAGTGTTCTAGATTGGATGCTCTAACCTCTGACCTACTGAGGACTCGTTGGTGAGCAAGGGTCATTTTTGTGGGTTGAACTTGTGAACCGCATCATGCGGTCATGCAGTCCATCACAAGTGACACATTGTGACCCTTGCTTGCCAACGAGTCCTCAGTAGTTCAGAGGTTAGAGCATCTGATCTAGAACACGGAGGGTCGTGGGTTCAAATCCCATCTCGGGCTCAGATTTTTTCTGTGCCCTCTTATGGTCGATTCTTTTTCTCCCTTTATTTCCTTATTTACATTTCTTTATTACAAGATTATTATTTTGATTTCCATCCCTTTTTTTGTAACATTTGATTTTTAGATGCAGAGGAAAAAGGAAAATTCGTTGGAGAACTTCCATGCTTTCTATTTTAATCAATTTGGTGAAGACTGGCCATCAATATTTGAGGCACTAAAACTTCCAATCCAGCACTGTGCAGTGGTCAACAAGTTTGCAGCTTTGGAAGATGTTCGTCAAAAGCTATCCTCAACTGAGGCACAGCTTCATAACCTATCTCTCTTTTACAGTAACTCTGAATGTGCTAAAAATCAGTTCCAACTGGATTGTTACTTCCCAAATTCAGAAAACCATATGCGATTTGCAAAGCAAGACAAAACAAACAATGGATATTTTGATTACTATCTTCTGGATGCTTCTTCAATCCTGCCAGTCCTTGCTCTTGATCTCCATCCTCACAGCACAGTTCTTGACATGTGTGCTGCTCCTGGAGGGAAAAGTGTTCTTATTTCACAGTTTCTTTCAAATCAAGGTGCCCTTGTCAGTAGTGAAGTGTCAAACACACGACGAGCAAATTTAGTTAAGGTGAGCAAGCTTATCTCAGCTGATTAGTCATATGATGAAAACTCCATGCTCTATAGAGCAGGAAACAGGCCCTATCCAGTATGGCATTTCTGTAGTTCATGACTATAGATGCAAATAGTTGTTTTCTGGAAATATTGCTTTACAAGCGCTGTGTTGAATTATAAAGTAAGGCTCTCCATTCTATTTTTTTCTTTGATCTTATTATCCTGAATATTATTGTCCAGTAACAGATATGATAAGTGACTATATATCTCTGATTTGAGACTGATGCAATTATAGATTTTGCTAAGGCTAAAAGCGAACCTTCCTGGATGCTGAGTGGCCTAAGGCATATTCAAACTGAACTTAAGTTTATTAGATAACTTCAAGAGCACAGGCTTCTAAAATGAATTGTGATTTTTATTATTGTTTTTATCTAATATTTTTAGCTCGTATTCATTTTAAGATATTAATTTTAGTTTTTAAGGCTATTCACGGACTTGCGCCACAATATATTAGTGATTTAATTAGTGTTAGGCCAAAGTCCTTTTACAATCTCATATCAAATAGTAGTCTTTCACTGAAGTCGCCTAAGGAGAAAATGCTTTCTATGCTTGGTGCCAGGTCCTTTTATGCTGCTGCGCCATACTTGTGGACTAGTTTGCACACTGAATTGGGTGATATTCAGTCATTAAGTACTTTTAAACGAAAACTTAAGACCCACCTTTTTCAGGCAGGTTAGACAATTTTTGTTATTTTTATATTTATTTATTAATTATAATTAATTAATCAATTTGTACATTGCATTCAATTGTATTTTACTTTGTATTGTTCATATCATTTGGATAAGATTTTTAAGTAAGTGAATGATTGTAAAGCGCTACTGATCATTCTATGTAAAGAGTGCTATATAAGTATTTTAGTTATTATTATTATTATTATTATTATTATTATTATTATTATTATTATTATTATTAACGGTGACTGATATACGATATCACATTTATTTTCTCTTCATTCTTTCATTCTAGGTAATAAAAGACTACATACCCAAGATTTCCAAAACTAAGGAATTAGTGCACGTCAGAAATCTGTCTGGCTTCAAATTTGGCGAGTATGAACCAGCAACATATGACAGAGTATTGGTGGATGCGCCCTGTTCATCTGAACGCCACAATTTGCAAACAAATTTTGAGTTCAGTATGTGGTCTGATGTGAGTGCTCGGGCGAACGCAAATCTCCAGAAAAAACTGCTTATGTCAGCTGTACAAACTGTGATCCCCGGTGGGACAGTGGTATATTCTACTTGCTCGATGTCATCTATTGAGAATGATGGAGTTATTGACGACGTTTTGTCGCTTTGTTCAGGGAGCAAACAACTCAAAGTTAACGTCGTGGACTCACATTTTTCAAATCATCCGTTGGCAAAAATGTTTAATTACGTGGAAACGAAACATGGAATCCTCGTATTGCCTTCCTATACTAGGAACTGGGGTCCGATGTATTTTTGTAAGCTTCAGCGTTTTTCTGTGGAATCTGATTCTGATTTACAAAGTAAACGCTTCGTAGTTTAAAACATTCACCTTCCAAGCTGCGGCTAAAGGACGATCATATGGTTATCTCCTTATTAAGATCTCTCCTTACAGATAACCCACGCAGCTCAGGAGAGGTTAGCCACAGCACCTGGGTCTATCTCCCCCACTCTTTTCGAACATTCGTGTTTTAAAAGTAGTTTGAGTTTGATCGTCCGGGTGAATCTAGTCCTGAATAGGACTGTTGTCGTTGACAGTGACTGACCTTTTGACAGCCTGCTTCAGAGTCTTTGACTCTGAAGGTGACTACCGCACAGGTTGTCGAAACGTCAGTCACTGTCGACAACAACAGTCCTATTCAGGACTACGTTCACCCGGACGATCAACCTCAACCTACTTTTGAAATGACTCCTGGGTTCAAACCTTTCACAGTGGTGTTTTACATCCCACGAGAGCCAGACAAGTGAAAGTGCCGTGAGACGCCGGGGACCTACAGTTTTTCGTCCTTATCCGAGAAGAACCGTTTGCAGATGTCATTGCAAGGCAGCACTTAAAGACCCTGAGTGTTGTTCCTGCCAGGGTTTGAACCCGCGACCTTCCGCTCAGTAGACAGGCGCTCTCCCAACTGAGCTAACCAGGCGGTGCTTAATGCTTCCTTCCAATAGACAAGGAAGATATGAATACATGAACCTGTAATGAAGTCCTTGACGTTTAAATGTATTACTACACAAATCAACTTACTGTTGACTAAAATTCTCGCTGCAGAGCGGTTGTCTACGAGAACAAAGAACAGTTTTTGCAACTAAAGCAAATTAAAAAGTATTTAGCCCGAATGGGACTAATTGGGAACACCAGATAAACCTTGCGTAAATACTAAAATGTTAAGACAAAGCGAATATTTACCATAATGCTAAAATACTTAATAGATTTAAAAAGCAAGACATTCAATAGCAATAGGGAGCTTTAGCATCGACGACGGCAACTGCAGCGAAAACGTCAGTTTTAAAATGAATTCCCTTTTTTTTCAATCTTTGTCGCGTTTATTCCAATTTGCTGAAAATGGCAAGTGTAGGCGAATTTCCCTGGAGTTGATTTCTTGAGGACCGCTCTCAATTTTAGAGAGAGAGAAAGAGATTCATCGTCGCTTGTTAACGTCTTCCATAAAACTTGCAATTAGGCATTTTTACGTCGTAGTCGTGCAAGGACGGTAAAGAAATGTACAAAAAAGGGGGTTTTGCACGTGCAAAGTTGTTGTTTTGCATCATAAACCTATTGCTTTTTTGACATCCTCTTTGCCTTCGTCGTTGCTAAAGCTCCCTATTATTAACTATATAAGAAAAAAAGAAAAAAACTTTACGTAACATATTCACAATTAAGTCCGCCCATATTGGTCAGCTCTGGTGTTGATCGAAGCTGAACATTAACGGACAGCTCGATTACTATTTTATGGACACTAAAGGACCAAGTAAAAGTTAGGCGAAAAAGAAAAGACCCTTGCCATCGATTGATGAAGCAGCTGCAGCAGCGGTAGCCCAGCTTTTAATTAGCGGTACTTGATCTAAAAATATACGAAAATGTCCCTGATTTTGTACCATGGTTTTCCACATGAGGTGCCAGTAAAAATCCCCGCCTTCTGTTCCGTCAAATTTCTTCTCAGGACAACCGTGGCGTAACGTACTCTTCGATCAGGGTTGTCCCAAAAATTCGTTCGATCGTTGTCACATCTTCTCGGATCGCCATCAAATGAGTGTGCTGTGGTATAATTGAGAGTTTTGTTAAATTTCTACGTTTCATAAAATTAATGTTTTTGCGAGTGAATAATATACGCTTCCAGCTAACAGTCTAAAACATAAGAGAGGTTAAGCATCACGTTTACGTCAAACAGCAAACGCGAATTTGTACCACGTGACCAAGTTTCCCGCTTTACTTGTCGTTTACTGTTCATTATTTCTACACATAAGTTAGTAGTTTATTACGCAATTTTTTTATCCACAAGAATTGTTGTGAGCTGATTTTATCTGCTCATTTTCTATTTTGAAAAATTCTCAACTTGAATCTGACGTTTGCCCTTTGCAGTATACGTGAAGCTCAATCTCTCCATTGGCGGTAGTGGTAAAGAGGCAGGGCCGCATTACGATGTCAGAATAAACCAGTCTATGTACCTTAAAATGAAATTTTCGCGTCAGTTTAATTTTTTTTTGTCGCGAATAACTAGACGCCAAAATTATGTGAAAAGATGAGAGAAAAAGGGAATTACAAGTGGCAGTTACCTGGGAGTAGAGTGTTACCTCTAGTTGATCTTTCTCAAGACATTGTATAAATAACTTGTGAGGCTTACTTATAATAGTGGGTATCGTGGATAATTCACGCCGATGCATATTTTTTTTTAGTTTTGACATAATAACAATTGCAGGTTATCGTTATATTTGATTAAATAAAAAGTTAAATTAATTGTGTCTTACTCAAAAACGAGAAATTAAAAGGACTCTCATTCCAAAGTTTTTGCAAAATCGAACCTGTCTCGAAAATTTCTTGTAATAAGGTAAAAGGTTTTCCCATTAGGTCGTCAGTTCTCGTTACGTAGATCTGATTGACAATTGCCTAGTTTTTTCCATAAGCCTTTAAAGCGGATCATTTAGCTCTGTCCTTTTTGTCGTCGTGTTGAGCCCTGTGCAAACGGACGCAACATTGTTGGCCAGCAACTCCCAACATTGTTGGATGTTACATGTAGCGTCCGTTTGCACAACCTGTTGCATGTTGTTGGATGTTGTTGCGTGTTGTTGCGCAAAGTTTGAAACCGGTCAAACTTTTCAGCCAGCAACTCCCAACATTTGTTTTGTTCCGTGATCGCCGAAGCGTAGCGCAACAATGTTGGATCCGTTGCACGGCTCTTCCAACATTGTTGGGGCCACGCACGCTAATTACGCATAGTTTACAAAGACTTATGGGTTGTATCCTTCCCACGATGCACTGCAGGTCCCAACATTGTTGGGACTGAGTTGTTGCATCCGTTTGCACACCACTGCCAACATGCACGCAACAACTCCCAACATTGTTGGCGCAACAATGTTGAGAGTTGTTGCGTCCGTTTGCACGCAGCCTTAAGGAAGTTTGATTCATTGTATGTATGATCAGTTACTCACAGTCTCCTCCCATGTAGTACTGGTTAGTGATGAAATCTCCTTCAGAGGCGTTAAAAGGATGTACACCTGTTGGATGACTACTCACAGAATCTCGACCATACCTTAAATCGTTACAAAAAAAAAACTGTGAAAGGCATAGAGGCAAACCACAGTCACTGCCTAATCATTACAAAATCATGTACAAGTTTTCAAATTTAGCCAGTCTAAGCAATATTTTGTTCAGAATAAAGGGATCTTGAGAAGAAAGCTGATCGATCAGTCACAGTCTCGTTAGAAAACCTAGTCTGTGAGCCAGTCTGCTTAGGCAGAAAACAGGCAGGTTATTTAAAACAGATTTTAGCCAGTGTCAAGCGAAACCACGAGTTTTCACTTGGCTTTCCCGTACATTTAAGAACTGCTTACGGGCAGTGTCAAGGGGTGATAGTAAAAAACGACCAACGGGAACAGGGGACGAACGAGCACGGTGAACGAAGCAGAGAATGAGGCTAGGGTTTAAGGTAGGTTTCCATCCTTTCTTTTTTTTTTCTTTTTTTTTTCATTTTGTCGTTCCCCGTACTCGTTGCCCGTTACCCCTTCCCCACCTCTCTCTGAAAATCCAGTGTTAAGCGGGAGTGTAGAAAAGGCTAATAAAAACATTAATAAATAACTCTGAAGGTTCATTGATCTATAACCGTTCCTGAAAGTTATATCAACACTAGAGAACTATGTTATTTTAGTGACAAAATAATATTTCTCTGATAGCCTCCTATCATTGAGATTTCCAAGGTCTCCCTGATTATATAAAAAAACTACCAGTTATCCCCAAATATGCTCCAGCATGACGCAACACCACGGAATTCTTGTGTGTACTTAATTTTCCTCCAGTATCCTTCGATCAGCGTTAAAGCTCCTGACTGTTTCCCGCCGCATCCATTTGACGTCGCTTTACCAGATATGGCGAGCCCGTTGTTTTCATCACTGTAGGTAATCGTCACTCCCCCACGAAAAGTGTATGCTTGAGCCGTGACTTTTTTCCATTCTAATTATTCAAAAAAAACTATATAATTGAGAGCTAAAAATTTATTTACCTGAAATTAAAAAAGAAAAAAATACCCTGGTCTCAGAGGTACAAATCAAGAAAAGCCTCTTGGACCAGGGTAGACAGCCAGCCAGATGCCACAGATGTTACAGCACAACAGAATAGGTCTGGATTAAAAATACTTACAAAAGTAAGTAGTTCAGATTACTAGCTTTTACCAAGCTGATTTAAAAAAACCTTTAATTTGCAACGTTAGATTCCACTCAATGTCAAGAATAAATACAATGGTATTTGTATATATAACAGCAAAGCAAGATTAGATTATCCTAATCCGACTTAGATATACTGAATATGAAACGCATTTTTTTCTCTACCGCTTTGGTCTTATGAAAACGATTAACAGTTACTGTTCTTTACCTGACGCAATAAAAAGTTAAACACTATCATTTTCCTGCTAAAGTTACTTTTTTAAGAACGAAACTCACGTCCAACCGCTGACATGTCACAGTATCCCTGGAAACTGTCACTTGAGCCTTCAGGCCTTATCCAGTAAATTCCACGGTTAAATTCTCCGCTGTCCTTGATGTCTTTGCATGACAGACCCGGTAACGAAGGAGAGGATCCTTTCTTGCCTTAGAAAAGACATAATGCAACGTGCGAAGCTTAAAAATAAGCGTTTGCCTTTATGCCAAGTTGGATAACCAATGCTCACTTTGAAAAGACCATTAAACAAAAAAAATAGCGCTCAAGTGAGGGCATGTGATTAAAGTTTTGGTGCACCCATATGGCCGCCGGAAATCAACAAAAACATCTGGAGTTCAGTTTGAAGCTCCTTCTTTTCAGTCAAGAACTAGCATACGTACGCATAAACATATCTTCTAATACCTGAAATGGTTATACTGCTGAAAATCAAGACGAGAGACTCTTTTTCAGCAGAGACAGCATTCCTATCTTGGTGTCACGCACTGTGAAAACTCGGAAGTTCAAATTGCTGTATTTTCGAAATGAAACAAGCTATGGGAATGGAAACTTGTACAAACATTTACCTTTTGGTTATCTTCAACCTAGTGTAAATAAGAATTCGTGAAACCTCGCTATTTTGACTTTACAATTTGATGACGTCAATGTAAAAACCATCTACATCTACCGTTTAAATGCTAAAATACGTTTAACAATGCTTTGTTTAAGTGGTTTTTAACTATTTTCTCGTTGGGTGCCCCTGTAATATATGCATTTCAGTTCATATGTCAAGTTCATTATTCATTCAAAATAATTCATTTAAAAATTTCACTTTGCACTTAAGTACTGACAGCTATAATATGATGAAACCGGCTGGAAAACGCCAAGAGCAAGCACTAGAAGAGAAAGGGCGATATCCTATTAAAAGTAACGATAAAAAAAATTATATGAAATCTTAGCATGCCCACAGCCAACGTTTTTCTTTTTCTTTTTGTGCTGGAGCTTGCGTTCAATAAATCCCCCGCGCCGGGTTTTTGTCTGATACGCTTGGATCTCGACTTGATCTCTAACGAGAAAATAGACTATCATCGGCGGTGCAATCGGCATATCTAGACAGAACTATTTTGTTCAGTTCTTTCCTTCCTTTCGATTTCTAGTTACCAGGGTTCTGTTGCACTTATTTTAGTCTTCATCCCATCCCTGGAAACTCAAGAGCGACTTTAGTCAAGACCACAGGATTTTCATGGGTGAAAGTTTGCAACAAGTACTGACTTGAATTAATTCGGTCTTACCGACCCAGTTGCTGCTCCTGGGTCTCTTAAGATGTCCTTGTTCTTACCTTGGCAAGTGGCCTCAGCTTCTCTAACAAATTCATCCATTAATATCCTGGCTCTTTCCTGCTTTCTGTTTATTTCGATCTTTTTTTGGTTTATGTAATTGGAGGAATCTGCAATCATTTATTAGAATTCAAACGACCACATTTTTAATTTGCTTCCGTTTACAGTGGAACCTCTATCTACCAAACCTCTATATAACTAAGTCCTCGGTACAACGAATGATTTTCTTTACCCCAGTAATAGTAAAATATATGAAAAAGAACCTCGATAACAAAACCTCGTTATAGCGGACAAATTTTGTCAGTCCCTTCAACCCTTCGTTATACTGGCGAGGTATCACTGTACAGAAGAAAATTTGCTCAGTCATTACCTTCAAGGCTCAGAGCCATTTGTTCTTTTGAGAGCGCATGGAACATAAAAAGAACAGTTACAATTGTTTTCATAACATCCATCTTTCAATCTGCGAGAAAAAGACAGTGCCACAGTATGAGTTTTTTTTAGCTACAACTCGTAGACAAAAAGAAGCAAAAAACAGTATCCGTTAGGATTATAATATTGTGATGATGAAAAGCGGCGATGGGCGCTGCCGTTCACCAATGTGAAAACTATATTATAACGAATTAGCTGGAAGTTGGGGGAAAGTTTACAAACATGCAATATCCTGCCCAGCCTCATTTTAACGGGGCTTAACTGCAAACAAAGTTGGAGCCAAGTGTTTTCGTTAAGTGCATCAATTCAAAGCTACCTATTTGTGTTACCATCATAAAAATAAAAGAGGGAACTGAAACTACATCAATCCGCTGATTTAGACAGGTGGAAAAGCTCTTTCTTGCTCACAAATGGGAACAAATTAGAGACTCGCCAAATTTTCTAACTTAAAGGTTCTCGCCTTCTCGTTTTTTCAAACGCTTGTATAGTTCTCTTACTCTCGATTTTCTTCCACAAAGTCCGGCCTCGGTTCCGAATCTCAGTTTCAGGTAATTAGAGTCTTGAAATCCCACGTAATTTGTTTTTGTACAGAAATAGTATGAAAGAAATGACGGCATCCACCCGAGCCTGGATGTTCTCATACATGTTTCTTCTCATTTAGAGAAAGAACAAACATTTGATCTTAATTAACCAGAAGCATAGTACATAATTCAGGCACATTTCACTTTCAACGGACAAATTTCAAATCATTCAAACAAACCGAGACATTTCGGACAAATGGGGTAATTGCAACGGGTAATTAAAAGTCTTAAGAAAATCGCTGCTTTGCTCCTTTTCATTTTTCATTATCAAAAAGGATAATTTTATTTTAATTTACCCCTTCATTAAACCGAAAACTGCGAAGGAACATTATCTTTAAAACAATGGCAATGCGCTACCCCATTCTCATTCCCCGAATTTCTTTAGAGGCAAAAATATTAGGTTAGATTCATCAGATCAGATTCTTGGCATTTTTTGAATCTCAAGATTATTCAAGCTTAGAAACGGACTTTTCATTTTCTAATTTCAAGCAGGAAGGTTTTAATTAAAAGTTTAAGAGGGGGCATTTTCAAACGGGGTCTTTTTCAGAGTAAAATCAGTAATTTTGCAGAATTCTATTTCCACGTGCCAGTTAATTTTGTAATTTATTTTAAAAATATTCAGCAAACATTTATGTCCATATATGAATTCACCAGTCAAATTTTTTTCCACTCTGGTCGTTGAAGTGATTACGAAAGTACATTTTCCATAAAAAACTCTCCGCTCATCGAAGCGTTTTAATTTCAGCAAAGGGAATTCAGTCTCTCAAAAAAACAACTGCTGCTTTGACAGTGTTGTAGAACACCTGCGTGAATACTTCCTTTAGCAGTGCCTATACCGATCAACAATGTGTTTGGAGCAAACTAGAGTTGTCAAGCCTTGTCCTCAAAATTTTATTGTGCTGTA
This sequence comes from Porites cylindrica, assembly GCA_964035525.1. NCBI lineage: Eukaryota > Metazoa > Cnidaria > Anthozoa > Scleractinia > Poritidae > Porites > Porites cylindrica. The sequence continues at coordinate 10,017,241 of OZ037775.1, read as the reverse complement.
CGTAAGTGGATGATGTACTTAAAGCATTAAACGATTACATCGTTAATTTTGGGTGACTTTTGGCACTAAAAAGGCTTAATTAAGTTAAACCTGTAAAGGGACACTGTTTCTGTACCCGTTCTTATTATTTTTCTCAATAAGTAAAAAATACAAAATATCAGACTTGCCACAAGTCGATAAGTAGGCTAAGTAAGTTATCACATAAACTAAATCTGATTTTCCTATAGATTTTAGTTCTTTTTACAAACATTCTTTTTTACATTACTATTCATGACTTTAGTGCAATGAAAAGGACATGTGTCAGCTAACACAGAATAAAAAGCTCCTGACAAGAGTTCCTTTTAAGATGTCCTACAATATTTGGCTGCATTGTAAATTACACTACAACCACTGAGCCCCTATATTAAAAAGACGATCTTCCGAAGTTCACTGTACAAGGTCCACAGATTATCTTTCAATTCTGGCCTGTGCAATTTGTCTTGCTTCATTACCAAGGCATCTTCTAATGACATGATCTTCTCTTGCAGGTTCTGTAGAAAAAAGAAATCGATTATATCTCTATAATGTCTCAAACAAACAGCATATTTTTCCGGTTTTTAAAACTTAAATTAGAAAGCATTCTTCTTGTGTCAAGAAGAAAAGGAATAACGAGTAGTTTCATACAATAATAACGAAATAAGATTACACTGAAATGCTTTGACACATATGGCAATTTCCACAAAATGGAAGCTCGATTATCATAAAGATTTGGGTTTTATAACTAAGTTAATAATGCAGATTAGCCACCTTTGGGGGATTGAAAAGCTAACGTGTTTCGAGGGCTAAAGCTTCGTCAACTCGTCCATAAAACCAAATCTTTGTATTTCATTCCCCCACTGACGCGACACCACAGTTTCATTTGAAACTTAACCCTTCATTCATCAGTTATTTATAACAACAGCCTGGCTACTCCCAATTTTCTTCAGTTTCGGATTTTTTACTTAACCCTTGCTGAGTTTAACTTCCCTACATCAGAGCTCTACTCAAGACTTTTCTCCGGTCAAACGCAATGAATGACGGAGACCTTACTGGTGAAACCTCCCCTCTAGGTACTCGAAAGTAGACCAACGTTCACCTTCGGAGTCCCTTCCCAACTGACTGCCCCTGGGTCTCAAGGATGACCTAAGGTTTGAATATGTGCTCTGTTTTGCTCCAATAAGGTGTATGACTGTCTTCCCGAACGCGTAAAATGGGTCTTTTGTCCCCGCTCAGGATTACCCTCGTTGTTTCCTAAAAATTAAATTTTCACCAATATCCAGCCATAATCACTTCGCACTTGAAAGTTTTTTTTTCACACTGCACTAAATCCATGTATTCGTTTTCTGTTATAACTGTACCTGTAATTTTTCCAGTGCCTTCTGAAGATCATTTACTCGCAGTTGAGTCGTTCTTTTCGCGCGTGTTATCACAGGCTAAAATAAAATTAAGAAATTTCGTCAAAATTTAACAACACCTCGAAAAACGCTTCGATTTCTAAAACAAAACAATAAACTGCAACCTCTTAAAAGAGATTTGTAACCTTTCAGGGTTTATTTTAGCACGGATAAAGCGGTGTGGTTGTTAAAGCTAAGTAAAGATCAGACAGTTCTACTTTGAAAGCAAACCCCGACAATTACTAGATTGCTTGGAAAACAACCTTAAAGACCAAGGACTAGTCTGTGGAAAAGTGTAGGTCAGTAGATACTGCTATAAGAAAGGGTCGTCTGAAACGGGAGGATAATACACTTTAGTAAAATCCAACTAGTGGTCTGATATCAATGCTGCGTTCTGATTGGTTGAGCTACTACTAGGCTATATGTTATAGCCCTCTAGTAGCGAAAAGCGCGGGCTTTTTGGCGGCAAAAAAGGATTAAAGTCTAGCTTTAACTTGCTAAAATTTTTTTACTCTCGATATTTTTGACCAACTAGTTGGATTTTACTAAAACAATTATTCCGCTTGCCCTCATGGCCTCTGAGTTAATAGCCCATTCGGCCTTCGGCCTCATGGGCTATTAACTCAGAGCCCATTCAGGGTCGAGGAATAATTGTTAAATAGTACTGATCCATTGTTTATGAACTTCTACTTCAGTAAGCTATTTACGACACCCTTTCTAGGATCCGCTTAATATAGCAAAAAAACAACAACATCAACAACAAAAGCCAGTTCAGTTTTCGGCGATTTGCTTGAATTCTAAAAAAGGCGGTTACTTGGTTGAAGATGGTTCGAGCACAAAATGAGTTGATATTCAAGACTAAAAGGATCATGATCAATAGTCACACTACATAGCTGACTCAAAAACTAAAGCTAGCTTACCTTTAATCGTGTTAAAACTGCTTCATGCATACGGCATAGGAGATGAACCGACGAGCAGTGGATTGCCAATTCCAGAGGAGGGTTATCGGCTGAAGATATACCTCCAGATAAAGGCTTTACCTGTACAGTTACACGGCTTCCATTCACAGAGAGCACGTCCATACATGAATATCCAGTATTAATCTGTTGTTCCAGGATACTTGAGTCTTCGAAGATAAAACGTAAAACTGTGGTCTGATTTGTTATTATCTGAGTTGATTCCGGGACAACCTCGCTCTGAATCGTACGCTTCATGAAGTCCACAGCGTCCTGGGAAATTTGAAAAGTTGCTGAATACACAAAGCTTCCGTGAGAGATTTCCTCTGTACTTGTGATCTCGCCGTCTCGTGACAAATCGTGCACATGGATACAGTGTCGCTGGTTTTCTAGGTTAAGCCTGTCTAAAGTTTGTTTCAGTTCTTCCTTGGAATCTGGCATAACATTTGGCACAGACAGTCGTGAACCTATTGGATTTGGCCTCACAAAATGCAAGACATCCATCACTTGCCTTCTGATTGGAAAAACGACATCTTCAACACTATTCAAAGTCCCTGAATCGTCACCTAGATCAGCAAGTAATTGTTTCAAGTCACAGAACAAGTGTGCTTCTGCAACAATGTGAAAAGAAGAGCACAAACTCTTGCTAAGGGGAATGTCTAACTCGAGAAAGGATCCTGGATTTAAAGACTTCAAAGGCACAGATTGTCCTAGAATACAAGATTCATGTGTGGTGTGGTGAAGCCAAGGGTCTTTGCCCTGTATTTGAACCATCAAGGACCAACAAGATGGTAGAGGCAAATTACCTTGGTTTACAATTTTACAATGCACAGACACAGAGCTAATTCCATTGCTGTCGTGGCTTGAAAATGAAGGCGTAAATGTGCAGGCTATTGGGACAGAAACGTTACCTAAATCTGTCCTTCTAGGGTTACAAACTTGTGTAACTTGGCTCAGTTGGCAGCCAATGTGGATAGCGTTATTGAGTTCTTTCAAAATCTTATCCTCTGACTCTATTGTTGAGTTCACTCTTGCAAGCTCTGCAGATTGAGCTTCAATTTCGCTTAAGTAGGCCTTTACTTTCTCGCCAGCTGCTTGCGGTGAGATGTTGGTGAGTGAACATCCATCTTGAGATTCAGGCAAAAGAAACATCAGCAGTTTTCCATTCAGCGTAAGAGAATAAACCTTTTCAAGCCTCTTTCCACCGTCTGCCTTACTCTTTTTGAAAATACAACAAACTGCTCTCACATTTGGTATCTGTATGCTAGATGTTGTCAATATGGATGGTGTAAACGAGGACAACACTGCAGTAGCTTTAGCAGCATTGTCAGTAGAAATACAAAACTTGGTGATAAAGATCTCTTTCCCTGTGGAATGTATCAAAGTATCACCAATATTGTTCAAACATGAACAAATAACTGGGCCAATTATTGTATGTTCACTGAACTTGACGGGACTAATTCTTCCTTTGCCTGAAATAGACTTTTCTTCACAGACTATCACAATTTTGCCACGTTTTCCAACAAAGATTATGGCATTTGAGTCACTGCTGCCCTCTTCTCTCTGTAGCTTGTCACTACCTGCTCTCTCACTAGTTTTTGAAGAATCCCCCTGATCATTCAAATCACCTTGAAAGGCAAGATTTGTGGAATAAATCGCAGAAATGTCTTGCTCAAGATGATACAGCAACTGCGGTGTAAACCTCTGACTGGCTTCTACTACTTCAGTGCTTTTGCTTGTCAGGGCGAAGCTGTTGAGGGGCCAAAAGAATATTTGACCATCTTTGGCTCCAAAAATCACAACAGGTGAGTCTACTAAGGAGGCATCACCATTGAAGAGTATGTTGAATAACCTTCTTTTAACAGTTGCACAAGGTGCTAGATGTGATGTACTACTGCCAGGCTGTACAAACAATAACTGAGGGATATAACTCCAGTTACAACTTTGTATCGTACTGTTTAAAGACACAGCTGGTGTTGTCACTTCAACAGCGATAGTAAATCTTGGAAGTGCTTCATATGTCAAAGTATCAAGATCACTTTTTAGTGCAGTTTGATGAAACATAGACAAGAAATAGCCTTGATCTGAAGTTCTGCAACACACAATCTTGTTTCCAATGGGTGAAAATGTTTTTAACCCTGGTTGATACAAAACTGCATTTCCTCTGTCAATCACTGTCACACAGTTTGAAGCATGGCATGCTTGTTTAGGCTTCTGATTGGGTGCTGCATCTGACCTCTTTGCACCAGCAAGAAGTTCTGTGAATATATCATCATCACCAACATTATGTCTCTGTTTTGAACTGTCATCATTGACATCCAGATTTATATTAGCAGTTTTCTTCATTGATCTATTAAGTAAAAAGCAATGGAATACCAATTAATACAAAACAGATCAGTGAAAGCTAAGGATTAAGTTGGAGCAGTGACTCATCCCAAGCATCACTCCTATCAAGGGATGGGTTGGTTACAGTGAGCTCATAAATGGATAAAGCTAATAAATTATATTAAGGGTTAAGCTAATGAATTATATTAGGAGCCATCGACATATTCACTTTTTCCCGCTTAATGTCAACTGGATGTTTCAGTCAGACTCCCTTACCCTCCTCCCTCCTTAATGTCTACTTGAAATTTTCCTGCCCCAAAAGTCACTGCATTTCAGAAAGAATACTGAAATGCACTTACATGAAGATGTAAACAGTATCAACAAAATTTACTGAACAATTTGCTAGTAATTAAGAGCAGAGTCTCTTTTCTTTAATTAGCCCGCAGAGTAGTGCACCTCAGAGGTACATGGAGGAGGGCAGGCCAGGGGAGGGGAGGGGAGAAAAAGGAAAAAACACCTACCTGCAGAGCCTATGAATCTGCCGAATGCCCCCTGATTAGTTGCGACTGACTGCTTTTCCAGAAATGCAGTTGTAGCCAATGAAAATCTAGTTCATGTATTGTTCAAGAAGCCACAAATTTAGTCCAACAATAACGGAAATGACCCATAAGCTAGTGATAGTGCTAGGCCAAGCTCTTTAGCATCGTTTGCGAGATGTTGAATTCTCACGGATAATGATCTACAGATCCGAATTGAAGCTTAAACTGAAGCTACAGCAACTTAACTATGGAGAATTGCGATGTAAGTCAGCAGTCAATAATTATCATTCTTTAGGGACTGATACAATCGACTTTTTTTCTTGAGATGAGTGAATCTTTAGACTGGAGCTCGCAATATCCTGTCATTCCCAATCTTCTGTTGTCTCTCTTGGCTACTTGTAATTTTTTTATAAGTCGCTAAGTAACACTGCACTTTTGGAACTAAAGCGTTCTTCGTCAGTTGCTATCATAGGGGTGATGGTCACGTCAGAAAGGCTTCGGACAACTGATTGTGCACATAACTTTTCAGAGGTCAAACAAAGATCCCACATTTAAGTTTACTCTTCAAGATTTCCTTCACTCCAACCAAAAACTGAAAGATAAGGCCAAATTATACATCTCATCTCGACAATGGAATAATAACCGCTTGCTTTTGTTCCAGTCGATAAGCGATATGCGTAACCCTAACAACCGAAAGAGCTTCCTCCAGGGCAGAATCAAAATTTTCAAAATCCGGATGAATCAGGGTATTAAGAATAACCATTGCACGGAAGGCCCGGAAAGTGTATGTTCCTATGTGACTTTGACTGGCTGCTTGCAATCAAACATTCAAAACCGTAACAATCAGAGCTCCCGTCTATCCAATGTACGGTATTCGCCAAACAAACAATGGCTGCATGCAGGTTTATTTTGTCCCCTCCCCCTCCCTATTTTGACACGTCAACCTCTCCCTAGGAATCGTTTGTCAACTCGCCCCAGCCATCAGTCAGTTTGAACGTCCAAATAGAGCGCACTGCAAAATATGCCTGCTTTGCAGGCTATTCTTTAATTGGTCCTGCTTTCTCTTAAATAATGTCACAAGCACTGTTCCACACATGACATAAAATTTATGAAAATGCATCAGTTTGCTTTTGTCCAAAAAGTAATGTCCAATACATTATCCCTTACCCCTAGACGTCCAGTTGACGTTAAGCAGGGGACAAGTGAATATGTTGACAGCCCCTTATAATATGATCTACTGAGGGAGACTATATCTGTTAGCAGACTGTCGTCCTTACCTCTTGCTTTTAGTCAGGTTCTCTGGTAATCCAACTGCAAAAACATTACCATCCCTTGTTGCTGTGAACAAACGTCTCTTTCCATCGAAATCATGAACGCTAAAATTGACAACTGACGCGGGAAAACGAAAAGTGTGCTGCAGATGAAGCAAATGAACAACAAGTTTCAGCGAGTATGTAAGTTGTCAAAAATAATTCAGAAAGACAAAGTAACTTATTTGGTTTCAAGAATTTTGCACTGATATGATGCAGCTTGCGTGGAGACTAATTAGTCGTCTCTGTTTCCCTGCAGTGTAAACGATCTCTTGTATGTGGTACACTGAGTAAATCGAGAATCTCTTAATTACTTACGATTAGCGTATCATCCTCTACCAAATGAAGAAACTGGCTGCCATTAGATAGTAGTAATATCTTTCTGCGCTTAGCTAGGGTTACTGCCTGTATTGTAGAAGCTGCAAATGGTTTTAAAGGACCAAAGTTGTGTAGTGTTTTCACAGATCCCACGTCCGCCATTTTGTTTTTGAAATCCGCGCTCTGGAGGTTTATAGGTATTTTATTGACAGACACCGCAGGACCACAGTCAACTCAAGTGACTTTTTATAAACATCGAACTTTTTAATTATTGACAAAATTTGACATTTCATGTGTAAAAATCTTGGCAGTATGCAAACTCGAGTCTGGAATCACTGAAATTGGTCTCTGTAGGGGGAAATTTCTTGCAATGCTCAGGCTTGGATTGGTCTTCGATTACTGAGTTTTGGGAACTTTTCCAACCTCTTGCGATTTGGCTGTCTTGGAAACAGATGAAAAGCGCAAAGCCACTGAAGCTTCGTTAGTTCTGCAATCATGCATGGTTTCATCAGCATTCTCAGATGATGGCCTCATAACTTAATTGCCGGCTTGGAAACTGAACAAAAAATACAATGGATGTGTTCCAAACACAGCTGTATTATTAACGATGCCTTTGTGTATAGATATACAGTCACTGTTATCAATTGCAATTGCGGTTATCTTAATTCAGCAAAGTGCTTCGCCCACGAATGCGCAGTCAAATTTCGCACTTTACCAAGAAATAACTGTTTCGTCCAATAACACTTGTGGTTTGCAAGAGGAAGTCGAATTCTGCGTCGCAATCGACCAGCGTCGAAACTGTCGGCAGTTTGACCTCTGTAACACGCGATGTTTCTTTGCGGATACCAGTCCCGGGAAATTGGATCTTGTTGCTACGGGAATGTTTCACGGCGAGGTAACGTATAAAAACATAATGCCTAATACTTTCCAGTGTAAAACATTTATGTATTTATGATGCATTATCTAATACGGTTGATGAAGAAGGCTATATTAAATAATTTCCTGATTATAATCATGCTAATTTACTTGTGAATTCCTCTGAAACAAAATGAGTACTTTATTAATTCCGCTTTCAAACAATGTTTGTTATATTTTCAATGATAGCTCTAATTTAAAATTCGTAATATGCAGTAAGCTTATCGCTTGTTTGCTAAACCCATCTGTAGTCATTTGGGGCCATTTATTCGGTTTACAGCTTGGGTGAGGGAGGGGGCTACTTCCTCATATGAGCATAGTTGTAAGAGGACAGGGGCACCCAACGAGAATATAGTTCAAAACCACTTAAACATAGCATTGTTAAACGTATTTTAGTATTTAAACGGTAGATATAGGCATATTTTTATCCCCTAAAAATTTTTCATCTGTTCGGATTTCCTAGCTGAAAGTCTAGTGATCCGAAAATTATAGGGATCAAAACTTACCTTTTCGAAAATTTCAGCCACAAAAAGGGTTCCGAAAATTCTAGGTGACCTTTTTAGGGTAAAAATCCGTTAAAAATAGGCAAATATACCAGTTTTTGGATGTTCGAAAATCCTAGGAGAGGCACAGGCAAGCAAGAAATTTTACAACAAATGTTTCGAAAATTCTAGATCTCAAATCGTCTTCGGAACAGATATTCTTCCGAAAATTGTCGTTGGCTGCCCCTGAGAGGAGAATGGTTATGAAAAGTGGCAAACATCAATGATAAAAACAACAGTGCTGCAGTGTATCTTGGAAGCACCCTGAAAGTGCACAATCCTTTGTTTTCTGTTGGCAAATTGTTACAGAATAAATTAATGCAACGTTTTTATTGGTCAATACAATCAAAATGAAAGGAATGCTTTTGAGTGTTGTGCACTTTCAGGTCCACAAAAACATATAACAAAGGAGTCTGATGGGTTTCATAACCATTCCACTCAATTAACTATGATATGAGGCTAATGGGGATGTGCCACTGGATGGGGTTGCATTTTCACAACTGGATTGACTATAATGGGGACGCATTTTCGATCAGGGTCAGTTACTAGGGGGGTCGCACATGTTGGGATTTTTTGGAGTAAAACAGTTCTTCATATTAACAGTTATCAAACGTACCAGAATTTTTGTACTGTAGAAGAAAAGTAAAGTGCTCTTCATTCAATCTAAAAAATGGGTCAGTTCATAAAAATAGAAAGTGACTTGGGATTGCGAAAATTACATATTTGCCCCAAAGTGACTAAGATAGTGTCTATAAGTAGCCACAGAATAGACTATAATGGGGTAGGGGCTAACCTTATATTTTGCCATTTGGGAAAACAGTGCCTAGCATGCACTAACCGCGCAGTGACATTTCCACGTAGCCTGAAAAATCTTTTTTCGATGAACAGGATTGATTACAGTTCTTCTGTTATCTGAATTCCCCAAAACAACCTTACTTGCCAGTCGTGCAAGTTAAAAACAGAATTCACTTGTTCGATTGCAAAATCCAGTAGTCCTGGGCCCAGTTGTTCGAAGGCCGATTAGTGCTAACCCAGGGTTAAATTTTAACCAGGGTCTCTTTTTCTTTTCATCAAAAGCATTTTCTCGGACAATTTTCTCTATTCTTTTTAGAGTAGCCAATCATCAAATTGTTGACAAAAAGAATTAAACTGAATTTGCTTTTTAAGCTTTCATATCTGAATTCAAATAATTTTTTCGGACTAACCTGCGTTATTTTAACCCAGCTTTGAACAACTCGGCTCAGGGCTATTGGACACTACTCTCTTTACATGCTAAGTCCAAAGCACTAAAATAACTCTATAACTTACTGGAACCTCTTGCAAATAACCAACCCCAAATAAGTGTCTTTGACAGGTCTCTTTTGGGATGTCATTTTTATAATTTTCCAATGTTTTAACCCCGTGTATGTGACCATTATTTGATGCCTGGTCTGATTTCTGTATTATGTCCTGTGCTACTCAAAGTATTCGGAAGAACTTTAACTGACAACATAGGACTACACACATTGTAGATGTCCTCTTAGAAGCGGGGGAGGTTATGTTTGTCCCTGGTCTGAATTTCAAATAATTTATGGTCATTGCTTTTTGAGGAGTAGGCATTGCCAATGTCCCTGTCGATGACCCACCTTTATGTTGTATGTCGCCATCTTATCTGGTCTAATCTCGCTGTTTCGAGGCCAAGTCACTTGTCTGCATTTTACCCTTACAGGCATTATTATCATCCTAGAAATAACATGTCAAATAACTTATCTTTCAAAATGGCAAATTATACTGTATGTTATGCTAGTTTATGAGAAATTATCTCCGAGTTTGAGACAATTTTGCTTAATTTTAACTGTATTCCCTGTCCAGAGGCATACCCCATTATAGGCCAAGGCTAAATAAGAACTGCACTCCTACCTCCTTTAGAGGACCTCCTCAGAGGACCGCAGCCCATTGATCCTCAGTTGACCCCACTATTGCTTACCCTTGCAATACTAACTATTAATCAACATCTACAGTCTAGTAGTGATCATAGTGTAGTATAGTGTTCGTCAGTGAAGATGTGGAGCCTACAATAACTACTAGTTTATACCAAGAAGCACAGTCCACAATCCTTGACATACAGTCTAGGATCCTTTATTTTTTGTTTCCCTTGTTGTAAGAGCTAAACTGCTGGCTTCATTTTCCACATAGAACAGATTAGGGGAAGTGTTAATACACAGGCATTAATATGAAAAGTAAAATTGATAGTAAAACTGCACTTAATGTTACTTAATTCTTAATTAATGTGATAACCTTATTTTAATATTATTTGTCTGCAGGTGATGCTGACAAATCAATCTAGCTCAGCATGTTATTCTCTCAGGAAAAGTACTGTTCAGTTAAATGGCACAAGTGGATTTATCTCTAAGTCTTTTGATGGCTCAGCCTTGTTCAGTGACTCTCAAGGATTAACTCTCACTCTTCGCCTCAGCCAGAAACTTGGAGACAAAGGGTAAAACAAACATAAGATTCTCCTCATGTAAGCTAGTAATCCGAGACAGTCTTTGATTCTGGATTTCATGCTTTGGATTCCAGAATTACTGTCGTTTCGCTACAAGTTGTTTCGCTACATAATGAAGTCGTTTCGCTTTAAGTTGTTTCGCTGCATCATAAAGTGGATTCGCTGCAACCAACTTTTTGTGTCAAACAGTTTAAAACAATTTAGAATGGACTACAAACGGGTAATGCCGAGTTAAGTTAGTGAAACGACTTTACAACTTTGCAGCGAATCGACTTGTAGCGAAACGACCATACTCCGGATTCCGTATTTCTGAGTACGGGATTCTGTATTCCTTGTTAGTAGTCTTTGCTGGACTTCAAGCGTCTCGAGCGTTATTCTCGATTCCTACGGCTGGATTCCGGATTCCAAAGCCCAAGAGTGTCTATTCCACAAGATATAATTCTGGATTCCGAATATGGATTGCCTTACATGGGGAGATTAGAGTGAGAGAATAATACTTAGACAATACGTGACTAATACCAGTAGGGATCCAAACTGAGTCCCGAAGGGCCGAAAAACTTTTTTGGGAGACCGGGCCCCCCTTATCTCAGGGTGTGGTTGACCCCCTCCCTTCCGCTTATCTCAAGGTGTGGATCCAGCACTGAATACGTAGATTTACCTTTTGAGGTTTCAGTTTACTCTTCCTAATACCATCTGGTTGTACTGGTTTTCAGAACAAAACTGTAGCTTTATTGATTTTAAGGATCCGTGTAAAACTATGCTTGGTGTTCGTCTTAATCCCTAAATAATATCATCGTGGTTTGCAATCGCGCTGGGTGAGATAAGAACTGAACAAGAAGTCTAGGTACGATTCGCAACGGCGATTTTTAGCGCAACGGAGTGTTGCGATGTCGGAACAATGTTGTAACTATTCCAAACAATGTCACAACAATGTTGCAACGCTGTGTTGTGCTAAAAATTGTTGTTGCGTATTGTCTCGTGTCACATCACCTTACATCAGCCCCGGCTTTACATGCACACGGCGGCTCTGTTTTTCCTTAACATGCATTACATGTAATATTAAAATTTTAATTTACCTTATCTCGAACTCTGTTTCATTTGTTTTATTTTGTCGACTTTTGTAGATTATATACTATACTACTACTTCTTACTAAAAAGGATGAACTTTTTTCAATTTTTTTTAGTCACGTCGTAACGATACAAGATAACAGTAGTCGTCTTGTCCTAAAACTCACTGCCAACAGCATCAACCGACAACTATCCATGGAATATGTAAATTCAACTGGACTTATAAGTGCTGTATTCCTGAACGTTAATTTATCTGATGGTATCTGTCATCACCTGGCCCTTGTTGTGTTTAACTCGACAGTTCAGCTATTTGCTGATGGAACTGTTGCAGCTGAAGAAACAACGTTAAGAAATCTCTGGAACATAAGTGGCAATATTTTTATAGGTGGTGTACCAAGTGCTTCTGTCGATGACTACTTTATAGGTGGGTAGTAAACAAAACTTCTCCCGTTATTTATCGAGAGGTGAAGGCGACGGCAACGGCAACGAAAACGAGAACGGCAAAAAAGCCAAACAATTACTTTGCACGGGCTTCACGAGGTCGTCGTTGCACGTCTACGAAATGAAACTTCCTAATTTCACGTTTTATGGAGTACGTAAACACAAGACAACGATTTTCTTTTTCTCTTTGTAAACTTAGGTACAGTGAGTCATAGATTTCAGCTCTAGAAAAATTTGGAAAATTGAACGAGATGGGTTAAGGGTGATGTTACACGGGACGATTCGCAACGGCGATTTTTAGCGCAACACAACGTTGCAATGTTGGAACAGTGTTGTAAGCAGAGTTAGAAAAAGAATTTGAGCTTCACTTGAGAGTAAAAATCCAAAATCACAGGGGTGCAGGCCCTGGACCCCAGTAGAAGCTTGACGCCTTCGCTCAGCGCTCGTTTAGGTAAACAGTCAGTATTTATCTTAGATCTGCGCCTGATCCAGCCATGTTTGGTCACGACCATTTTGTAGATAATAACTGTAGACAGAGCGGTACCTCAGTTAAAGAAACTTGAGGCGGTGGGTGGCGCGAAGATAACGAGACACTCAGCCATTGCACGAGATGCTTACATACCAGTATACAGGCTCATGTACAGTTATATATATGCAGAATATTGGTGTAGTAGTAATGGATTCATTAGGCGAAAATATTGTTAATGAAATGGTCAGCATGGGAACACAAATACTAAATGATCCTCTGCTAAGAAGGGAGTATCTCTTCACCTGAAAGTAGCGGTGATCTTGCAGGGTTTTAAATATCTTCCTTTTTAGACCGTTTCCTTTCTTCCTTTTTTTGGCAGGTCAGCTTGGTTCAGCCCATCTTTATACGGGACCTCTCCTCCCATCGGAAATTAAAGCACTGGCTACTGGGCAGAGCGTCTATCAGCCCCGCCTGGCCCCACACTGCAGATGTCGCGTGAAGTACCCATACATCTCTGCAGATGTTGATGGTATATACTGTGTCAGTCATAAAACAAACATTTCAGTAAAACGTTTGAACGAAAGGGCACATTTTGGAGGCTTCGCTAATGATGGTAATATTGATACTTGGTGGCAATCTAAGAGAACTCGAGCACCGGTGAATATTACAGTGTCCCTTGGCGGTTTGAAGCAAGTATTACATGTTAAAATATTTTTCAAATGGTGGCCGCCTGAAACATTCATTCTTTTAAAATCTGCGGACAACGGCTCAACATGGACACCGTGGCAGTATTATGCTAAAGACTGTAGAACTATCTACAACTTGGAAAACCAGGGAAAACTAAGCTTTCCTGACAGCGTAAATTGCGTTGAAGGATCTTCAGTTCCCGTTCAGGGAGAAACTGTTTCATTTTATTTATTGGAAGCCACAAGGCCTGGAGCTGATAGTTTTTCAACGAACAAAACTCTTCAACAATTTTCTTTTGCTACTCACGTTAGACTATCAATGGTTTCCTTTCTGGGAAATTTATCGCAAAAGGCAGATTATTTTGCAGTTTCGGAACTGGAAGTTTATGGTCGAAATTGTATTTGCCCAAATTTTGAAAATGTTTCTTCTTGCGAGTGTAATGGAAGCATTACTAGGCCGCCAAACTGTAGCGAGGTGTTGACATTCAACAGGGATCGTTACACAAGAAATATATTTGATCAAACGCCCCCTGGTGTTCCTGTGCTTCAAGGTAAGGTTGCGTAAAACGCCATAAGATTGGTTTGTTGAAAAACGACTGATTTTATAACTAAGAAAATAATTACTGAATATTATAACACGACAAGCCGTATTGTTCGAGCTCTAAAAACGGGTAGTTCTGTGCTGTTCGTGTTTTACAATGTTTTCGTTATCGCCTTCCAGAAAAAATTATGGGTTGGGGAAGGTTACGTTTGGTGGAGAACGGTAGGAAATGCACCGCATTGTTGATCACACAACCAGAGGCCTCGTTCTATGCTTCTCAGAAAGAATATAACAAACATGAATTAATTAGGTGTCATTTTATAAAGCGCCAATTCCTTTTATGCCAGTCTCCTTGGAGTTGTCATTCTAACTACTGATGATCCGAAATGATCCAACCAAAGGGGCAGGAGGGCTGAAGAAAGAAGTTGACGGCGTGTGTGAAAAACGGCTAAATAATATACTTATGCAGTCGTGTGGTTTGTTTGCAGCAATTTTACTTCAATCTACGCTGTTGTTATTGAACCTTTGGAACACAGAATTTTGAACACCTGTTTCACTTACCTCTCGTTGTTAGCCTGCGTAGCAAGCGTTTCTGTTTAGTTTCGGAGCAAAAAACGACCGAGGAACGGAATTTTCGGTTCTGACCGCGCGAGAAATGAAACGAGAGCCAAAAAATGAAAGAGGGGGAAAGGGGGAGGGGAAGAAAGGAAACGCTTGCAGACAAACCCCTCGATTTTGAAAACCTGCGTTCGTCAGCGAACGCAGCGCCTGATTGGCGTGGCTAGTCGGCTGATTGGCTGGGTTGGTCAGAATTTCCAAACTTAGATATCTGTGCAAATATCTATCCTTCTCGAATTCTATCCTTCTCAAGTCGTTTAAAAAATGAATATTCTGCATCGTTCCATTTTGACCCGAACTGACCCGACTCTTAGCCAAGGGGTTAGTTCTATGTAATATATGTCCTTGTGGAAGTCTTCTGTTCAAATATTTTCTATATGATCTTTTCTAAACAGTTCATGCTTCAAGTCTGTGCACTAGATCAACGCCTGTTTATTACTCCATTATTGAAAGAAATGACAGCGGATCTTTCCAAATCGATAACTCGACAGGGGTCCTTAATCTACGCTCGTATGTGCCTGTCAATAGTACTTTTCTTTTCTTGATTGGAGCTCGTCTTCGAAATGGTTTATCTACGGGAAATTCGTCAGCGCTGGTCGTTGTAAATGTTGTTGCACGCTCCACGTTGGCATCGCGAGCAACGGTTGACTTTGAAACTAGGAAACTGGGGTTTATTCAAGGCAAACAAACATCTAACGTCATGCGGCAGTTTGGATTCTTTGTAAATGGTTACCAAGACACTGAGGGAAGCTTACGGGCGTCTGTAGGACACATAAGCGCTGACGAGAATTACACGACAACAAGAGAGCGAGCTGCTTTGGTCAGAGCTGTATTGGTTAGCAAAGATGTGTACTGCGATCGGCCAGCGGTGCGTGTTATTGCGCAGGTACAGGACCCTTCTTTTCACGTACGTACATTGGTGGATGAAAGTGAAGTTGTTGTTAAAGTGATACCAAGTTCTAACTTGACAAAGATTGATGGAAGTCTCTTACAGGTAAGTTCAAGTCGTTTATTATTTAGACCTCCGGGCTTTGTTTGTGTGTTCCTTATTTCGTAGCCTGGGACCAGGCTCCGCAGTGGGGGAAAAAGGCAAAAAACAGGGTCAAATAGGGAAAAAAAGAGCGAGTGGGGCCCAACGTTGTCCTGGGGAGGGGGAAAGGGCGCCACCCTTTCCCTTCCCCAGATTACCTCTCGGCTTGCGTCGCTCGCCGATTTTTTTTCTTTTTCCCCCAATATGGAGCCTGGTCCCAGGCTGTAAGGTGTACTTGTGACTCAAAATTACCGATAGCGTTATCCACCGGGTAAGCTACAGGGCCCAGTTACGTTGTTCGAAGGCCGGTTAGCGCTAACCCACGGTTAACTCTTAACCCTTACTGGTGACTCAAAATTACCGATAGCGTTATCCACCGGGTAAGCTACAGGGCCCAGTTACGTTGTTCGAAGGCCGGTTAGCGCTAACCCACGGTTAACTCTTAACCCTTACTGGTGACTCAAAATTACCGATAGCGTTATCCACCGGGTAAGCTACAGGGCCCAGTTACGTTGTTCGAAGGCCAGTTAGCGCTAACCCACGGTTAACTCTTAACCCGGGTCTCTTTTTCTTTTCACCAAAAGCATTTTCTCGGACAATTTTCTCTACATTCTTTTTAGAGTAGCCAATCATTGAATGTGCTTTTTAAGCCGTTTCATATCTGAATTCAAATTTTCTTAACCCGGCTTTGAAGTCAAGAACTCGGCCCCGTTTAGCAGATAAGCATTAGGGGGAAACAATCGGGTTGTCCGCTGGATAGACATTTATCCACTGGATATCGTTAGCCACACCCTTTGAACTTTCGTGCCTGATGTAGACCCTACATGTAGACCCTGTACATCATGCATGTAATGTGCAATGGGAACACAAACAGTAGCAACTTAAGAAACCCATTGACAAGACGCTTGATTGAGATATTCATGTTCTCTTCCTAGGTGATTGTTAAACCAAATGCAGCAGATGGTATTGCTACAGTTCAGGTGCCTTTGCCTACTCAGTGGTTCTTAGACCCCTCTCTTGTAAAGCCAGAAATGGTATCCGTCACTTACCGACTTCGCAACTCTGGCTTACCCCCCGTGGTTCTAGGCAACGCTACAATTCATCCGGGACCCAACACACAGTTGTTCTCAAATGATGTTTATGGTGTTTTGCCTTTTGAGCCCGTTTTTGTCGGAGGGACATTTTCTTTTTCAGTTTACTGCGATTCGTCGTATGCCATTGCCTCTTTTGCCATCAAGCTCGTGATTGGACCCTCACTTGAGGTTATTGGCCTTGCAGTTGATAAACAGCGCTGGCTATCCGTTTCTGTTAACCATAGCTCTACTGAGTGGATGGTAAGTGGTACCTTGGCAAATCCTGAGTCAGCTCCTCAAGGAGTTGTAAAGAAAGCAAAGCTGGTCAGCTTTGACGTGAAGGTCAAGGACACCGCTGACGTGGATACTAACGCAACACTTGCTGTTGAGGTAGGTATTTGTATTCCCGTCAGTAAAGTCTTTCACTGGCAAAAGGGGCTTAAATTTCAAATACGAAAAGAAAAAACACATTAGAAAATTCCACCAAATAGGATGTAATGTTCTGAGTCGTTCGGAGTGGACTGAATCGTTTTAAGATAAATCGGAGCTCAAATAGCCTCTCCCCTCAATCAAAATCGAGCAGATGGACTCCCTCTCTCCCCGATTTTTTAAGGGGAGGAGGCGGCTGTACACACAAAAAAACTTTTATTGTTTTAGCAGGCAGCTATGAGGAGGTCCAATTCTGGTCTGCTCTCTGTTGCTTTTTAGCTCTCTTTTAAGGCAAATAAGTTAAATACATCACAGCGAGGGTCGCATCGGCTTCAAATTAAAAGTCGTAAGATTTTTATCCTATTGGGGTTGAGATTGAAAAGACTTTGATATGTCAGCAAGTGAAGCATATTTCTATGAAATGTAAAAACACAATCCCAGTAGTAAAAAGACTATTACAGCTGCGAAAAGAAAGCCTAAAAAATGTCAGTCTTGAACGAGATTGGAAGCCTTGACCTCCGCTATACCGGTGCAACCCTCTAACTCTTCGAGCTGACAAGCCAACTGGAAGCTGGTGATTCAGTTGGTTTGATATAAAGAAGTGAGAGGGCGAAGATGAATCAATGAATATATCATAGGTAAAAAAATAGTTATTAGAACTGCTTAGTTCATTAGCAATAGTAATATTTCCTCAGCTTCTGTTTACGTTTAAACGACAGGTTGTGTATCTCAGCAACATCAACAATGAGGAAGTTCAAATTGGTGGCCAGTTACTTCCTGTTATGGCGGCCATGGTCGATAGATCCGATCAATCACGACACACGCAAGGAATAATAAGGTTGACCACTAATGTCGTCACAGAACTTATACCATACGCCAAACTTCCTGAGCTGGTTAATACGGCTGTCATCAACGGACAGATGGTGTGGACAAACATGATGCTCCTGGCTGTTCAAAGTTCGGGTGACATCATTCTGCTGTCCTTTGCAAATTGTACGAGTATGTCAAAAGCTATTCAGGTGACTAGAAATTGTTCCAAAGTGTTCCTAAACGGTAGTGAGCCTGAGGGATCGTCCGATGCACGGGTCCGAGTTCAATTTCACAACCTCACAGCGTTTGTATCATTTCGCGTGTGGTTTCCGGTTCTGCCTTTGAACCTGACTCTCAAGTATCCAGACCTGGCGCAAGTCTCTGGTTGGTTGGAATTCAACGCCTCTAGTGGGAAATGTATCCAGCGGTATCAGTGGAGTGAAGTTCAATCTGAAGCGTTGTTTTCTCACAATGGAGTTCATTTTGGAAACGTCTCGATGACAAGTTATGTTCGTGACCTCCTCACAAGTGAAAACAAGTCTATTGTATCTGTAGACAAATTTGGTAATGTTAATGGGATCTCTCCAGGTCGAACGATTATTACAGTTGTCAGTCCCTTGAATGGTGCCGTTTTAGGAAGTGCTGAGGTCTCGGTCTCATCCCATAGGATTGTCGAAGTCCAGTTGATTGACACCGTCATGGTAACGAACCTGACTATAAGCATCCCTGCCCCACCCTACCATAGGCTGTCAACTCAAATTGCTATGACTTCCGTTTACCAGGATCTCCGGCGTGATCTCACACGTGGTGCTCTTGTTGCTCACGTCACGTTTAGTGACGACCGACGGCAAAAATTAACCTCTGAACTCGGCCTCACTTTCAAATCACTTAATGATCAAGTGCTGCAGATTACTAGCCAAACAGAGGCAATATCTTTTGGCTCCGGGGCTGGCGTGCTCCAAGCTAATTGGTGGTTAGCTCCCAGTGTATGCTATCCAAATGGTTTTAGTCTTGCTGTAGGCTATGAGATGACGAATGTGAGTCTATCGCCTCCTACTGTGCTTGAAATAACCGGCATTAGCCCACAAATCACTGTTCCAGGCGACCCGTCCACTGTTGCAGGGATACCAACTTCAAGTCCAGTTGTGGTAACATTAGTTTTCGAGAACGGACATCGTGTAGACATGAGTTCGGACCCCAGGACTGTGTTCGACTTGAGCCTGTCTGAAGGCTTCTTCACTGTGGACCGCGTTGAAAACAACCTGCCCGTAATCAACGCAAATACGCAAGGAAAATTCGGTAAAAAAGATCTCGTGGTTCGCTTTACTCATTTTGTAATTTCGGATTCCGTGAAAGTCAACGTTGTAAAATATGTAAACTTTGCTTTACATGCCAAACCTTATCCTCCCTTCCCTGGGTCGTCTTTGATCAATTCGTTGAGCCGCGTTGCTGACACAAGTTCCCATGAGATGGCTTCACTGGAACTCTTCATGGTGATGAGTGATGGCATCAACTTTGATGTCACGCAGCATGAGTATACGTCATTTTCCTCCCTTTCTGCGGATGTGATTGTAGGACAAAGCGATGCTAACCGCGTAACAGTTAGACCAGGTGTCACATCGCAGGTCACGGCAGTTCTTGAGGGTCACTTCAGTGATGTTGGAAAAATGGATTTGGTGATGTATGTGAGAAATTCTCCTGTAAATGTTACTAGCATTACAAATCTCGAAATATCACCTCTAAACAACCAAACTTTGTCTGGCGTCGAAAATTCCATTGTTGCACAGGTTCAATTGTCTTTAACTTTTAATAACGCAAGGCGCCTAGGGCATTTTTACGAGAGAAGTACCGCGTTATTCCCTGGATTAATAACTTTGACCAGCGAAAGTAACCAGGTGTTTACTGTTGACTCCACCACTGGCCAAGTCACCCTTCGAAGAAATTACCACCAAAGGCTCTCTCTTACCGCCGCTGCCTCGCTTTCTATGGTGACTTCATCAATATCAGTCAGTTGCAATCTTCAGCCAGGAATTGGGGATGTTGATGTTGGAGAAGAAAGTGGGCTACCCCTTCCTCCAAAACCCGTGGGATCTTCATTTCAAATGAAAGTGCGTTTGAATGCCGGTGAAAGTCCAGGACTGAAAAAGATGGACTTAACTCTTAGTTACGATCATACAAAACTTGCGGCAATTTCTGTGACAATAAGAAGGGTTTGGAGCTGTGTTGCAAACCTAAACACTCCTGGTCAAGTTTCTCTTGACTGTGACAGTGACTCGTTGTTGACTGGTACCGTTGACATAGGGGAAATCTCTTTTAATGCCACAAGCACTGGCTCGGCTGCGATTCTCGGTTCTGTAACTACTGATCTCGGAAGTTCATCGATAGTCGCTGGAGAAGTCTATCAAGAAATTGTTGTCAGCGGTAAACGAAGAAGGCGCAGCCTCGATGGTAATGATAGACGTGATGTATTTGTTGCTCATACACGGCGCAGGCGTAGTGTGTTGTTTTGTGCAAGTCCTCCTTGCCAGTGTGACAGCCCTCCCCCGCCTGGGGACGTTAACAGAGACTGCCTGTTTGACCTCACTGATGTTCTGTTTGTACTCAAATACTACGCTTACTTTTCCTTTAATTTTTCAAGTGTTACTGGCAAACAGTTCGTCCAATCACTCTCAGCCAATCAATCACGTGATCTTGACGTAGATCGAAACACCATTGTGAACCCAGCTGATGCATATTATCTAGTACGTGTGCTCATGGATCTGGTTCGACTTGTCTCTGGTGTAAGCGTGGTTCCAGTACAGCTGCTTAGCTCGGATTGCAAACTCTCGTTCAGCGTTACATTATCGGCAAAGAATGGTCCGGCTCCTGATAGGAATACTTTTGTATTCTTTGACGTTATCTATAGTGGGAGCCCTGTTGACTATGCAGGGACCAGGGGACTACAACGTGGTGTTGGTTTCTATGGAAACCTCATCCGGGCTGTTAGTAATGGTAACGGGAGTTTTACTGTCCAGGCACCAATGGAGTCTGTGCAAGAAGGTATGGGACTTGTCGTGTTTCATGTGACACTTGACTCTAACAACCGCACGAGTGTGATAAGGTCGTCAGCTCTGCTTGGTAACCCGCGACCACCGTTCATGTTTCCTTTCAGGTTATCATTAGTCCTGGACGTTGCGAAAGAAAGCGTAAGGCTGACCACGAGCAACAATTACAACCCTTTTCTTTTGTTTAACAACACGCTGAGCTCCGCTGCTTGTAAAAATAACTTCACGCCACAGTTTGAACAGCTTGTGTATCACGCCAGTATCTTTGAGAATGCAACCGTTAACTCTTCAGTTGTTACGGTAAATGCGACAGACAAGGACTCAGGAAACAGCGGTAGAATATGGTACAGTCTGGTAACCCGCGGTGAAACGTTACCTTTCGCTGTGAATGCCACATCGGGCGTCCTTCGCGTTGCACGATCTCTGGACCGTGAACAAAAGGCGAGGTACAATCTTACAGTAAGAGCCACTGACGGCGGAACCCCGGGACGAGAGAAGTTTGCACAAGCACACGTTATTATTATTATCGGTGATGTAAACGACAACGCTCCAGTTGTGCTTGACATCATACCAAATCATGTGTTAAAAATTCCCGAAAATTCTGTCATAGGAAGTCCGCTGGCCAGAATAATCGCGTCTGATAGGGACGTCGGAGAAAACGCCGTATTTGTTTTCAGCTTCTATGGCAACTCTTCTTGGAATGGAACTTTTTCAGTGAATTCAACAACTGGTGAATTGTTACTCAACAGTTCGCTTCAAGGAAAAGTTGGAAACATCTATAAAATCGTAGTGTTGGTTTCAGATTATTTTGTTCCCTCGTTAGCTACCAATTCGACTGTTGAAATTCACGTCACCTACGCTACAGATGTTGAAATTTTTTTCACATCTGAATTTTACGAAGCGAATGTTACAGAAAACAGCTTGGAAAATACCAGTGTTGTTCAGGTACAAGCATACGTCCCAGGACTCCCTGCAGCTTTCATTGTATATTTCTTACAGGAGATCTCGCCGTTTAAAGTTGACTCAGGTGACGGTCATGTTATGGTAAATACGACTGTTGATCGAGAACTCGACTCGTTCTTCTCTCTCACCGTAACTGCTCTTTATGGAAGTAACATCAGCACTAACGCTACATTGAATATCACCATTTTGGATCAAAACGACAACGCTCCCGTCCATTATCCCGCACCATTGTTGCTCGTCCCGTATAACCTTCCCGTTGGCAGGGAAGTCTATCGAATAAATGCCTCCGACAGAGACGTCGGGGAAAACGCTGCCCTGAAGTTCACTTTTCTCGGAAACGTCTCTAAATATTTTGTAATTGATAAAGAAAGTGGAGTGATTCTCCTTAATTCGTCGCTTTTTAATTCAAACGAAACTTTTCAGCAGCTGCTCTTTGAAGTTTCCGATTCAGGCCTGCCTCGGTTGTCAAGTATCGTTACAGTTAACATATCAGTCTTCTTTCCACCACGATTTTCGCACCAATTTTCAAACGTCACCACACCAGAAGATATCTCAACGGGAACTGTTATATATACATTCGCACCAAGAAATATCTCTTATCAAGACATAGATACGTATTTTATCATATCAAACGGCAACTTTGACGACAAATTCTCCATACGAAATATCAGTGGAGAGGTGTTTGTACGAGAAAGTTTGGATAAAGAACAGAGAGGCTTCTATTCGTTATCCATTATGGCACGGAACTTCGCTGTGAAACAATTCGCAGAAATTCAAGCGACACAACTATTACTCAATATCGTTGTGCTTGATGTAAATGATAATGCGCCATATTTGGAGGCTATAGAACCAATCACGATCAAGAACACTGCCCACGTGGGATATCTATTGGTGCAAGTGAACGCCACTGATTTAGACGAAGGTCTTAATGCGCAACTGCAGTACAATATCACCTCCGGTAACGAGCTAAGTATATTTGTTATAGATGAGTTCGGTTTTCTACGTTTAAACGCTTTCCTCCTTTACGGCAACATACCATTCTTCTCTTTGACCATCAACGTATCTGACCACGGATCTCCAATGCTATACAATACTTCTCAGATCAATATTACAGTTGAGGACGAACGCAGCTCCCCTCGTTTTAATCGAACATTCTACAACGTTTCTTTGTCGGAAAACACCCCGCGTGGAAGTGAAGTTGTCGCTGTATTTGCTTCAGATCCCAACGGAGATCCGCTCTTTTACAACATATCTTCCAATTTTGCAAGCTTGTCTTCCATCTTTGAGGTCAATTCAACCTCTGGGAGAGTAATAACGCTACTAGAACTTGATCGAGAGAGCAAAGACGTTTACCATTTTGAAATTATTGTGTACAAGATCTCGCCGCTTACAAGAAAGAAATATTTTGACAACGCAACCGTATATGTACATGTCCTAGATGTTAATGATGAAAGTCCTCGATTTAAGCAAAGAGTCTACGAGGTAGAGTTAACAGAAGAAAATCCTCCTGGTGCAGAGTTGGTATTAGTTCACGCTAATGACAGCGACAAAGGATTGAACGCTTTGGTGTCGTACTCTATCATTTCTGGAAACGAGAGCGTTTTCAACATTAACAGCACAAGTGGTGAGATTACAGTGTTGGTATCTCTTGACTACGAGTTAGTGCATCAGTTGAATTTAACCGTGCAGGCCAAAGATCATGGGATTCCTCCTCTCGACGACAACGCATCTGTTGTGATTAACATCCGGGATATTAACGATAATACGCCTGTTTTTGACAGTGACTTAACTCAGAACCTGACCTTACGGGAAGACGTATCTCAAGGGTCACGTGTTGTAAAAATTAACGCTACCGATGCGGACAGCGGAGCAAACTCCAATTTATCCTTCTCAATTGTTGATGGAAACATAAACGATGCTTTTGGTATAAATTCATTCAACGGGCTCATTTCCACGGCTTCATTGCTTGATTTTGAAAGAGTAAAGTATTACTCTTTAAACGTAACTGTCGAAGACCATGGGACTCCTCCCCTGATAAGCAGCGTGCTGTTGCATATTGAAGTGATTGACGTGAATGATATGGCACCCGTCATTAACCCTTTGTCTCCTGTGTACGTTAGAGAAAATGTCGCTATTGATACAGTTATTGCACGTGTCAATGCGACCGACGGGGATTCGGGGTTGAATGCTGTTATGAACTTCAGTATAATCTCTGGTAAGTAAACTGTGTTTCTCGTGTCTGGTAATGCGCTTCAGTTTCCTTGCCCTCAAGTTATTCCAAATACAATTGGCTTAAACTTTTCGTTTTGCATTAGTAAAATCTCTTGATAAGTAAACGTTAGTTAAAGTAAGACGAACCCTTCATCTACTGGTCTGGCATCCAGTGGGGCATAGGAAGCGCTCGAACTGTTTCACCATTGAGCCCTAAGCGCCGATCTTTTATTCCTTACCGTTGGCTGCTTCTCAACTGTACTTAAAAGAACTTCTTTCTTCTATTTTGTAGTAGTTTCTCTTCTCCCTTGAAAATTACAACGTTTCAAGTTTGGTCGGAGTATCGAGACTTTTGATTAATGTTATTTCCTTTTAGATTACTCCCTTTATTGACCTCGATCATGTTGACGTTAAAACTTTGCCTTTGTACCATTGTAGGGTTTTGGTGTTCTTTTGTAACGAAGGCTTTGATTATCTCTCTTCGTAAAAGGAATATTTTTATGTAATGTCTCTTTTGTCTCTCAAATCCATCATAGGTAATTTGGCGTCGGATTTTACCATCAACGAGACCAGCGGGTTAATAACAACAACGCATGCTCTGGACCATGAAAACGTTTCTGAATACAGATTAAACATTTCTGTCACCGATAATGGAAATCCGCCTCTGTCTTCAAATACTATTCTGCAGATTTACGTTGTTGATGTGAACGATCACCGCCCCATCTTTAGCCAAGATTTGTATGAAGCAAGCGTGTACGAAAACTTCACACTGAATGCAACAGTCCTGCGCGTGCACGCCCGCGATCTGGACAGTAGCACAGCAGGTGGTATAGTCTACAGTATAGAAAGAGGAAATCAAAATGGCACGTTCTTTTTGAATTCTTCCTCTGGGGAACTAAAGCTCGCTCGAGAACTGGATTTTGAAGAGGTTAAAGAGTATTTAATTGTTGTGAAAGCAAATGACATTTTTCTTCCCAATAACAGTGTTGATTTTATTGGTGCGGCAAATAGCTCTAATTCCTCGACGTCGCTTTTCAGTTATGCGAACCTTTCCTTGACAGTGTTAGACGTCAATGATAATCAACCGAAGTTTTTAAAAGATTTTTATTCTGTTGTAATCAGTGAGAACCTTCAACCAGGATCTCTCATTACTCGAGTCAATGCAACGGATCAAGATGCAGGCGAAAATGCAGTGATTTCTTTTACAATTCTACCACCAAGCTCAGCCGAGGATATGTTTGTTATCCATGGGTCTACTGGTGAAATAAGAACTAATTCTTCCCTGAGAGACGCAAATTATTTAACCATCGAATTATCAGTTATTGCATCTGATGGAGGTTCGCCAATGTTGAATAGCTCCGTGATTTTAAGCGTGAAAATAGACTATAACGTATCTTTCAATTTCAACGAAACAAGCCCTTTGTCTTTCTTGCTTCGAGGGGCGTTTCAGGTTGGTTCACCTATTATGCTGAGCCGTCTTCGCGCAAAGACTAAGATTGGGCTCTTTTCTCAACTGTCAGGCTCATTTCAAGTTAGCGTGGGAACTGTCCAGTTGACAAATAAATTTGAATTACTCCATGAACCTGCAATGCACGTGAAAGCAGCCCTCGTTAGCAGTTGGCCAGACTATCAAGTGATAAGAATCGCAACACAGATATTTGACCGGAGCTTTAATGTCAAGACCGATGAAGCAAAAGTGTACTTTAAGGCTGTAAATATGGGTACAAACTCAGAGGTTAATATCAGCTGCATTCCTTTAGCTGACACTGGAATCTGCGTGGGAAGTTGGCAAATACCACAGGAATGGCTTAATACCACTCTATTCTCTCAGATGGTCTCTGTACAATATGGCCTAGAGCCCTCCCAAATGGTCGAACTGAATCAGATTCGTCTTACTGGGCAACGTAAACCTAAAGTTGAGGGAAACTTTGTGATCGTGGCGCCGCTATATTTGCTTAATGTAGGTGAAGAATTTTCGCTCCAGGTGTTTGGACATTACCCTAAATTTGTCCGGTATTATACGCTTATGTTTACGCTTTCGTCTGGATTAAAGATAAGGCAGGTGGAAGCTGCGCCTTCGTGGAAAATTCAGACAACTTTTAATGGCGTTAGTCAATTTGTTGTGTTTGGTGTCAGGAGAGATCTTCAGAGTGAAGAAACTGGAGACCGTATCTACCTGTACTTAACCATTAACGTCGGAGTAATAGAAATTGCCAATATGGTAAGCCCAGAATACATGGAGTGTATGGTGAGCCAAGTAAGCGATCGAGAAGGAAATCAAATTATTGCCGCGCCAATGAAAGCTGTTTTTGAAGACAGATTTGGAAGACACGAGAAAGGGCAGTTTGTTGTTGTTCCACATGAGGTTAAAGCTCTATTTATCGTCCCTGATCACTCTGTCATTTTCAACACTGCGTTGTTGAATGGAAAACGGATAGATGTTGCTATGGTAGTATATGGCGTGACTGCGTTAGGAAGAATCGTGAACGTGACAGATGTAGCCTGCCGCAGTCTCGATAGTGCTACTTTGAAAGTTGCAAGTGACTGCTCTCGTGTTTATGTAAATGGCAGTGAAACGAAAAGTTCATCGGAGGCAGTGATTGAAGTTTTACATCACAATATTACAGTGAACCATTCCTTCATCGTATGGACACCAACAACTCCTGTTTCCTTGAGTGTCACTCTTGCCAAACTTAGGAGAATACGTGACTGGTACGATCCCGATGATTCTTGCAAGTCACGCTACCAGCAAGCCCGCGTGACAGCGCGTGCAGATTTTGGCAATGGAAAGCAATCTTACACTGGTGTTGATGTCACCCAATATGTTAAAGATAACTTGAAAAGTTCGAACACTTCTGTTGCCGAAATCATTGGTTCCACAGTTTATGGCAAAAATGTAGGACAGACCACTATCTCCGTTTACATTTCTGAAGTGAATCTAAATATCGGACAGGTTGTCATTGACGTTTCTAGTGAGGATACACGAGTTTACCTTCTCGAGGCAATCATTACTACCCGCATTGTCGCCACACTTCCAAAGTCACTTAATAAATCACTGGAATATAACGTGATTACTGATATAAATGAGAGGTTTTCCATCCCGGAAGATGAAGGCAGCCTGGTAGTATCGGTTCAGTATAGCGATGGAGCAGTAAACACTTTTGAGGATCTGTCAGGTGTCTTTGCTAACATTACCGACACTAGTGCTATCACGGTGCAAGGTGGACGCGTCTCAGCGGTAATGAATAGTAGTGGTAATACACTTCATGTAGTAATGCATTCAGGGCACTGTTCTCAACAACCAATCATTAGCTCGTTTGTTAACGTTGACGTCAGTTTCCAGGAACCTGATTTTGTTTTCATCACGTCAACCTCAAGGCAAATAACACCCCATGATGACCCTGCTAGAGCTGTTGGAGTTCCGCTGTTCGCGGAAATAACAGTTTTTCTTGTTTATAACAATAGTGGTCTACAGCAGCGTATTGATGTGTCACAGAAAAACTGGACCATTTATAGCTTGGAGATTGGCGCGAATTTAGCTAACTTAACTGTAGGAGAACGCGGGGTGATCATTTCCGCATCCGGTAATGGGTTTGGTCAAGTTGGATTGTCGGTAAAGATCAGCCATTTCAAAGCAAGTGGTCATGTAACATTGGATGTCATTGGTGCCGAGGAACTTCGATTATATGCGAGTCCGTACCCAGTCTATAACTCGTCCGTGGGTCAGAACGTTACTCATTTATATCCGATCGGAAATTCAGGAACGTATCAACAGGCGCGATTGGATCTTCTTCTCCTTCTGTCAAATGGTACAATGTCTGATGTCACAAGACATGCAAGCGCGCGCTTTGACATCAGATCCACTCAACCTGCTGAGCTTGCGCAGAACAGCTCTATTAAGGTTCTAGACGGATATCACGTGGTTTCAGTGTGGTGGAGTAGTGGGCATGGCCAGCTGTCGATCAGTGCAAGTTTCAAGGGCGTATCTAGTCATGTTTTAAACCTTCAAGTCGAACCAACTCCTCTAACAATCATATCCGTAGAATTTGCCTTGGCCCCGAATTTAACGCTAAGTGGTTTTAGAGGTAATGCTACGTTGCAACTATCCATCAATGTTGAATTCAGCGACAATTCCAAAATCCTTGGCCTTTTTGGTTCAGTAAATGCAACTTTTTATAACCTGGTTACGTTCAGGACTCAAGACACGACAAAAATTTCAGTAAACGAGACAAGCGGCTTGGTAACACTAAAAAGCAATTCACCGCACGAAGTACGTGTAACAGTGACTACAGTGGAATCCCCGTCAATAAAAGACACCCTCGCCTTCGCTTGCAATTTATCCCCGGATGTTGGTGACGTGGATATCGGTAACGTCACAGGTGTCCCACTGAAGCCTGTCTCTATAGGAGAAAGCTTTACTGCCGCTGTACGCATTAACGCTGGAAATATGATTTTAGGAAGCTTCGATGTCGAAATAGTATACGACAATGAATTGTTGGAGGTTGTTAGCGTAAGCGAGGGTACAGACATGGTTGGTTTCTTTATTACTAATATTTTTAGTGAAATCGGAAAAGTGAGAATCGCTGGGGCACTGAGCTTAGAGACTCAGGAACATCAGCTGCGCCATGTTGCTGATATCAAATTTCGAGTAATTTCTGGCGGGAAAGCGCGTCTCAAAGGAAATGCGCTCATGATTGCTGCTGATGATCTTATTGGTAGCGTGATTGGGTTGTCTGTGCCAAGGGCAATAGTCGCTGGAGATATCGAAATAGAGGCTGGCAATGGCGTGGGACCCCTCCGCAGATCTTTAAGATCGGCGCATGCGCAATTTTCTAGTACCTCACGCACGAAGCGCTCTGTGGTTCCTTGCCCCAGTCCTCCTTGTTCAAGCTGTCCGGATGGAAGAGAGCCTGGAGATACCGATGGCAACTGTATTTTTGATATAAGAGATGTAAAATTCACTCTGACTTACATGACGGAAAAACAGTTCAACTTCAGTCGTGCCAAAGGACAGCAGATTCAGAATTCAATCACAGAGCAACAACTACAGTTCTTGGACGCGAATGGAGATGGTTCAGTGACCTTAAGTGACGTCAATCTTTTGTTAAATGCGCACCTCAATGCTATTCCTTTGTTTCCTCAAATCTCAGTTGTCCCAGTCGAAGATCCTAAGTCCAAATGTCTTCTGACCATTTCTTTGCCTGCTACAGAGCTGAGTATAACGCCATCAAGTACAAACCAAACAAAGATTTTCTTTGATGTTTCGCACTCTGAGAAAAACTTTTCTAGTAGTTTACTCGAGAGTTTTTTCATGAAAGGAATATTGTACACCGCAGAAAAAGGACTAGGAGTCAATGGCGGAATCATTCAAGCGGAATATAACAGCGCAGAGAAAACCTTTGTGACTTCACTGAACACTTCGCTGATCTACTCTAATCTTGGATTATCGTTCATTCAGGTTGGTTTTTTAAATGATGGATCGATTGACTTCTCAAGAACGCTGCTTGTCAATGGTCTTTACACTCAGCCACCCCTCTATCAAGGCATTCTTAACACTACGCTCGACCTGGGGAGTGGGAAAAGCTTCAGCGTTCAACGAGTAAACGGCTACAACCCGTACACTTTCTTCAATAATTCCTTAGCGTCCACAAACTGCAGTGATGTACCTCTGCTTGAAAGCGATCTTTTCTTGGATCCAATTCACGCGACAAAGATTTTGGCAACGTGGAAGCTTTTAAATGTTCGAAAAGGACTAAACTTTTCGTTTATTCTTTCGCTGCGACTTTGTGACTCCGCCGTGCTAAACAAACCGTGTGAAGTGCGCACACAAGAAGCGAGCGGGACTAGACACACCGTGTCTGACCTCAACCCCTACACAAACTACTCAGTTAAAGTAGAAACCACAGGCCTACCAGTGAGAGAGACAGGCTGGGCAGCTGTGCGAACGTTAGAATCAGGTATGGAAAGTAAATAGTTGTCTCGATTTCTAAAATTTCAATTCATAGCTCAGGTGTTTAAACGTTAAACGGCGCTGCCCACCGGATAAATAAAAGTTGTTGTTGTAAATCGCTATCCAGTGGATAAGTGTTGGGTAATCAAGTGCGTTATCCAGTGGATAGCACTATGCACTGACATTTTGAACAAATAGGGCCAGCTGAACTGTTATAAATAAAGAAAAGTCCTTAATATAGCATCTGTTTAGTCTTCTCTTTTTTAAAGGAAACCAAACTGTGCAATGGAGCTCTAGCTGCTTTCCCAATAGTAATCTTTGCCGTCTCCTCAGGAATTGCTTACAATTGATTAGTTTTCAGTAAATATTATTTCGGTTTTAGTCATAATCAGGTGTATTTATTATTTTTCACTTTTGGAAGGACGTCATGTGTTGGTGTTAAGTCAATAAAACTGGCCTTACGGTGACAGAATATATTAAGAAATGAAAAGATTAACAACACTTACCCCAAACTTCCAACACGTCCCAAAAGGAAAGAAGTGAGCTTAATCGCTAATTTGGAAAATAAAGCTTTCACTAAATGGCATAAAAAACTACTGTCTAGTACTTATCTCCATCCTTCGCATCTGATTTTCAGTGCTAATCCTAGACCAATGTATTCGCCTTCTTGCCTCTCTCCTGAGAGCAAGAAGGCCTTTAGAACTGAGTGTGATAATACGAGGTAGATTGAGGAGATTTATTCCAAAATCTGCAAACATGTTTTCTATCATTAGTACCCGAAGGAGTTCACCCTCCTCTCCTGGAACCCACGGGATTTTCTTCATTAAACGCGTCTTGGACAGAGCCCGACAAACCTAATGGCGTCATCATCAGCTACTCTTTGCACATGCGCAACATGTCAGCTTACACTGTAATTTACCAAGGCTCCAGTATGTCATATCATGTGACTGGACTATCCGCTGGTCAAGAGTATTTTTTCTTCATCATGGCTAATACTTCTGTTGGTGGAACCGAGAGTACTGTTGTCAGTGCCTCTACTCCAGTAGAAAGGATTGAGCCGAGTAAGTATCCCTGTAAGGAAAATTCGTTATTGTCCGAGCCTGAGGTTATTAACCGAGACGAAAGTCGAGGTAATAAAAACGCAAAAAAAAGGAGGCCAATGTTGAGTCATGTTGACCTGACAAGCCTGGTCAATAAAGGATTTATTATTTTTGCTTCATCTTGCCCGCTCGCGTATTCCTCCATATAATAAGCCTGGATATTGGCCAAGTCCTTTATTGCGCGTTTAGGGAACGAGAAGGAGTTGAAGTCAATAAAACGCCAAAAAGCATGAGGCCAATATCCAGCCATCTTGATCTTGGTCAATTATTTTTTTGTGATATGGCCAAAGAAGGAAATTTTTCTTTCTCAAGAACCATTTGAGTGTTTTGACTGATAACTCGGTTTTATTTGTAGCATCAGGAGCCCGCACAACTGGTGTGTCAGTGGGATTGATAGTGGGTATCACTATTGCCGGAGCTGCATTCATTGCCATGTTGATCATTCTTATCGTGTGGCTCGTCAGAAGACGCAGTGACCGGCGCAAACCCAGCACAGATGACTACCAGTCACTATTCAAGTACAATTCTCTGGTAAGTAGTACCGACAGGTTGTTTTAGCCATAGATCTGAACTCCAGAAAAATTCGCCATAATTTGAAAAATTGAACGTGGTGTAATAAGGCTGATGAAGTTTGAAAGAGCTTGAGGTCACTTTTTAAGAGAGGCTTTCGCCGCCCGTCGTTGTTGTAGTTACTCAGGCTCCCTAATCTTAGACAAGTACCTTTCGGCAATATGTGTTGTAAATATACAATACGAACTTTACTTTTAGAAATTCCTTCACCCAACAAACATTACAAACACTAAAAAGAGACTACCTGCGTCGAAGCATAGTTACTCCTACAGTGTCCCCTTTTTTGAGGATACTCCTCCTTAGCCAGAGGTTTTACCAAGAAGGCAACAGTACACCTTTCATCGTTGGATTCCAGCATTGCAATAATGCAAATTAACAGATAATTATTATTATTTTTTAGTAATAGTTTTCTACTTATTAACCGTTGATTCTTCGCGTGTTGATAAATATAGGATAGCACGATTCGAGAAAACTTCACGTTGCAGCTTCGAGCAGCATCCTCGAACCTTCAAGAAACGTCTTCGGTGAGAGGCCGTATGTACGAAAGTCAGTTTAGCATTGATGGACTGGAGAATCCCTGGAGAGAACAGGTACGCCACGTGATTCGTCATCTGTTCTGTTGCGTGCGCAGGGTTGCAAGCATGATCAGAGATAGCTAGAATAACAAATTCACCAAGGATTGCAAGCTGTAGCAAAATGGTCCGCAAATTTCGCAAAAATCGCAAAAGTAACAAGAACGTTTCTTGGTATCTAAAAATACTGAGTATTAAAGATATCGCAAGAATAGCAAGAGTAAAAAAAAATTTAAAAAATTCTGGACTTAAAGAGAAAAGGCCAAGAAGGGCCCCTCGAGAAAGCCTCAAATTTCGCAAGAATCGCAAAAGTAACAGGACTTTCTTGCTATCCAAAAAGACTGAGTAACAAATATGGCAAGAATAGCAAGAATAACAAATTTAACGAAATTCTACACTTAGAAAGAGAAAAGGCTAAGAAGAGCCTCGAGAAGGCCGCAAATTTCGAAAAAATCGCAACAAAAGTTACAAGAATTCTCATTGCAATAAGA
The DNA here is from genome assembly GCA_964035525.1 of Porites cylindrica. Lineage (NCBI taxonomy): Eukaryota > Metazoa > Cnidaria > Anthozoa > Scleractinia > Poritidae > Porites > Porites cylindrica. The sequence goes on along the minus strand of OZ037775.1, from coordinate 9,984,373 downwards.
AAAACACTTTAATAAATATCGAATCAATACCAAGAATAACAAATTTTGCAAACGTTCACACCTGTAAAGAACAAAGGTAAAGAAAAAGTCCACAAATTTTCGCAAAAATCGAAAACGAAAAATTGACATTGATAAGAAAGAAGCAAGCTAAAAATATAGCAAGAATGACAAATTTAGCAAAAGAATAAAGGTAAAGAGGGCGCTCTAATGGTCCGCAAATTTCGCAAAAGTAACAAGAATTTTCATTGCAATATCAACAACAACCAAAATTGTTCCAATTTGCAAAAGACTAGTAAAGAATTGTGGTAAAGAAGGCCATGGATATGGCGACAAGTTGCAAAAGAGTAACAAGAATAGCCAAGAATTATCCATCAAAAAGAAGGGCAAAAAGAGGCCAAGAACACTACAACAAGTTATTTTCACATACAGAAAGGTTATTTAGTTGGTGACTTTGATTCTCCAAATCGCGTAAAAAATTGAAGCTGAAGAACTTTGGCTTTGGCAATGTCCAATACATGGTCCGAGTGAAAAACAGTATAGAGGTCAGATAAGACAGAAAGACGGCTATCAATTAATTCGCATTTTAATGAGTGGCAATCATGGTGCCTGCTAGGCAGTTCCAAGCGCTCAAATTACGTGAGAAACGAAGTAACAGCGCCGCGCCCAGGGAAAGGATGTAAGTTAAGTCATTTATGTCATACAACAACAACAACAATCTTTATTTGTACTCACTCTTGCTCAAAAATAAACTACGACAGTGAAAATATTGAAAGCAAAAATTAGAGTACTGGCTGGCTGGAAAAACCATAGGGGCAATGCAAAGAGGCGTATCACAAAAGACAAAGCAACAATTCTGGCTCTTTTAATCTTAAGATCCCCTCGCACACGAGAGTACCGAAGAATTCTTTTTCACTGAAAAGTATCTTCCTTGAGATCTTTCGAGATCATCTTTCCTACGAAAGCTCTCATGGGCTCTCTAAATATCAGAATGTCAGAATGTGGTCTTTCAGCTTCTTTTTCTTAATTTGTAGGATTCAATAGGTCTTACATGGTTCTTTTCTGTGGTTGTTATATATCCACAGGACTCGCCAGCACTTGATTCAAATGACCCACTTGCTATGGTAAACCACAGGGACTTTGAACCAGGCTCAAAGCGCGATGAACATTGTAATCGAGGCTACGAGGAAACAGTTCTGAAAGAAGCCTTGAAAGAAATGAACGACCTTGATGTTGCAGTGAAAGAGGTTCGTCTCCTCTTGTTAGAGAGTTGTTATGCCTAGTTTTTGACCTTTAGTTTAGACTTTATTTCAAAGTTAAATCCTTCTTTTCAATTGATTTAATTTTTATTATGTTCTATTAATTTATAATACCGCTTCTCCATTCTATTCGGCAACTGAAATTTGTTCGTGTTTTTGTAGTCCTTCTAGAACAGTCTATTTTTAAAAACCTTTTCAAACTTTTACTTAAAATCGAAACTAACAAACAAAAGATTGATAAGTGCTTTTTTGTTTTATTTTGTCGTTTTGTTTGTTGTTTGTTGTTTATTATGTTTTGTTTTGTTTTTCGTTATTTAGAACATCGAAAGCGAAGGGCGTGTAGGTGGACTTGCAGTGCAGCAATCTTCTAATTACGAGGATAACCTCGTTCACATGACAAGGCAATCTCACAGCCAATCCTCTTTCAGTCCAGAGAACACAAGTAGGAAGAAGTCAAAGAAAACTAAGGTTGAACGGAGTAAAGACCATGTCAGCGGTAAGAATACGCTTTCATCAAGTTATAAAAGTTCCTGTTGACCTTAGAGTTAGTTTTCAAGTTAAACCGTCCAAAACAAAAAAGGAAGACAGTGCATTATCATCTCGTATCTCTTAATTCCTTTATTTTTCGTGCAATTATGCTGCGATTTTCAGTTCAATATCGTGGCGATTTTGTGGTGATTCTGTTGCAGTTACCTTATACCACAGTTAGTATACCTTATAAACAAGTATCTGCCAAGAGGCCCAAGATACAGGTTTTTGACTACTCTCAAGCAAAAGTGTGGAGAAATTATCAATTACTACCAATTCTCGCGAAGCCTTGTCAATTTTCCGCTGTTTTACGCGAACGGATTTCAAATCGCATCTAAATGGACAGTAAAAACGAAGCAGATCGAAAGTGGCGCTATAGAAATAACCCGTGTAAAGGAGCCTTAAGATAGATCATTCCTAGTAGAGGAAACTGGTTATGAAAGCCGGCAAACGTCAAAGTTTATGTTTATGTTGCTGTAGTTTATGTGAGAAGCTCCCTGACTGTCCACAATCCTTTGGTCAGTAAGTTCAAAGTGATTGGAATGCTGTGCATCCTGTTTCTTGCATGAGAGGGGAGTGGTGAGGTTTGTGATCCATGCATTTATTTGTCTTTTTTTGTTGTTGTTGTTGTTCCGTCCTTTGGCAACACAGAAGGAACCGTCGAATGGGACTACTATTACGGAGCAAACGCATCAACTGAAAGCGAAGCGGGTCCTGTGGATACCAAGGTAGAAAATTTTATATTATTCTCGATTATTATGTGGCTGAATCCGCAAGCGGGTAATATATGAAGCGAATCATGCTTTCGGATTGGCTACTAGAGCAGGCAAAGTGGGCCTGTCTTGCCCGCTCGCGATTTTTCGCGTTTGTCCCGCAAGACTGAAAAGAACCCTTTTTGGCCATATGGTAAATCCTTTATTGACCAAGCTTGTTTGGTCAAAGATGGCATGATATTGGCCTCAGGATTTCTTCAGCGTTTTTTTTTTTAACTCGGCTTCGTCTCGCTCCTTAAAATCCAAAAAAACCAACCTGGCCAATAACTTGCCATCTTGACCAAACAACCTTGGTCAATAACGCACTTTTAAGAGTACGAGTGGGACTGGATCGGTGTGGTGTCGAATTGCATCATGGGACTATTTTAGGGACGGAATAATTTCTAATCCTTTTCTGGCTATTACGAGGGGAACTGGGTCAAGATACGCACATAACCAAGTACGTTTTTCACTAGAAAACGTAAGTTGAACCTCGACTAACTGCCACCGCTGCACAACGGCCACATCTCTACAACGGCCTTTTTTGTCCTGGTAGACAAATAATCCATACATTGATTCTTGTTTAAACCTCTCTACAACGGCCACTTCTTTCTAATGGCCTCTTTCTTCTGTCCCCAATGTGGCCGTTGTGGAGAGGTTCAACTTTACTAAACTTTTTTGTCAGTGTGTTTACTTCTTTCTTTATTTTTTCAGCTTTAAACTACACTGAAAGGAACTAAAAGAACTGGATAACCGTAACTGTTTTAAAGCTTTAAACTCGATAACACGAAGCGCATTCAAGTTATTAAATGATAAAGTAACTGTACGTTTTTTGGGGGGTTTTGCGTTCTAATGTTTAACAACATTAAAAAGTAAATGTTAAAAGATTTAAAACCTTAAAAGTACTTGCTAAAACGTAGCTGTAGTTAAACCCCTCATTTTTTATGTAGGTGTTTAATTTTCTTATCAGGAAAAGTAAATAATTTTTCTAATTCGAAAAAGCATATGCTGAATTTTGTTTCTTGTCAGTTTTTCCTTTTTGTTTTCCTTAAATATCTAAAGGAAGGAAAAGTGATTTTTTTTTCATGATCACAACCATGTAACCTTAGCCTAAAAGTTTAAGGATAAAATTACAGTCTGCACTAAAAAATTAAAGAGAGAAAATCTTGAATAAACATGCAACTTTAAAGTAACAAAATTATTATCGGCCACTGAATGGAAGGAAATAAAGTTAAATTTTGAGATCATTTTATAAATTCAGGTTAAATTTTTACTTTTATAACTAAGAACTAAACTTAAATAAGATCTCCTAAATAGTGTAACTACAAGCCCCTCATGGGCCTCTAGTGTAAGTAAACTTCAATTTAAAATTTGCCTTTTTTGAATTATACTAAATTTGTTATCGAGGTATTTTTCTTTACTTGGGTTTCGGTGTTTAATAATTTCTATCACAACGAACTGTACATTTAGACTCGTGAAGCTGAAATAAAACGGAAAATTTAATAATCCAACGCACGTAATAGGTAAACTTTTATCAACGGTGAATCACGACGACGGTAATGGTAAGAACCAGCAGATAGCTCACACAAGAGACTTTAAAGCCCCTTCATAGTTTGTTGGTTCAGAATATCATTTCCAAAAGTTCAAACATTATGCACGCACTATAAGGTTGAGTCCACACCATCCTAAGAGAGTTTGGGGCAGACAGTGGGGCGAAGAAAAGTCTAAACGGGTGTAGCCTGTTCCAGGCTCTCAGATAGTGTAGAAGACGCGAAAGAGTGGGGAAGACGCGAAAGTGAAAGTTATGCGCCCTTCCTCTTTCCAATTTCCTCCCGTTTTATTTTCATTCTCGCGCTTTCTGAATCCCCGCGGACCGGACTATTGGTGCCTGGAACAGGCTAAAACGGGTGGGAAAAAAGATATGTCTCCACCAGCCTCGTTCCCGGGTCTCTCCGGTACCGTGGGAATGAGACTGTGTCCACAAGAGTCCTTTTATTGTACACGCATATAAGTTATGTGTTAACGTGCGTAAACAGATATATCTGTAAACAGTCTCAAGACTGGACGCGTTTGTAACTGGTAAATATCGCGTTGGTCTCCTTTAGACAGCAGTGAGAGAGACGTTGTTATGCGTTTACTTAAACGAACTGGTGTAGTCATAAGCTGGGTTATCAAGCCTATGTTTCCTTGATAGATATGCATCACATGTATGCATGCGGCCTGCATCACGTGCAGGCACGTTGAGTGTGGACCAGACTTCGCATCCTCTTTCTCCGTTTACTGTTGCTGGAGTTCAGTTCAGTCGGAGCTTGGTTACTACTAAACTGACTGGCTGATGGCAGCCATAACAGAGAACAAGTCATACCCTATACAAGTCACTTTAATATGGCAAGCCGACAACTGACTTAAAGATCCGTAAATTTTTGCAACTGAGAGTTGCCAGTGGTCTCCCTTGCAGCCTTTTTTGTCTCGTCAAGCAACGCGCATCCCCAACGGGTTGTTGGAGAGGACCGTTGCGTGACGAGACAGAGACGGCTGCGAGAGAAACTAAGTTGCTAAGGGCTGAGGGGAGAGCCGCTTTGTCAACCCGTCACTTAGAGTGAAATCTTTCTTTCAAAGCACGATTTTGATTGCACATGAAGTAACAAAATGGATTTGTTAGGCCTTCGAATTCTGATCTTAACGAGAGAGCGGTGTGAGGATCTATTCTCTACACAAGACGTGATAACATATGTATTAGCTTAGGTAAACCTGGTAAAACAATTCTCTTAACAGTCACTCCAAGACATTTTGCTGTCCTGTTCGAGTCCCCAATTATTCCCTTGCCCTGAACGTTGAGAGCTATACAGACCCTTGGAAATATGCTGCCCAAATATTAGGGTATAGAGACTGCTTTAAATAGACGTCCGGGCTCTTATTATAACCGAAATACACGTCCAGTTTGTTTTGCCCTCAAATAGAGCGAACTCAATAAATTCTGGAATTCTTGCAGTCACGTGGGCAGATACGTAAGGCGCGCCAGCTGGTAGAGGAGATGATCCAGCAAATAGCAAATGGAGATGTGAACAAGGAGTACAGAAGCTTAGCAGCTGAACGCACTGAAGGCTCCTGCTTGTGTGCAAAGTGAGTTCTGTCTTATTGATGTAAAATCCAGCAAGTGGTCTATTATCAATGCTGCATTCTGATTGGTTGAGCTCCTACAAGGCTATATGTTATAGCCCACTAGTAGCGAAAAGCACCGGCTTTTTGGCGGCAAAAGAGGATTAAAGTCTAGCTTTAAGTAGCTAAAGTTGTTTTGCCTCGATATTTTTGACCAACTAGTTGGATTTTACTGAAACAATTATTCCTCTCGCCCTCATGGCCTCTGAGTCAATAGCCCTTTCGGCTTTCAGCCTCATGGGCTATGGACTCAGAGCCCATTCGGGCTCGAGGAATAATTGTTAAATATTCACTTGGGAGTCGAGGCATACAGGTGAGATCTAGCACTACTGCTGTAGACCGGCCAGTTTGATGAGTTGTGACGAAATGTTAAGGTTGGATTAACCCTTAAAACCCGAATATCATTATTGAAATTCTCATTCTCAATTCTCAATTTCCTATGAAACTAGTAGGGAGAAGTTATCAAAATATCAATCAAATTTATCTTGTGTGGTCATATCATTAAGTGATGCTGATCACTCTCTTTAAGCCCTGGGATAGTGCGATACCACTTTTCTTGCTATTGTTGTACAGAGTACTTTTATAACTCCGTTATTTCGTTCGTGACTTACATCTCCATTTAAATTAGTACATTTATCGAGACCTTTCGATAAATAATAATGCTGTTTTCGATGGTGTCGTAAGGTTTTGTGGGATTTCTATTGGCTCCGTGGCTGCCAAATCAAGTTTAGCTGCGCTTGCGTTTCGCGCGATAAAGAAAACTATAAATTCGAACCATGTGTATATTGCGGTCACCTAATACTTGATAACTTGAGTCTGTTTATTTCCCTAGTGATCCAGTTAATCTGCCTAAAAACCGCTACAAGAACATTCTGCCATTCGATCATTCGCGCGTAAAACTGATGCAAGAGGAAGGCTGCGATTACATCAATGCGAACTTCCTGGATGGTTTTAAACAGAAAAACGCGTATATTGCAACCCAGGTAAGAGTGGCAAATGAAAAAAGACTCCCGGTGTGAACAAAATTTATCCCAATTAATTCCTGGGGCCACAGTTATCGGATAGTGTGCAGCTCTTTAGAACCTCTAATTTCATTGGATCTTCTGTAGCACGAAGCTCCATTGTGTTAGGGCTAAGGTCCGTTATTACTGTTGTTTGTTTATTGTTAGTTTTACCCCAGAAGTCTTTGTTTGAATGGACGTTACCACTTTACGATTTCAACCACAGCCCAACAAGAGAATCGTAAAACAAAATATAATGCTGTATAGTATACTTTTTAGACCAATGGAGTTTCGTTAACGGACTAGTAGAAAATTAAATAGGGTAACGTTAGTTTAGGTCTTTGTTCTGAAGAAGGTTTAAACTTTTGTTTTAAGAACAACCAGTTGCTATTAAGAGGGCGTGACGTCTCTCTCGGGCATTTTTTTCCCCCTTGGGTTTTGTTACATGGGTGTTCTATCTGCCTAACGCATGTTTCAATTGACGTCATTCCAGGGTCCGCTGGACTGCACAATCGCTGACTTCTGGCAGATGGTCTGGGAACAAAATGTTCACGTGATTGTCATGTTAACAAGACTGCAGGAGGGCAAGAAAGTTAAGTGCGTCAAGTAAGCATCTCCATCTGTCTTCGTTTTAAACTTCTTCTATACTGGAAAAAGAACGGGTGGGTCTTTCTTACTGAACTTGCTTTCGTTAAACTGATTCTTTGCTTCCTCTTGCTTCGCTTAAAGGTATTGGCCTGACACCGATGAAGAAGTGACGTTTAAAGACTTTGTTATTACCAGTACTTACAAACGGTGAGTTACGTTGCTATGAGTGCCATAATCGCTGAGTCTGTCTGCTAACCCCCACAAGTCGTGAAATAGCCGCGCATATTTTCTACCAAACCAGCAAATGGGGTGTGTTTTATCACCGACGTAAATATCACTCAAACACTAAGTCACTTTGCACGTACACTTTGTCAAAACTTTGTTCGTTGTAGTTCTATTATCGTTATTACAACAGTATTGTGGCAGAGAAATTTCTGCTCTTTAAGACAAATTCGGGGACTCAGACCAGTTGGCACTCTCAGGTAGTTCACTTGGTCTCAGACCCGGCTTTGACACGAAACATCACACTTTGTTATATGAAAGCAAGGTTAAAATTCTTTCTTTCCGTATCACATAAACTAATGCTGATTTGCTCCTTTCACTGTTTTTTTTTTTTCTTCTACAGAAAACTGGACAGTCGAGTAGTACGTCGTTTTATTCTTGAACATTCCGGCAGCGGCGAATGTCGAGAGTTGACCTACTTTCAATTCACCGCTTGGCCAGACTTTGGTATCCCGTCATCCCCTGCTGACTTTCTCGAGCTTTACTACGAGATAATGCAGGAGTATAAGTCTCTTCCGGTCTCCGCGACTCCCATCTTGGTTCATTGCAGTGCAGGGGTTGGGAGAACCGGGGCTTTTTGTGCTATACACAACTGTCTACAATCGTTTAGATCTACAGGAAAGATTGATGTAGCGGAAAGTGTTCGTAGTTTGCGAAAACAGCGGTCCGGAATGGTACAAACTTTAGAGCAGTACGTGTTTTGCTATAAGTGCCTTGTTCTTGCTCTATTGTATCAGATCAAATTGAAGAAACTCAGGGGGACTTCTTTGTTAAGTCAGTCTGCGTTGTCATCAAGTGGCGTATGGACTTCAGTGGAAAGAACTCCAAGTCCTCAAGACACTAGTAGTGACAGCAATGTCACGCAGTCGAGGCTTCAAAGTCCGACTTCAGGAAGGAGCCAGGAATCAGTCACGTCTTATGGCGCGCCTCCGTATTCATATAGTCAGCAGATGCTGCCTCCTGTAGAGCTTCGGGACGTTTCGCGTGGTTTCGGTCCCTCAAAAGAAGTAGCTGAGGGAAAGGAGCTCCCTCCTGTGGTTGTGCATGCAACTCCAAAGAAGTCTGTTTCAAAAGAGGCGTCTCCTTTTATCAGCAAAGACGATATTGCGATAAGTAGGGAACCTTTCCGTGGAGATCCTAGGAATCTAGAAATACCCGTTGGGGCTACCGGTCGCAGAAGAACAACAGGGAATGTCAGACGACGGCCTGATCTAGGTTCTCCGCCACCTCCACCTCCCCCGCCTCCGCCTCCGCCTCCGCCTCCTCCCTCCCTCGTAGCATCCATAGCAGCTGAAGAAAATAACGGCGGAGATACTGACTCATTTCCCGAACTTCCAGAGGTGGATTACACCGATTTCAACTCGCTTGATCACAATGGAGAACGTGATTCTCCTCCCCTTCCCCCACCACCGAAGGAATTGTTTCTGCCTATGGAGCCGGATGAGCAACCAAAAGGCCATTTTGACTCTTCTGCATGAAGGAGGCAAACGAGTTCTTTGCTGGCCAAGTAGACGTTCTGACAGTCCAGTTAGTTGGTTCTCGGTCAGGTGGGAAAATGGACAACTTCAGGCGACTTCGTTCGTCCAAAAGAAACGACTTGCGGGAATACTAGCCTGGCTGCGAAACACGTTGTGAACCAGCCTATTTAAATAGTGCTTTCTACGGTTTTAGTTGTTTCGACTTTACTTTATAAACCCTAAGGCTTCAATTAGCGGTGAACATCAGATGGAATAACAGACCAGTTTACAGTGGTGGGTATGGTACCCCAGCCTTCGAGTGAATGTGAGGCTCAGGTTGACCCTGTTTTGATTAGGGTTAGATACATTATGCCGACATAATTTTATGCATAATGCCATAGTAGAAGCATCGAACATGATGCCGGTATAATTGGAATTTTTTTAGTAGCAAAAAGAGAACAAAAATACTTTAAAAATAATAATACTTCTATAAATGTAAATATGAGACATTTTAGCTTCCAAGTTCTTTTAGTGAGAAATTAACTTATCAAAGGCTTTGCTGCTGCTCTCAAGGCCTAGTTACGGATTGCATCGTCATGCCAGGCTGCAAATAGACTGCGAGCAGTCTCTCTTTTTCTTGAGATTTAGTAATGGGACTGCACGCGCGCGCGCTGCTCAGAAAGGAAAGTGCATGCGCTCGCGAGCGTTGAGAGGCGAAGCCGCGAGACGCGAGAAACGAGGGCGGCAGCCGCGTTCCAAGCCGTTTTCAATTTGCCAAACGCTTTTATGTTAACACCACTTATCGTGAACAGTTTTATGAAAGCATATGGCGTAGACTAGAAAAGCATTTGTCTTCTTAAAATAACCCACTGAGGAAGAGATCTGGGGGTCCAAAGATTTCCTAAACCGCGGTCTAAGTTAGACTTTGTTTGAATAACCGACCCAATGTATCTAACCCTAGTTTTAATACAACGGAAACCCCCTTTGTTTGCTTGTGGAAGTTATGCTTGTAAAATACTTGTTAGCGTAAAAACAACATGATTTACATAAGAAGGCAGGAAGGGTTGTATCAAAACAAGGTCAACTCCAGTCTCTATAACTATAGAATAGACCAATTCCGATATATTAAAATTCATACTTGGCTGCGAGGCTTGGGGGAATAAAACAAAAGAAATCACAGAGGTTCAGCAATGAATAATACATTTCTTTTGTTTTATTCCCCCAATCCTCGGAGCCAAGTATGAATTTTAATACATCGAAAATGGTCTATTGGCTATTACCTTTAACAAGTATTTTGTCTACGTTTTTTTTTTCTCACTAGGTAAGAATTTATTCTACTGGTTGCTGTTTTTAGGTATATATTTTTATTGATTATTTTTTAATTATTTTAAGTTTGTATTATCAACCCAGCATTATTGCCGCAAAAGATCTTTTAGAGCTGAAACAAAAGTTTTAGTAATAGCCTGCTCAATATAGACGTCGTTATGTTATTTAAGTTGATTTATTTATTTACTAAAAGATCTACAAATAGATATATATTTTTCATACTATATCGAAATAAATTGCCATGAAATGTTTGCCATTACTTTTCGAACTTAGCGGCTGTGTCTCCTTCATTACATAACGAGTAGTCTAACTAGAGAATTGCGCTGTCGGAACCGAAAGATGTGCCCTTAAGTCCGTAATACCGAGTCCTAATTGCGGGAGTTTGTTTCAGTCAAAATTCCTTAAGTTTAGCGGGGAATTTGGCTGCTATCCTTACTGGCAAGGTGTTCGCATGGTTAGAGTCGAATGAAGAGGGTTCGCAAGGTCCAGTACAGTCGACTCCCGAACCTTCAAGGGAAATCGAAAGAAGTTCGGGTTATCGGGAGTTCAAAATGCACACTTCACTTCAAGGGCAGCAAGAGATAAATTGAGATTTTAAAAAAGGAATTAAGCAACACAGTTGTATTAATACACGGATGGACACTATATTTGAACTGGACTGGCCAGAAAGTAAAGTCAAAGAATACACACGGTTGTTTTGAAATAGTAAATTCAATGTTTCGGACTGCAGTACACTCGTCTGTTTTCGTTCTTTTTCGACTTGTCACGCGCTTAAAACATGGTTCAAGTAATCGAGGATATAATTCTCTAAAAATGGTCTCAAAGGGAGACAAAAAGAACTTCAAGTAAGTGGGAGGTTCGAGTTATCGGGGATTCGAGTTACCAAGGGTAAAATTACTGACGGTAAATGTATGAAGGAAATCCAGGGAAAATCGATTGCATTATACTTTTCTGGGAAACTGTTCACGTACCGCTTCCCTAAGCCAAAATTTGCCCGAAAGGAGAAGTAAGTGTTGATGTTGGCTTAGGGGAGGGGTAGGTGGGCAGTTTCCCAGAAACGCATGATGATCCAATCGATTTTGGTTCGAGTTAGCGAGAGGTTCGAGTTATCGGGAGTCGACTGAATTAGGCATATTAGCCAAGAACAACGCGAAAGCACCCACCCCACTCCACACTCCACGATGGACAGCGAAAATGAAATAAACTGGCTCGACCAGTGGCAGAGCGGCAAATTAGGAACGAACGTCGCGGTCAGTCCTTTCCGCGCGCTTTCCTGCCATCATTGCACGAGTTTTAAGTTCGATGGGATAAAGGAAACGTCATGTAATTCAGGGTGCAAACAAGTTAAAAACTTGGCCAATACGAGTAACTGCGGTCGAGTTTGTTTTCTCAAAACGAGACCACGATTTTGGACTCGCAAAATGGTACAGCTTGAGTTTTGACAAGTGTTACGTCATTATTGCTTGCTGTGAAGACATTTAAAGTCGTTACTGCATTAAAAAAAGCAGCAATGATCACTTCCACCTATAATTTGCCATTTTCGTGTCTAAGTTAAACGTTCTTTATTTTCTGTCGTCTAGAATAAACAAATTAAACTCGACCGCACTTTCCCTGAATTGGCAGATTTTATCACTTGTTTACCCCTGAGAAACCACGTGACCTTGGAAAGATGGCGGGTGTCGTAAATAAGGTCTTCTGGCGTTCTCGTTTTGTCGCTAAATTACTCTCTACTGTTAAGTGTAGCGACTACTCTAACATAAGACGAGTCCAAGGTAGATTGTCTCATTGCAAATGAATAAAAGGATTAGTTTTAAAATAAAACAGTGGACCTTCGTTGGCGAGCGAACGAAATAAAAAATTGGGTTTAAACAACTTTATCAAAATTGCCATGGTAAAAAAAATTCAGCCGAAGCTGACGTTTCGAGCATTCCTTGGCATTTTAAAAACTTTGAAGGCTAACCTCATAAAATATACTGTTTATACTGTGTTCAATGAGCCTCATTATTAATCTTCCAAAGCAATAAGAAAATGATTTAGTACGGTGATTATATTCTTTCATTTCGCTTTTGTCTGAGTTTCATTAATTGCATACCTGTTCCCTAGAGGATAAAGTTCATTTAATTAGAATAATAATAATGATAATTCTTTGAATTCTGTTTGCACAATAGTCGCAACGTCTTTAATGAAAGGTCTGAGTTGACTTGAAGTTTTCTTATGAGGTTTTAAAGTGATCTTTCGGCACTATGGCCAAATATCCTTTAACGCTGGCCGAGGTAAGTTGTGAAACATCATTCATTCAGATCCAACTAACAACCAACTTGGTTTCTCGTAAAACTTTAAACAAAAGTGAACGCAATTATACTATTTGGCAATATGTAAACACTATATTTCTCACTTTAGGACGGAGTGTGTAAACAAATAATTGACAGACTTGGGAACTTATCAACTTTTAAAATAAAATTCTGCCAGAGCGAGAAATTCAGGCTGTAATTGAGAGCAAGGTACTTCATGTTCGCGCAGTTTTTATAATGAGTTACTTTGATATGGGTTAAAATAAAATTAGACCGCAAAGCCACTGAGCTTCCGGAGTTGTCTAATGGAACTGATGAAAGTAAAGTTATTCCTTCACTTAGAAAGAGCAGTTTTAACACAAAAAGTATATTCCACTGCGGGAAAGAAACCCCTGTTCATACTGCCAGTTAGCATTGAGTCAAACAGATCAGGTTTGGTTGACAACACAGTTTTTTAGAATACGCTGTGGCTAATTATGCCCAGCAGCCGGGAAGGCTCTTTAGCAACTTAATGCTCGGCAGTCACAAAAGTTTCTAGAATTTCTGCAAAATCCCTTTTTCTAATCGTTTGAAAGTATTCTTTCTTCATTTAGAATAACTAAGCGATCAAGAAGACAAAACTGGCTTCACATTTGAGCAGTTGTGGTTCCTCGGGCATAGAGTAGAGTCGACACTGTTTCGACACTTAGAAAAATTTCGTGAGTTAGCAGCGCGTGACTCCCGGGCACGATTTCACACAGGCTAAATACCCTTGAGCTAGACTCTCGACACAGCTTGATATACTGGTGGGGCTGCTGAATCTTGGGAAAGCGTTCCTCTAATTTTGCAAAATATTCCATCATAGTTTAGAATTGGTGAGTGACGAGAAACGACAGAGTTTTTAGCCAGAGGTTAGGTATCACCCGGTTTTAACTTACCCTAGCATATGTTGTGGTTGACTCACGGGCGGGTTTCACTTCAGTCTAAATGCCAGGCACTCCGATTTGACTAGGGAATTTCAACATTAAGTGTCTGTTTAGTCCCCATTGAAAGTATTTCATCGACCTTCAGAGAAGCCAGGCGGGTAGAGAAAGTGAAATAAACGTTTAAACATATACTAAAGCAGACTGCCGGGTATTTAAAACGTGCCTGGGAGTCACGCATTGTTTCTCACGAAATTCTCTGTGTCGAAACTGCGTCGACTCTATTGTGTGCCCAAGAAACCACAACCGCTCATCTGCGAAGCTACTCTTCTTTTCTGGATCGCTTGGTAATTCTAAATGAAGGTAGGATACTTTAAAAGATTAGAAAAAGGGATTTTGCAGAAATTCTAAAACAAATTTCTGACTGCCGGGCATTTATTTGTTTTACAGTGCGACCGGGAAAACCGTGAACACTTGAAATGTCTCAGGAATGTGTATTGTGTTATGACCAATCAACGCAAAGATCACGACACGCGAACTAGCCACAAAACCACAAACTGGTCTTGCTTGCAGTTTAGCTTTCTCACGCCTGATTGGCTTTTTTCTTGCAACACAATCACATTCCAGAAATATTTCTGGAATTCTGGTGTTCACTGTTTTCCCGGTTTGACTGTAAAATCCTTCCCGGCTGCCGGGCATGTAGCCACAGCGTTTAGGACTATGATTATATTACGCACTTTGTGAGTAACTGGATGGCTTCTAGCTCTAAAGATGAGTTCATACGGAACATTCACATCATTCTGTTTAAAATTATAAGCAGTACCACAGTCAGTGCTGCTCGATAACTTTAACGAAAAACTTCGTCATGTCTAAGAATTTTACATGTTTACATGTTACATGTAAACAGACGAAAATCAGAATATACAGTTTTCTGAAGTGAGAGTTGGTTTAAGTAAGTAGCTTTAAGTGTGGACAGTTAATTAAAATTTTGGCTATATGTTCTCTACGATAAGCGAGTCAAAATTTTATTCACTGACTTTGTTCAGATGCAACTTAATACTTCTAAATTTCTTCTCTAGATCGCAATGCCGTGACCCTTGAAATTTTTTGTTAAATTAAAATAACTCCGAGACGTACCGGAACCATTTTCTTTACAAGACTAACTTAGTTAATAACATTTGTTTTAGTGAGATGTCACTGGCAGAGCTTGACTCTGCCCTCTAGTTTTTAGACTGAGCAGCCTTTTAATTCATCTTTCAATCGACCGAATATACTCTGACTAATATATAGATTTAGCCAGAGCTAAAAGCGAAGCTCCCGTCTATGTGTTTATAGTTTACTTCAGACAATGAACTTAGAACCATTGGAAACGAATCTACAAATCTGTACTTAATTTTAGGGAAGGACCGAGGACTAGCTGAAAAAACATAAAGTCGCGAGCCTGTGATCAGTTAAAAGCTAATAACTGGTCAGCGAAAAACCTAAAAAAATTGTGACCTCGATGAGCTGGCACCTGAGCCATTGCTACAGTCATTTTATTCTGGTCAGCATACACCCTGATTTGACAGCTGTCAATTGACCATAACATGGATATCTATTATCAAGTTAAACACAGTTTAGAGGCTCTCATATATTGTGCTAGCTAGAAAATGTGACATTTCCAATTGGTTTCCCTGTGGTGCGGATGAACGGACGGACGGACATACAGTCACATGACTACCAAAATTTCTTGAATGCGTAGATAAACAATTTTTTATGGTGCTCCACTGTGCGCGCACTAGAGCTCCGCTAAAGAACAATGATTATTACTGTAAGGTAACTAAAACAATTGCTTTTGCGACACTCGTTAAACAAAAATGTCCCTCCCATCTAAAAGAGTATCGTAAAAAGGCAAGCCATGTGTCAGATTTTGGGCAATGAATATTTAAAACTTATCAAGTAAACTTTCAAATCCTCGAGGTGACATTTGATCAAGTTTCTTCCCTCCTTTTGGATTGGACGAACTTCCCATGGCTAACAACCAGGGTCCGTTTTAAATCAACACGACCTGACGTTACTACTTACTAGGAGTGTCTGTATCAGCTTCGTCGGGAGGGTAACTCTGAAAAAAAAGAGAGGGAGGGGGGAATCTAGAAAAAGAACGCAACGATAAAGAGAACAGAAACAAACAAAAAGGAAGTAACCATTTATACTGCACCCCTCCTTTTACGTATTTAGAATTTGTTTCCGCTTTACCAGTCTCGTATTGCAGTTTTCCGTTTTTCCCTTCGCTTTTTCCCCCTATTGTTTGCGGCGGATAAGTCTGTTAATCCGTATACTAAACAGATTTGAAATTTAATTTTTTTAGTTGGAAGCTTTAGTTCTTCATGTGAACACTGTTCTGGGTCGAGACAATGATCTGGACTGCATGCCAATCAAACCTCCTCAGAGACTCTACCAAGCACAGAAAAATGGAGTCCTGTTTTGGTGAGTAAGGAATGCTTCTTAGTGGATGCCATTTGCCAAGATCTTGATCAGCCAAGGGTAAAAAAAATCAGTCCTGAGTTGTTGCATAAAAATCCTGAGTTTCTTTTTGTAAAATATAATTTATCATGATTGTGCCACTAAAAGAGACTTGATTTCACTTTTCGCTAAAGCCTTCCCCAGCGAAAAACCGCGATTATGACAATGGTCTCACCATGGAAAACCGTGATCGTGATCATGATCTGAGCATAAGAAACCGTGATTATAATAATGGTTTGACCACGAAAGCCGTGATAACGACTGTGATCTGACCATGAAAAACCGTGATTATGACCATGATCTGACCATGAAAAACCATGATTGATCATGATCTGACCGTGTAAAAACCGTTATTGACCATGATCTCACCATGAAAAACCGTGACCAAGAAAAGCAGTAATTGCGACTGTGGTTTGACCATGAAAAACCATGACTGTAACCTGACAATGAAAAACCGTGACTGTGATCATGCTCTGACCATAACAAGCCATGATTGTTACAACGGTCTGACCATTTAAAAATGTGTAAATTAAAATACCCCGGATTTCGCCTAGTCCGAAATGTCACACATCTCCACCCCCTAACCCGTAGGGGGCGCAGGGGAGAGAGACGTCTGAATTCCGAATGATATAATGTTGGTTGGTGACTTCTTCTACTTTTGCGAATATGTTAGGTATTTTCTGACTGCTATTACCTTTCCGAAATTTAAAAAAAATTTAATTCCGAAATTCTAGTCGCACGGCTGACATTTCAGACTAAAATTGGCCATGATCTTGCAATGAAATACTTTAGTTTTCTCAAGGAAAATCCTTATTTGAACATGCTCTGAACCTGGAAGACCATGATTATGACCAGTACCTGGCAATGAAAAAACCACGATTTTGACCATGATGCTAAAGGCGTCATTTGGGTAACTATTTACATACATATTTATAAATTAAGTTTTACCCCTGCTTATAATTTTTATCAGGCGGGGTTAGATCATGTTCTTAATAATCAAGATGATCATCTTCTACCTCTCCTTCTTTCCCATTTTCTTCCAGCAAACTAATAAACCGAATAAAAAGAGGAACTATACCAAGCTCAAAAATTAACAAACAGGTGAGGAACATCCACCAAGCTCTTGAAAACCAGAAGCTCGTTATAGAGGGCACAAGGAACATTGGATGCGAAATACCCAACATCAGTGCTGAAGACCTTTGGAGTGGAAGGGTTCGTTAAATGTTTTTCATTTACCTATTTAACAACAATTTCTCTTTTCTTTCCTTGCATGGAAATAAGAACAAAAGACAAGGTAAAATGAAAGGTAAAGTGGCCGTTGCAAAGTGAATTTTCTTCCAGGCCCCCAGTAGTTCAAAAGCTGGACAACGCAATTCACCGGTTAAATCACTATCCGGTGGATAAGTACTAAGCAAACCAGTTGCACTGTCTAGCACCGCGTAATAGAGATTTATCTGGCCCCGGTTGTTGAAAAGACGGATAGCGCTATCCACTGGATAAATTACCATCCAGCAGATAAGCATTAGGATAACCAGTATGCACTATCCAGTGGGTAAAGATTTATCCACTGGATAGCATTATCCACCTTTTGAATAAATGGGACCGGGTGGGTAACGTTATCCACCTTTCGAATAGCCTGCGTAGCAGGCGCTTGGAAGTAGTGGGTACGAGAAAAAACGGGCACCTCGGGTGTCTCCCTCGCGCGCGCCCGTTCTCTCTTTCGTTCACTACTTCCAAGCGCCTGGTCTCAGATCAGACTTTAACATTTGCCGAGCAAAGAGACAAGAAGAGACTCTACAAGCTAATGCATCGCAAATAGGAATGTATACAAAAAAAGAGGTTTCTTTTGGTTTCTCTGAGGCTTATGGTTGTAAGCCTGTATACGATAAACCAGATAACCTTCTACATAGAAAAACATATTACTACGTGTGGTGAGCTGGTGGTCAAGTTGATGTTTGTCTAATGCATACCGTTTTTTCTGTATCCCAGTATTATATAGATTTAGCCAGCGCTATAACCGCAATCCTCAGTGAACAATCCGCCCTTTCTGAAAATGGAGCAAATTAGGGGTTGGCAATATTCTTTTTAGGTTTTTCAAGATTATCTTTACGCTGAACTTGTCGCTAACAAATTTATTTTTGTAAACCTCAGGAAGGTAAAATGGCGGTGTTACATAGTTTATAAAACTCACGTATTTCTTTTCATCAGGAACATCATGTTTTGGAAATTCTATGGCAAATCATCCGAGTAAGTGGGATTTTTTATTTTTAAACGTTCTAATTAGGTGTCCCAGAAAAGTAAAGAAACTGAGACAAACCCCTCAAAAGCATGTTGTATTCCCAGAAAAGGAATGCAATACTCTTTACTTTGAACTATCTTTAAAATATGTTTTGACCCGTTTGATTTAATTAGAAACGTTTTACTGTCAAGAGAGATTTTCAAACTGTCTTATTTTCTATAACAATTGTTATTTATAGAGGAGAAGTCGTTGCGTCACGTTGCCATGGCAGCAAAATTTCTGAATCTCAACGAACCGTTGTCCTACAAATATGGCAGGAAAAAAGGACAAAAATGGACATGTATGACTTTCCTGTGCATGATTGCACTTGAGAACAAAACAGCAGCCCATACTTTTCCTTTGTCTCTTCCATCGTTTCACAATGAGAAAAGGCCGTCTCTGTCAAGAAACATTGTTGAGATCCAGATATTTTGCTACCATGGTAACGTGACGTCACGCTTCTCTTTATTGTTAGTTGCGAATTAGTCAAATTCCGTTGTAATTGTCTTTGTGTTAAGTTGTGAGTCACAGTTGATTTGTTTCTTTTCCAGGTTGGTTTGCTGTCGCAAGTGAACATTGAAGAGCAACCTAAGTTAGCTCTGCTGCGCAAGTCCGAAGAGGACTGGGCAGAGTTTGCCAAGGTGACTATTACTGTTTCTTTGCTGCTCTTACTGTTCTTATCACTGAGTTTGTCTCAATCAACATATCCTGCGAACAGGCTCCCAAGTGGAATTGAGCGAAAAAGACAATCTGCGATCGAAGCGAGCCTCGCGTGGCCTGGGGGAAAAAAGGCAGGGCAGCCCGTAGCTTGTAGACAGATTCTGGTATCATCATCTGATTGGTAGGGCCCGCTAACTGTTGACAAGTGAGCGATGAACATATATAACCACGTGTGCGACAGGTCTAATTACCTTATTGACATCTATATAATTGACATATTCGTTGCAGGATAATTGCAAGTGGACAGATGAGCGGCATCAAACAGGTTTACAGGTTCTCCCGCCTTTTTTCCCCTAGACCACGCTCGGCTCGCTTCGCTCGCCCAAATTCGTTTTCGCCCTACTCCACTTGGGAGCCTCTTCACAGGCTAAATCAACAATATTATAACCTTAACCATGATTTCATTTCCTCTTTTTAAGCTACCGCCAGAAGATCCCCTTATCAGATGGGTCAATCATCATTTGAGGCGTTCAACATATAGAGGCCCAGATATGACGAACTTCGACAGCAGCTTAAGGGTATGCACCACCAAAAAACGGTTACCTGGCTTTGAATATTTAATGTATTGATACATTGTATCCGCCACTTAAGAACGAGAGGGTGACTGGAGCCCAAATGTGTCCTGCAATTGTTTCTGAGTGCGTCACTGGCCGTGCCGGTCAGCTATAGCCCAACCCCGGGGGAGGGACTCCGCATATGAAGGTGGTACGGATGCTCGTCGGAAATTTTGAATTAAACCCCTAAAAGAGACCGATCTGGGAGTGGTCCAAGCTTTTTTTGACCCCTAAAAGAGACCATGTTAAAACATCGACAAATAAAAACAATGGACAAAGACGTCTTCTTTAGGTATTGATGTTATAGAAAACTTAAATTATATGAATGGAGTCAATAAAACGAATTAAAAATATACATATAAAACATATGTTTTTATATTTTTTCGCGTGCAACCCTAAAAGAGACCTTCACGGCTAAATATGATGGCGTTTTGCCCAGAACACTCTAAGTGAGACCAAAATCCGAAATTTACACCCCTAAGGGAGACGACGAGCATCCGTACCACCTTCATATGCGGAGTCCCTCCCCCCGGGTGCCCAACCTTTTTTTCCCCTGACCGTAGAAACAGTTCCAGAAGTCTTTGCCAACGTTAACTTCGACCAGTTTTTTTCCCAGTTTCTAAATTTTATAATTAAGTATTGTATAACATTTCTAATTGGATAACGTCTTTGATACCTACTGCCACTGGCATTAGAACACAGGGAAAGTGCTGCTAGCTGTTACGGGGCCGTAGCATTGGGAACGGCCGGAGGGCCCCCAGTTTATTGCCTCAAAAAGTCAAAACATGCACGAATAAAAGTTGAAAATAAAAATTCATCTCCCAGGGCATCGAAACAATGATGTCTCTGTAGCTAAGTGAAACATTTTCTGGTCTAAAGATAGAGATACCAGTCCAGTGGGTCCTCCAGACCCCAAACCGTCTGCTTTCAAATACAATGAGCTACCTAAAATCTTTGTGTCCCCCCTAGTTTCTAAAGGGTCGCCCAGCTGTAAAATTAAACAATAAGATAACTAATACTGAGCTTTTCAGCTCTGTTTATACTAAGCACAACCTATAATACTTTGGTGTACTCGCGTCGAGTTGCTTGTTTTTCTTCCATCTGGATTTTATGGTTAAACTGGCTGTTCTACGACCATTTTTCTCTTTTAACTTCCTTGAGATGATGTTTACTGTTTTGTTTGTGAATGCAGGATTCAGTCATCTACTGTTACCTTTTGTATCAGCTGGCCCCAGAAAGGTGCGGATTTCAATTTCAATCTATGATTGCCGATTTTTGTTTTTAATTTTAAAGTTTCCCCAGTAGATTTTTGCTCAGATTATTGAAGATTTTCTTGATAATTTCTCAACCAATAAATATTTTTTCATTTCAAAGGAAGTTATTTGATTTTAATATTTATTATTCCTCAGATGTAACCTCTCTCCTTTGGGTGAACAGGATCTCTTTGTCAGAGCAAACAAAGTCCTCATCATGGCAGAGCTCATAGGATGCCGAAAATACCTTACTGCGCATGAACTAGTTAAGGTGCTTGATGCAATTGTAAAATGCCTTTTAAAAGACTAGATTGAAAGTAGTGATAGCTGAACAATGGACAAGTTATGGATGTGCAAATAAACTTAATGGACACTTTTCACTCCATAGGGTAATCCGCGCCTCAACTTGGCTTTCTTGGCAAACTTATTTCACGTGAGACCAGGTCTTGAGTGTCATTACAGTGATATGGATAACTTCAGACTTACGGAAGAACTCAACATGGCTCTTAGCAGGTATTGCAGACTTACGTGATCTTGCAGCTTAGTGAATAGTGACTGTTTCTTAACCCACCTGTTAGGTTCAGTTACGCGAGATTCTTCGACGGGCGAAACAAAACTGTTTCGAAAAGGACCTGCCAGGAATTCAGTGCTTTGTGGTGCACCCACGGACAAACGATTGACATTTAAGAGGCTATCCATGAGAAAACCATGCAAAAGGTGCTACAGTGCACATCACAGAATTGGCTCAAACTTTCCACATAGGCATAACTTGGTGAAGTATAGGTAGATATGGTATTAGTTTTGTTCAAGCTTCTTTCTTTTCTTTTTTTCAGGGGGGGGGTACCCTTGAACAGCCAAATCTACACTGAAATATGTTCAAATTTTGTAATTTTTTGAATGACAATATTTCTGGCAAATTGTACAGCAATCCAGGTGAAACAAAATTCTCACAAACTACTAAGTATACACTCTTAAACGATGACAACATAATCAGTGTGACTCTTCTTTATTAAATTTTCCATAGCATTATTTAACATGACTTATGTTAATGAGAAAAATTATGCAAATTTCTTGAGTTTTCCAAAAAAAATAAAAAAGTTCTCGCAGAGCTTCAAGTAAAGTGAAATACTTGATGATTTACGAAGAGGTATTGTCTTTTGCTCTGGTATATAAAACCTCTGGGTATTGCAATAGTTTAAGAGAAATACCGAGGTTTTACTGGTCACCATTTGCTTACTGATCGTTTTACTGACTTACGATAATGCTACAATTCATAAGGATTGGTAACATTTCCCCAGTACTTTTGAAAGAAATTGCAAGAAAAACTTCCTAATAGGAGATTCTAACCTGCTCTGTACATTGTTATATTTCCACGGGATTATATCTGCCATAAAACCGTCCAAAAGTGCACCTTCCATTGCTGTTCAGAAAGACTGAGTGGTGCGATAAAACACAGGCGGCGACTTATTTCTCAGATTTGGTGCCTTTGAAAAGGCCAACACTCTAATGCCCATTTTGATATTTAAATTGACAACAGTTATCATTTTCTGGACATAAACATTACGACAGAACGGCCACAACTCATGACAACAGTCAACCACAGCTCTTTCTTCCGCCATATTGCATTATGCGCCTGCAATAAAAAACTGACCTGCGGTAATAAAGTCCATTGTGTAATCAACGGGAAGTGTTCTTTTGTTTTTGCTTTGTCTGGCAATGGGTAAGCTCTTTTTTAAATTTATTTTAAAGCTTTATAAGGTGATATAATGAGCTGTACGTTGTATACAATGTATAAGAGCCAAGACATCTTCCCATATCACATAACGTAGAAAGAAATAGTTCGCCGTTGTTCAAACGTTGGATAGCGCTATCCACCGGATAAAACTCTATCCAATGGATAACGCAATTGGTTTCCCTAGTACTTATCCGCTGGATACTGATTTATCCGGTGGATAGTACTTACGTATACCAACGTTTGAACAACCGGGGCCTGAAAATTGGTTGCAGAGCCCCGTGTGCGGAGATGGGACAAATTTTTAGTTTACAACAAAAAGTTTTCATTATGAAGTGGACCTAGAGAGCACACGTTATAACGTGCAGTGGTAACAGGTATCTCCTATCTAGCTGCTAATCGGCTCTGCCCCATCTTTTTTTCAACGGTTTTTAAGCTCCTTCTATAAGTCCACAACGTGAAAAACTTTCTCTCGCAGGGAATCTCGTTCTCCTGTCTCAACAAGGGCATCGAGCATATCTTCTTCCTCTATTACAGCCTTCTTGTTTAAAGAAAGCTTTCCACTCTTAGCGACCGATGAGAAACGTGAAAAGTATGATGTAACTTGTTGCGCGCTGAGCCAGTCTTTAGAAGAAAATAATTTGACACCATCTGGTCCACGAAGTGACTTCAAATTTGAGGCAACAACGGCAGGGTCGCTCTTATTTCCTGTCTCTTCTCCATCAAGAAACAGTTTAAGGAGGTACTCTTTGACATGTTCTGAAAATCGCCCGGTCTTCTTGTTTTTCTTCAAGGCCCAGCCAGGCTCAGCAGTGGGGTACTCTCTGCACTCTTCTTGGCTCAATCCTTCAAGGTTCTTATTAAATGGAATATATGAAGGGCGTATGTTGGTGCATGCTTTAGCCCATTTACGCTTAATACTGTCATGCGTGGAATCCTTTTGGGTGCAAAAAATGTGCTTGCCAAAGTCCTGGTGGTTTTGCAACGCTGTTGTCGTTTTGAATAACTTGATGAAACCTGGTAAAGGGCAACTGAATTCACAAGGCTCACTTTTGTTTTCCGTCGTTTTGCTGTTTTTGTACAAGAAGCCAGTCGACACACGCGGGGATGTGAACGGCTCAATAACCTCCAATCGGGTACTTCCCTGGCTGGTCCCTCTCTTCATTAGCTTATCGTAACGAACGAAATTTCCTTCTCCAACATTGAAGGCTTTCCACATCCTGATTCCGTCTGCGCAAAACTTGAAGTTTGAAAACATCAGTACTCCGTTCCAGTTGTGATTATGCAGATCCTGTGCGCTAGCGTCCACCTTTACAACTGATGCACGGCAACCTCTAACTCCGGAGTAAGAATCTATTGCTTTCTTCATATCTTTTGCCTTCTCGACATCATTTCCTGCATTGACGTACTGGCGTATATGACTTTTCAAAGGAGAAATATGGCGATCGCATATATCTTTGCCACTGTTTGATTCACTGAAGTCGTATCGGCTTGTAGTTACACCTGTACGTTGACTAATACCAGGGATACTTAGCAATAAAGGAGCACAGTGATAACATCCAGCGTTATCACTACGTGCAAACGCCTCGACAATCTCAGGTGACTTCCTCTTTATTTCCATAAGCGTGTTCTCATAAATAGATGCAACAGCAAACCAGTTCTGGCTGCAGTGATCCAGCAGATGAACGTATGTCCTTACCTATACATACGAACATAAGAAATAATGTTACAGTATCGGCTCCATGACGTTAAATAAAGTACAACAGGAAAGCTCACTGAATACCTACTCTTCTGGTAATCCTATCTGTTGTCCACTTGTTGTTTCATCCACTGACTATAACTATGCCACTTATCTTCCTGCACTTCATAGCTAAAGATTTCAAGAGAATATTTTCTCAGTAGAATGTGGACCTACCTCCACTGTCAATACATAATTTATAGTTGCATTTAACGTATTTTGCACAGCAAGTGAATGTGGATAACTCTACTGTTACTCAGGGAATAAGAAGAAAACTCAGCATTTCTTCTAATTAGGACACAAATTCGTCTACTACAATATCTGAAACTGAAAAGTTTTTGGACATGCCCATAGTCAGATGTAGGATATGCCTGTAGAAAATACCTCAAAATCTTCCTTCGGTTTTGTTATCACGGCTGTGACATGCCAAGAGAGGCCTTTCTTTCCAAACCTCTCTCCTTGCGTTTCCCTATACTTCAAAGGAAGGAACTTCATTACCCAATCCATGATAATTAAAGCTTGCTCTGGCGTCATATTGGTGAGGATATCATCCTTTGCTACGTCCTGGTGTACTGCTCTTAAGATGTGGGCCTTCCATCGCTCAATCCTGTCTATAGCGGTACTAATTTAATGTCATGCTCTATTCCTCCCTTTCGTCTTGATATCTAAAAATCAAAATAAAAAATGATTTCGTTCTATTATCAAAGCTGTAATTATAATTTCTTGACGTTTTAGGGCGACATCATTTGCTTGTCTTTGCACGGTATATTTTTCCTGATCCTTTGTTCAATGATGTAAACGCAGCACTGTCTCCGAAGTTACACAACTGTAGATTTCAGTCACCTGAGCCACCCATTTCCAATTGCAAAAAAGGTGATTAAGATATGACATTTAGAAAACTTGCTCTTCATGATCAGGTAAAATTACAATATATATCTTCTCGTGATATCCTGTGAAGAAAATTTTTTACATGTGTAAAATGAAACGATTAACGATAAACTGAACAAGACAAAATCTGTTAGGGGAGAAATCTGTCTTCTTTCTTTGGTTTTGACTGCAAGAAAGTTTAGGTTTTTGGTTGGAAAGAAGAAGACTATAAAACATGGTATCAGTAACCGTTTACCTGAAGTGAAGGTCTCTTGATGACAATACAAGTTCTATTTCATCAAGAACATTCTTGATATTGTCACAGCTTTGACATGATTTCGTGTGCTCATGCTCACAGAGATGATCTTCAGGGTCAGACAACGCAAATACCCGGCAATGATCAGCACACTGGCTTTCTTCAGAAACGCGGATCTTGAAGTTTGTCTTAAGGTAGCTTTTACCAGCTTTCAAGCGATCTTTAGCACTTAAACCCAGGCTGAACGTTTACCTTTAAAAAGGCACGCTAATGTTACCACTCCGTTTTTTAATTACTACTATTTAAGATAAAGCCGCTCATATATACTCAATTGAGTTAAGAGGCGAGGCCTCTGTTAAAATTGCACAGTATAAAATATATGCTTTTTAAAAAATGTTTTCGACAAACCTTAAACAAGAAATATAAAGTCCAAAAATTAAATTGGCCTAGGAGGTTGGGTGGTTTGAGTGTTAAAGGTGCAGTGAAAAATAGCATTATATAGAAACAAAATGGGAAGATACAGTCCTCCCCGGGACAAAACTTCAATCAACCTGAGCTTACCTAACTTTCCTAGCCTGTTTACTACGTCTTCGAGTGTATCGAAGGCTTGCGATCCCTCTGTAGCGATGTTGTCAAGTTCTGCCAAAGACTTCTTTTGTGATGCTGCACAAGTCTATACAATAATGACGTTTTGTTATATTTTTCTCCTCGTGTTCATATTTCACTGCTTTTCTCATCCAGAGCTTTTGCTCTTTTATAATCCCCACCTATATGACTAAAGTAATTTTCAGTTAATCAAGCCGAAGAAGCAGTATAAACTAAGAGACCTGACACAATGAGCTACAATGCATATAATGATATCTTCGTGGTATGTAAATGAGATAACAGAATTTAAAAAAACTCACTTTTTCTTTTTTATTTTCGCTCTTCGTCTGATTTTGAATCGTGATTTTGTTTTGATACGTACCTGTAAAATACTGAAGAGGGTTGACCTCCCATGTGAGAGGAAACCGGTTTCCTGACAGTACTGCTGGTATAATTCCACAATCCTTGAAGCAATAACTGTCCTAACCACGTTTGGAATCTCCATCTTCTCCCCATTCGACAATTTTAGCGTTTTTGTTCCGTAGGCAACATCTTGCACGAAATTTGGTCTGCTGATAAAATCTAGAAAATGGTCTACTTTGCTTGAATCCAGTCTTGCGCGTGTAATGGCCTCCATCTGTGGCACTGGTTTACCCACCCCCACCTTAGCGGCATGCCTTCTTGCCTCATCTATCGCCCACATGCTTACTCCAGGAATAAGCAGTTGAAGTTGAGCTTTAGAGTAATCGTTTACAAATACTGACAGGATTTGCCTTTTAGTAAACCAACTGTTGGCCTCTTCGTACAATTTAATCAGGCGCGATATTTCGCTAACATCAGTATCTACACTCTTTTGCTTTTCTTTTTTCTCCATATGTTTCATCAACTCTGAAAGTAATTCTATGGCTTGCCCTGGAGCAAGGCAATCCAGAGCCACTTCAACGATCTCTTTCCCCTTCTGTCTGTAATATCTCTGTGTGCTTGGTGCAGCTTCCTTCCAAGGTATAGTCAACTGACGATCCACTGGATCTACCCTACCACGAGCAGAAGGAGCTGAGCGGATAAACTCATTCACCGCTTTCAGTCCCGATTTCACACATGGAGTAGAACACCATTCATATGAAATGTCTTCTTCTGGCAATGACTCATCTAGAGGACTACCAATGCTCACTTCATGTTCATTACATTCAGCCTAGAAAAATAAAGAGCAATGTAGATGATTAATATCTGTGAACTAATCTCTCGTTTATGATAAGTGTTAAATCAATGCATGAGTAAAAATAAACATACCGGACACTCATCCACAAGACGATTTTCTCTAACGTTTATGAAGTCGCCTAATTCAGTGGTAGGGTCTGAATCCAAAGGAGCCGCCTGTTCCTAAAGACGTAATTAAATGATAATAAGAATTAATGTTTATTTTTGATTCAGTCATTTACTTACTGCTAGAGGAACTTCGAAAGAAACTCCACCTGAAAATAGAAGAAAAAGAATAGAAGGAAAAGAAAATGGTGAAAAAAATAAATGATTTCAAGAGAGGTATTCGAAAATTAATTAAAATAAGGAAAATATTATTCATGGTAGATGACTGTAAATGTGCGTGGAGAATTTTAAACCGTAATTTAGTTTTTATAAAAGGATCAGCAATAGCCCAATACCGTTCAACGGATTGTAGGGGAAGCGTCCCTGAAAGGAAACTCACCACGTGGTTTTTCAGATCGCAATAAGGAGGATTCTCAACATCGCCTGTGTGTTCGGATGTCACCTGGTAAATGTAAAGTATTACAAATAGGAACTTATTGAATGACGTTCAAACGAAGGAAAGGAAGTAAGGAATAAACTAACGAACGAACGGACGAACGCACATACTGGAGAATGAATGAATGAAAAAAATATGTGATTGAGCGATCAAGTGGGTGAGTGAAGAATTGAAGAAATGAAAGAACGAGTGGATTGATGAGAGGGATGCTAGGCAGAACTCTGAGCGATATAAATAATATCATAATGCATCAGTCAATGACAGCTGCGCCCAGCGCCCCCCCCCCCCCCCCCCGGGCTCACCCTCGGGCATTGGCATTTTTTTTGCCTTGGATCGCAAATTCCCGGGGGTGGGGACTCTTGAGCTGTCAAATCCCCCGGGGTGGGGACGAGAAAAGAGGGCAAATGCCCCGTCCTCCGTCAACACTGCAACATTTTTTGATTGATTGCACAGTCGAATAGTGCCGTTTTAAACATTTTAATGAGCGATTTTTTGTTTCAAGTAACGTCTTCCTTTGTAATAGTGATTGGATTCTAATTAAGACTTCACGCCGCGACGATATGTACCAGTTTATGGTTTTAGTATTAATATAAAATTATTGACATTAGAATTAATAGTGCCCTGTAAAGTTATATGTTGTGAATATGTTATAAATATGAAAGGATGTTCTTCAAATAATATCAACAGAAATTTGATTCACTTACCAAAAAACGTTAATTCACGTCGATAGCTCCCGAGTTGCGCTATGTAATTCTGGCTTGACAAGCATGCATAAAATCGAGAACATGCCTTTACAACCCCCTGTCCTTGATAGATGAGCTAATCTGCTTTTTTTTCCAGTAATATCCTCTATGTAGTTATACCATAAAATTGCATAAATAAGCCCTTCCATGTATAAGCCCCTCCAAATATAAGCCCCCCAAACCGGTAACGCAAAAAACCCTCCGTTAAATCCCCCCTCCGAATATAAGCCCCCTGGAGGCTTATACTTGGAAAAGTGCCCTCAAATACAAAGTAAAACAAAGCCAAAACCTCCTGCCAAAACGGTAAATTTCCTTCCAACTATAGGGCTAGCCCAATCGATTTTGAAACGCAAATTTCCTTCCGTAGATAAGTCCCTCCGATATAAGCCTCTCCAAAAATAAGCCCCTTAAAAAGGGCCTTTGAAAAATATAAGCCCCGGGAATGTTTAGGGTATTCTGATAGGAAACCGCGCGCGTGTCAAAAACTCGGGAATAGCCCCGGGGTTGGCAAATAAATGCCCGGCCCCCGGGGGGCGCAAAATTTGCAAATGCCCCACCGCCGGGACTGATAAGGCGGGCAAATGCCCCGCAGTAGCACGTGGGGGGGGGGGGGGGGGGGGGCGCAGCTGGAATTAACTGATGCATAATGCAATACTTTCTTAGGCTCTAACTGCCTGATTTTCTTGTAAAAAGTAAGGGTAAGACACCATCCGATCGAACTGCTATAGTAACCACAGCGACTTTGTTACTTGTTTCCTCATAATTCATACTTTGCTGCTAAATTTGCAAATAAACAAAAAAATCGTGTGACCAACGGAAACACTTTTGAGGTTAATATATACTCACGTGAAATATTTGTGTTTCTCTTTTCCCTCTTTCTTCTAAATGTAATTTTCTACACCTGATGCATATACCTAGAATTTAAAGAACAGAATGAGTAAGTATTGGAAAAAAAAAGAAAGAAAGAAGAAAGAGGGAAACTGAGTAAACCACACAGTTCACAAATACCTGATCCAATGGGCACGAGAACTCCCCAGTAAATTTGAATCTCTTTTGAAATGTCCAACGAAATCCCTCTTTCAGGCTTAGCCCTGCTTCGGCCATGAAGTGGATGATGGCATTTTGTAACTGGTCTACTTGAATTCCAGATAGTACCAAAAATATCTCGGTGCAGGGGACAGATTGTGAGCGTTTCACCATCTTCATCAAATAACCCAGCTCTCAAAAGTATCAGTTGCCATTCACCTTTGATGTTTGCTTGAGATGTTTTCAACCGTTGAGGGTGACTGGTTATATCTCTCCTGCAACTACGGAGTGGCACGTACTCTTTGATGTTACGATAGTGCTTCGAATTGCCACATGGTATCGACGAGTGTTTCGAAAACGAGCAAGTTAGACTTGCAGCCATAGAAGAAAATGTTAAGCCCGAATACGACCCTGTCTTCTACAATATAGGTTTAACAACGTCGTGTATGAATTCAAATGTTTTTACAGCTGTACTGAACGTTCGCGCTTTCCCGCCAAAGCAATCTAGATAGAGGAAAATCGCAGACTGCTTGGTTCGCGGGCTCAAAACAAAGATGGTTGTAAACAAATGCACACATGTCTGAAAGACGTAGTTTCTATCGCATCATAAGACGCATGAAGACGTTCGAAAAAGATGTTTTCCATCCTTCAAGCAAAAGAAATAGCTTTTTGGAAATGAAAGTTACTTTCGATCGTTTTATGAGCGGGAAAATATTCACGAGACAGGTTATGGCTGTTCTCCAGCTACACGTCGAAGCCGAAGTAACATCATTTCGTCAAAAAAAGAAGATTTACTGAGATCACAGCGGGAAAATTATTCCCTTCAGCCTTTCTTAGTCACAGAGGTATGTTTTTGAAGTGTCATGTTGTGTTTTTGAGCGATCAATTATGTATCCTGTTCCGTATATTTTTTGGCTATTTTTCATAAAACGATTGTGTTGGCTCATAGTTTGTCATAGTTCCGAGGCTGACGTGTCCATAATTTCACAATACCCAGATTTTTGAAAGCGTACAACAAAAATCCAACTTATTCTCTTGACATAACCCATATCAGATTTATTGTAAGGTTTGCGAGAAATTTTAGAAGTAATTTTAAAAATGCAATATTTTTCTAGCTTCTGGAAAAGCGTTCAACTGCCCTTCGGTTAGTACACGGTCACGAAAAGTAAAAAGTCTCAGTGTTTCTGGTTTATACGTCTAGTCGAAGTTTAATCATTCAGTTCGACCGCCGGCTACTCATTTTTCACTCACATCGTAAATTATTGGTGATCAAGGCAACTAAACTTCAGGAAATTTCGACCTTCCATAACAGTAAAAATGGTCTCCAGAGGGGACCCCCCCTCGTATACACAAAGGAAAGGAGCTTGGACCCCAATCATACCATATTTAAAAATAGTGCACCCAAGTATACACGCTTTTAATAATTCGGGGCGCCATCTTGAATTTTTAATTTATGACGTCAATCGCGGAAAGATTTCAGCCGCCGTCATTGAGTTGTGACTCGTGAGATCTCATCATGTCAGGAAGAGAGACCCAGACAGGTCAGTCTGAATCGCTTTATTCCATTTTTTTTCGTACAAACATTAACTACTGCTTTCACATCTTTTTCCTAGGCTCTAATAATCGTAATTGTGCGGTTCCTCTCTGCAAGTCCTACGGGGTAATATTTGATAACAAGCGCAACAGAAATGTGACTTACCATAAGATACCAAGCGATTTAAATGTAAAGCAAGCATGGCTGCAGCGTATTAGAAGGGAGGAAAACTCAACTTTTAAGGTGTGGAACTAATTTTTTTCTGTGATTGTGAGTTCGAATTCGTACTGCTTCACCGATCTCTTACATATCGCTTTTTCTCTAGGTGCAGAAGCATACAGTCGTCTGCTCCCTTCATTTTACGGATGAGGACTTAGAGTATTCTAGTTTTAGTTGTAGGTGGTTTGTGAAAACTGGCAGACTTCCCTCTGTATTCGAATGCTGGGAGCACAAGCCATACCTAATCCCTAAGGTTCAGAATAAGAGGAAGCTGAACAAGAATCAGATTCGATCGAGTGAAACCAGTTGTAAACATCAAAGAGGTGATCCTAGTCGTACTGGACACGAGATTGAATCGGCTGAAGTGTTTATTGAGTCAAGTGATACTTCTGAGGAGAAAAACTTTCACAAAACCGACGAAGAAATATCTGAGCTAAAAGCTGAAGTTGTAACACTAAGGGAGCAGGTAAAAACAGCTAACAACAAGATCAAACAGCTTGAGGAAACATTAAGTGGAATGGAATTCTGTATTGAGAATATTGAAGACAAAGATATCTGTTTTTATACTGGATTTCCTAATCGGGAAGTCTACAATGCGGTGTTAACTTATCTTAACCCAGGTCCCAATGGTGAAAATTTAGTGTACACTCGAACTGATCCAAGACCTGACATAGAGTCTACACCCCTGCAAAAACGTGGACGGCCCAGAAAACTATCTCCTTCCAATCAGTTCTTTTTATTCCTTTGTAGGGTTAGGGTTGGGCTCTTTGAATGTGATCTTGCATTTAGGTTTAACATTTCTATTGGGACTGTAAGTAACATTGTTATTTCTTGGGTTAACTTTCTATATCTAAGACTTGGATCATTAAGCATCTGGCCAAGTAAAGAAACAATATTAGCAACAATGCCAGATTCATTCAAAGCAAAATACAAAGACACTAGGGTCATCATTGACTGTACCGAAATAAAAGTAGAAATGCCTTCTTCGCTGGTCCTAAAATCTCAAACGTACTCAAACTACAAAAGTGCCAATACATTAAAAGGGCTAGTTGGCATTTCTCCTAGTGGATCCATAACATTTATATCTCAGCTGTACACTGGCTCAATATCAGACAGGGAAATTACTGAACGCTGTGGTATTCTTAAAATGCCATTTCAAGCAGGCGACAGTTTAATGGCAGATAAAGGATTCGACATCCAGGACTTGCTAGATCCAATCAGTGTCAAGTTAAATATGCCTCCTTTTTTGCACATGCAAGACCAAATGCCTGTTCAAGATGTTCTAGAGACACAGCAAATAGCTGCCGAGAGAATACATGTTGAAAGGGCCATTAATAAGATTAAAAACTTTCATCTATTTGATCAAGTTATTCCATTATCTCTGGCTGGCTCTATCAACCAGTTATGGACTGTATGTGGATTGCTGACTCTTTTTCAAAAACCGATCATTTCATGACAGTAGATTTGTAGTTGTTCTGGTATCTCTTGAGTAATTATCAGTGTCATGTTTGCCTTATGTTACAGATTCAAATGTAACTGAGTGTTCCAATTGCCCTATCAAAGTCTCTGAGCTACTAAATAAAATAAACTTACTTAGGAGCCTTCTAGATGGAATGCTTGTATGTCAACATTTTATTCAACAGGTGATGTTTAAGATACCTTTTTCATACAAAGTATATCCATTACAACATTAAAACTGATAATATAGAACAGTTTAATAAAGAGTTAGTGTCATGTGGAAACTTTTAAGAGTGGTGTCCCTTGGTTCTCTAAACCTTAGACTTAAACCTTCATGGCCTCTGGCATTACATGCTGCTGTTAAAAGTTTGTTAGTTTAGTAATCATTGACTTCCAAAATGGCTCATCAAACTTTATTCGCTGTACAATAAGGCCTTTCTGAAAAAATACTACAAAATCACACCACTTTAATCCTGCCAAACCCATCTGGCCTTGTACTTGATAGTAATAAGGGTGATCCTTTTTAAGCTCAGGCTTACCATTAACTAGTTGGCAATAAAAACTTGGGTCAGCACATGCCTACTCAGGTGTCAGGTGTCTTAATGAATAGGGGCATTTGATTTCTACCAAACCAAAACCAAATATTTTATCTATCACCTTTCTGTCTGGTGAAGCAGCCAACCATGGCATTGTGCTGGATACGACAAGACCGCACTCTAAGACCTGAACGTCATGTCCAATACCTGTCATGTATTCAGCATACTTATTTGCTGCTTTAGCCTCGTTTGAAATCCCGTACCTTATAGAAGGCACATTGGAAAGATCCTTTGGTGACAGCAAATTTTTTTGAACAAACTTTGTTTGAGATATGTTAAGTTTTCGGTTGCAAACAAGTCCAAAATTGCTACTAGTTAACCTTAGTCTTCTACTTTGAAACCACAAAGGGTTGTTGCTTTGACCTCTAGTTTCTCGTTCAATCAAAGATGGATTAGGGACATTCAAATGACTAATAAACCGGTCCTCCTGATAAGAAAGGGGCATTTGCAATCCCACTCCAGCTGGTACATTAGTTTCAATGGGGAGGTCAGGAAAGTAGTCACCAACAGCTCTGGGTCTTTGCAAGACTGGAAAATTTGTTAAAACATTGAAGTTTGCTTCTGTTAGGGAGAGCTGGTAGCTTAAAACACTACCACATGGAACCATGTGTCCATTTAATTTAGTTGGAATCGTTGCAGGTTTTTGTTCAAACACAGTACAGAATCCTAAAGAAGGATTAATGCTTTTCAGTGAATCAAATAAATTATTTGCCCCCTCGTTATTTTGGACCATTGGTTGTCTGGCTTCATAAAAAGTACACTTTAAACCCTCTGAGCTCTTGTCCCTGTATTTAGGATTGATCACATTATATCCAATAATAGGTTCAGGGTTTATACCCTGGGTTCTTGGTTTATGCCACTGTTGGGGGTTGTCTGTGCATGTTCCAATTCTTGGGAATTCAGGGGCCTTTAATTTAATGACATGATCAATCAGATATAATAAACCCATGGTGTGATTACAATACCCATTTGCACCTGCTGGACAAGAACACTTAGCCCTCTTAACATCTCCAGTAGTTAACAGAATCACAGTAACATTATGAGGCCTTTCATTTTTCTTTTGTGATCTAAAGCACTTCCCTTTTACATGGATTTCATTTTCTTCAAGCTTACATAAAACATCGTGACAATAATTTTCATAGAAAAACTTGTACCCCTTTTCGAGGGGCTTTTCAACATAGCTTTTTGCTTCTCTTCCGGATTTTTTGGCATGTTCAACAATATTAAGGTAAGAAAAACGCTTTGGAAGAACTGAGGTATCAGTACTCCAGCTCTCTTCAACGTCTACATCTGTATCTGTAACCAGTGCTTCGGGCTCTTGGCTTTCTGGATTTCTAAGCTGCTCCTCCCCAGAACAAAATCTGCATCTTGCTTTTTTTGCTCGTGTGTATGCTTTCCCGGGATCAGGGTCGATCAGAATAAAATCTTTATCCAAGTTCTGTCTTACCCTAAAAGCGATACATAAATACTTAAACGCTAATGATCGAAAACAGAAACATTCAATGGAGATAGTATTATAGTACATTTTGAAAGGTAATCGGTGCAAACAAACTTACAAACCTTCAAGAGAGGTCACGTCGGTAATAAGCTTAATTATCGCATTAATG
Organism: Porites cylindrica; assembly: GCA_964035525.1. Classification (NCBI taxonomy): domain Eukaryota; kingdom Metazoa; phylum Cnidaria; class Anthozoa; order Scleractinia; family Poritidae; genus Porites; species Porites cylindrica. Next base: position 9,949,404 of record OZ037775.1, on the reverse strand, counting down.
TTATCGTTTTCGTTTGACAAAAACGCCGCATAAACAAAAAAAAATAAAAACAAGTTGGTCTATAATAAACGTTTACCTTGAAAGAAGTTCAGCTCTTGTTTCTGTTGACTTATAACGTAAGCCACGGCAGTTAAGCCAGAACTTTAATTCGCTTTTTTTGCATTTTTCTAAATCGGCCCTCGATATCATTGATCCTGGAATATCCTCGGACGAAAGCTGAAATAAATTCAAAAGCACCAACTTAAATTTTGTTTCGCCACTAAAGACATTTGTGTTTACAAAAGTACACTTGATTTAAAGGGAAAACTCACCTCAGTACATGTACAAACTGCGGGTTCATCCTGAGTAGCCATGTTGGCCACGTGGAAATCTTTCCGCGATTGACGTCATAAATTAAAAATTCAAGATGGCGCCCCGAATTATTAAAAGCGTGTATACTTACTCACAGAATATAAGCCAATTCTGTGATCTAGCCTGTAGCACCTTCTGCGTGGTTTTGCATGGTTTTCTCGTGGACAGCCTCTTAAATGCAAAGTTAACGTTATTAGAAAGAAACCTACGGGGGATTCTAGGATTCTGAATTTAATTACTATCACGTGATCGCGAATCAGCCAATGACAGTCAGAGTATTGTCTAGAAAATTGTCAGCCCTTTGATTACAAATTTTGCTTCATTGGAAAGATCATAGGGGAATCAACTATCTCTGAAAATATATGCTCGATATGTCAGTTATGTCTGGATTTTTTTCCAGACATAGCTGATATAGCTCATGAACAGACTTTATCAACCAGCATATACTCAAGTTTTTGAAGCCTTTTCTTCCACATTTCCGGCGTATGCTTCATGTGATGTGATATAAAGTAGTTGGTGCGAAATCAACGAACCCTGATCGTTTTATTTCAAGGTGTCATTTCGTGGAAGAAGAACGAAATGTGTTGCTTCAAGTGAGAAGAGAGTTGTCAGAAGAGTTTAAAGACTCGCGGAAGAAGCTGGAAGATAGTTTAAGAGAACTGGAGATTATTAAAAGAAAGGCTTTGAGGCTGGAAGATGAAAATAAACATCTTGTAAGTTTTATAACCTCACTTATAGCTTGAAGAAAAAGTTTTTTTTTTATCACCATGTCTTTTGTCACTGAAAATGACTGCTGGCATATTGAATTATAACTTTTGTTGGCCCAAATTTATTGCCAAAACATGCTCACTACGTGATCATGACTTAGGTGAGAAGCATTTTCATCATATGTCTCTCATCGCTCGCCGCCATCGTTGACCTTCCGCGGAACGGCTATCATTCGCAGATTTACTTTGTCACATTTTTTGGATTAAAACACGAGCATGACCGTTGTGGTTGGAAGGACTTTCAGTCGAAAACCACACTTAATTGACACTCAATTGCTTAACGGAGTTTACAAGCTTTGCAACGGCTCTGCCACTTCTTTCCAGATCTTATTTATGTAGGTACTTTTATTTTTAATTTCGTTTCTTACTTAGACTGGTGTGGAAGAAATGCATCAGCTTTTAAAAGCAGAGAATTCCCTCTTTCAAAGTCAACTTGATGACATGAAAGCCCTGTTGAAGGATTCACAGGCGACAATAAAAAATCAGGAAATAACGATGAACAGTTTAAAAACGGAAAAGGAGGTGGGTCAAATGTTTTGTTCCTATGATGTGTGCACTCGAGCCTGTTAATTTAAAACGGACACTGGACTGTGCTTTCCCAGAACCTCACACCACTGTTAAAGTGGATGTGCTATCCTTTATCGGGGTTCGTAGAAGCTAAAAGGACCTCTCTTAAGCGGATGGTGCAACAAAAAATGTTAAAATCTACCGAGTAAAAGTTCCTATATTCCATATTCGAACAGAAAACTAACTGTAATGAAGACAACAGCAATGTTTAATAAGTACGAGTCTAGTTATTTCAGTCATTTGGTTATCTACGTCCTAGTGTAAATCAATTTTCGGCCCGTGGCCCCAGTTTTTCAAAAGGTGGAATGCGTTATCCGCTGGATAAATCACTATCCACTGGTAAAAGTAATTGGTTTTCGCAGGAGCCGCTCCTGCTTTTCGTATGTTCGCTGGATAACAATTTATCCGATGGATATAGCGCTTTCCAACTTTCAGACCGAGACCTGCTTTCTAGTAGAGTTTGAGGTTGCAAATGGACACCGAAAGTGTACCACTACGGAAGGTTACTTGGCACTAGTAAGAGTAGTTATCTATTGGCCGCGTAAAACAGGATCCGTGTTTTGTCGTGGAACTGAACTTAGTACGGTTTTGGTGAAAAAAATCGTGACCAAGTGATAAACTCTCTTAGAAACATAAAGATGGTATCTGCTTGCATGCCAGTCTGTAAATGTATGTACAACTTCTATATTTCTATTCTTCTTATTATATTTCATCTTTTTATCCCTTTCGATCTTAAACTGTACTTATAGGTATTGATAAAAGAATACGAGGATAAATTAAACGAGCTTCAAAGCAAGATTTCTACAATTTCAAGAAAGCAGACAACTATGGTTCTTCAAAAAGAGGCTCTCACATATGAGCGAGACGTAAGTAGAAGGAAAATCCCCAGAAAACCTAATAAAGCCGTTAAAAAAAAGAGCTTCTAGGGACAAACAAAGGGAGGGCGGAGGTGTTTCTGAAATAACGACATTCGCGTACGTTAATTTTGTAGCCGTTTACACACAGGCCTTTTCACTCCAGTTTTGGGGAGCTTATGAGGAAACAGAAGAGTCATTTTTTATCTGGTTATAAAGCTTGCAATCTTTCCGAGTGTTAATATAATGTAAGAGTACTTAATAGTATATACTTTTCAAATTTTAAAACGATTTTTCTTTTTTGTTTGCTTTTATCGTAACAGCTTCTAAAACGGAAACATGACAAATGCGAAGCGGAGAACAAACGACTCCAAACTCAGGTACGACCCAAAATCTGGTTTCCCAACTCCCTTGCTGTCAGTCTCTCACCTTATTGGCGTCGTTTTCTATCGAATAACAGTTAAGGTCATCAAAATGGCCAATCACATCGCAGGCAAACAATCTGACGCAATGTAATGTACTGGGGTTTAACGTATTTAGAAGGCGAATTCGTATAGTAAACGTAACAAGCTTGTCCGACCAAGCACATGTTAAAGTAGTAAAGAAGCGAACGAACTGCGAAAGCGCAAAGTACTGGATATAACACGAGGCAAAACACGCGGCGTTACGCGGCGCCGATCAGAACAAACTCTGGGCAAACATATCCCGGATGTATATTGCCGGTGCAAGGCACTCAAGAAAAAGAAAGTGCGTGCAAAAAAATCTCAGAGAAATATTATTCATTACTATCAATTTATCGAAAGAGAGAGCTTTCTGAACCCATCAAGATCCCTCAATTAGTTACGTTTGCCGTTATTCGCAGCTTCGTTTTGATGAGGTTGCTTAGTGTAAAGTTACCTCAATAAATTGTTGGTGGTGAAGAATATTTCTCTGTAATATCATCACGTCCCAACAGCCAAATCTTCATTCTTTTACAAACTGAGTATCGTTTTTATTCAGCCCGTGTTCATCAGCAGAAAACTCAACCAAGACCTTAAATTTCGAAAAGTCAAGCCAGCCATTGTTAACCAACAATGTTAAGTTTATCAATTTCAATGTAACCTGTGCGATGCAGGATTTGTTGGTTATACTTGCGGCCACCTCCACGAACGTGTTGATGGACACAAACAGAAATCGTCCTCAATTTGTAAACATTATCTTAGCGAACATAACTCGGACGTACCACCTTTTCTTTCAGAACAATTTCACGTGCTCACTAAAGGTTCTAACAAATTTGATTGCTTCTTTATAAGAAAACTCAAACCATCCCGTGCAGGCGGACTCGATTCGCGCAAAGGTATTCACTTGAAGAACTTGTGATCCTTTGTTATTATGCTAATTTGTAGAGACTATAGAAATCAAATCTTCGCATTACTTATTCATTTTGCCTTGAGAATGGTGTCATGATGATACCGAAACGTCGGCTTTTAACGTTAATATTCGCTTGCTTATGTTTTAAGAAATCGTTACCGATCAAGACTTTAAAACGAGTATCGTTTTACAAGTGCAATTAACAAGTGTATTAACAAAAGAGGGAATAGTTTTCTAGCAGATAGTAACAAGTTCTAAATACAGGGTAAAAAAGAAATCAAGATTAGGGCTGAACCACTGAATTACTGCCAGCATTAGAAACCCACCACTGTTTGGGTGCAAATCAAATAAAAAAAGTCGACTATATTTAAAAAGCAGCCTTTCTCTTATTTTTCCCCAGGTTGATCGTCGTCAGAGGCACGTTCAACAACTTCGTCAGCTTTTTAAATCTTTTACTTCGGATAAAGCACTTGCAGAGACACTTTATGGCGTAAGTTTGCGATAGACGAGTTGTTCAGTTAATTTCTGTGTTGTTTTATTACTCATTTTATCTCTGGCTTCGAACTTACCGACAGAGAGGTTGTAACAGACTAACTGTCCAGGGTCAGCCAATGCCAGATTTGTACTGAAAGTTTTTTTCTCTCTACTCTCTAGAGTGCTGTTAAAAGCTCTGCTTATGCGTTCTAAGTAGGGCTATAAATCTTATATCTGCTCGGTCATCCCTGGGAACCTTAGTTTACCCTTTTTTGACTTTATTAGAGCTTCCTTATTATTATTTTCTAGATAATCAGTTTAGCCACATCTGGGTAGTGAAATGTAAAGCAATAAGTTATTCAGAAAATCGTAGGGAAGTTAGTCAAAGAAAAATTGACTCATGCAGATAAAAAGAGATGGGGTAACGGTCGTCTAAACTGACATTTTTAGCCTTCCTCTTATAATACTGTCATTTCTAGACAATATTTTTGTCTTTGAACAGATAGTTAACAGACACAGTCACTGGGTGCCCCCGAAAGGCTAACTTTTTGGGTGACTTACTGAGTGACAGAAGAATGAACTCAGTCTATATAGCTGATCATGACTGACATCAATGAGGACTGACCTTTTGGCTGAACGGAAAGCTAATATTAGGGAGCTTAAGCAACTACGAAGACAACGTAAACGTCAAAAAACAAATGGTTTTATGATCAAAACAACAGCTCTGCACGTGCATCACGCTTTTTAGTACATTTCTCACAAGTTGACGTCCAGTGCACCACTACGACATGAAACCTCCCAATGCGACGTTTTTAATAGGACGTGGACATACGACGACAAATTTTCCTTTTCTCTATTTGAACATGTGGATAAATAAAGTCCTCAAGAATTCAGCTCCAGGAAAAGTCGCCTACATTTGACAAATTGAGCGATTCCAAATAGACGCGAAAAAGTTTGAAAGGACGCAAATTAATAGTTTTTTTCAGCGATGTTTTCATTGCCGTCGTCATCTTTGTTGCTTAAGCTCCCTAATTGCACGGCTGCTTGACCGTTTGAACGAGTTAGCGAATAATTTTTTTCGAGCTAAACTAATAACTAATTCTTGCGAACTGTAAGCCTCTGACTGACTGGCCGATCAGAGCAGAAATAATTCAACTTACCGTTACTAAAACGCCTCTACTAGCCTTTGAGCGCCATGGATCTCCACGGAGTGCTTGCTCGGTCGCCAGCTAACTAAATGACTTACTAACTTACTAACAAACTAACGAACGAACGAAAGAACTAGCAGACTGACTGACTAATCGATTGACGGCTGTTTGACCTGTGAATAAAATGGCACTGATGAGGCTGACGGACAAACAAGCTCACTCAGACTGACTGATTGATTGTCTTCATTTTTGGTCTGATTAAAAAACTTTTAATAGCTACCTCGCCTTAGTGGTAATACAGTATACCTCAAGATTTTTGATTACATGAATTATAATCGGAACTCTGTCTTTTTTAGAAATTAGAGTTCAGTTCTCTGCAAAGCATCAACGGGAAATATAAAGCATTCAAATGTAAGTGAAGTAGAATGAAAAAATGTATTAATCTATATTCTGCATACCTTTCAAACAAAATAACTCATCTTTTCTAATAACAATTGCAGTTTGCCAGGATGGCGGTCCATCATTAGAGGGAACCAAGCCTCAAGTATTTCTTCTAAAAGATAACTTCTTGTTCGTCTTCAATAGCGAGACTGAGGTAATTTATTGCCCTTTCAAGTACAGTCAAACTCCGTTAATACCGACACTGAGGGGGCCATAGAAAGTATCCGTATTAACGGGGTGTCCGTATTAAGCAGGTTGAATTTAGAGGAAATGTAAGGGCTTTCTTTCCCCAGGGACGGAGCAAACTGTCCTTGATAATGAGATGTCCACATTCAGCGGGTGTCCGTAAAGCGGGGTTTGACTTAGCCTGCGTGGCAGGCGTTTGAAAGGGAAGGGAAAGGGAGAAACGCGAAACGCAAAACGCGAGGGATGCGCGAGGAGGGAAGGGGGGGAGGATTTCCCTCCCTCACTGGAAATGCTTAAGTTCACGGTCGGTAGACTTCTTTAAGATGCTTAAATGAGCTATGTCACGAAATTTAACAAAATTCAAACGGTGTTAGCTTCCACTAATTTGAGTGAAACATGAAAATAACGTTAAAAGAAGGTATATAAATAACACAGAAAATATAAAAGGATGCACTCGTATGAACGAACTTGAAAGTCATGGAAACGGATTGCAATTGTTGTTTTTGAAAACTTGCTAGCCTAGCAGTTTTTCAAACTTCATTTTATGGTTGTTTGTGGCGTTGGAAATAAGGCTGGGTAAGTATATGTGTCTGACACAAAGCTGTGATTTTGTCATTCACTGCAAGTACCGTGTTTATTCGAATAAGCGCCCAACCTCGAATTATAGCCCACCTCGAATAAGCGCCCATCCTAAAGGCAGAAAAAGTTAATAAGGGCCCAGCCTCGAATAAGCGCCCCCCTACCCAACCCCACTCCCACTCAAACTGAAATAGGCGCCCACCCCATTACACCTACCACCCCCCCCAAAAGGAATAAGTACTAATAACAGACTTGCCCGAAGATGGAGTTTTCTTCAGAGTGTTTTGCAGAAACCTTGCTTTGTTACATCTTCGCGTTTTGTTATTACCATTTACTGTTTTGTTGCAAAATATACATGTTACACTTCTTGAAAATGGTGAAAATTTGATAAGCGCCCAGCCTCGAATAAGCGCCCACCTCGAATAAGCGCCCACTCTCAAGGTCCAAAAATTTAATAAGCGCCCAGGGCGGTTAATCGAATAAATACGGTATTAATCAGATTAATTGCAGGATGAGCGACTACAAACTCTTCAATCTCCTGTCTCCAATCTCCAGTCTCCCCAATTAGTAAGGCACTGTGCCTGAGCTATAAGACATGAGACTTTAATGAAGTTCATTATTATTAATATTAATATTAATATATATTATTATTATTATTACTACTACTAACAAGATGAACGAGCCAACCCTTACGACAGCCCCTTTGAGAGAAATTTATCACCGCTTATTCATCCGGCAGTGTTTATGTTTGGTTGCGGTTCGTTATTTTCGCGGGAAAAGTTGAGAAACTATATGCTATCATTTCTTAAAGCAAGTAGAAGCTAACACAGGAAACTTTTTTAGATTCCCATTTGGGAATTTTATGGGACTTTTTCCCACTACTGTGAAAAACCTGGGACAGGAAATTCCTTGTATGGGAAAATATTGGGAGGTTGATGCCTCGCATGATTACACAAATGGGTTTTTTCTGGGAAAAAGGTTCCACTTTACTATGTATCCCAGGACTGGGAAATCTTGTGAATGCTTCCCCATGTTATTCCCAATCTTGGAAATATCTTGGGGATTATATTCTCATGTTGTTCACAATATTGTGAATAATATGGGAATACTCCCCCTTGTTGTCTCCATATTTGGAGTAAGATAGGGATACATTACCATACAATTCTCAAAATTGGGAATAAAATGGGGATATATTACCATGCTTTTGTAATAATTGGGAATTAACTGGTGTTATAGTACCATGTTGTTCACATAGTTGGGAATGAAATGGGGATATTTTACCATGCTTTTGTCATAATTGGGAATTAACTGGTGTTATAGTGCCATGCTCTTCACATGGTTGGGAATTAATTGGGGATATATTACCATGCTTTTGTCATAACTGGGAATTACCTGGTGTTATAGTGCCATGCTCTTCACATAGAACTTTGGGAAGAAAATGGGGATATATTACCTGCTTGTTTTTCTCAAAGTTGGGGATAAAAGTGGATATATATTATCATGCCTTTCTCATACTTGAGAATAAAATGGGATATACTATCATGTTATTCTCATAGTTGGGAATAAAAGGGGGATACATTACACTGTAATTCTCAAAGCTGGGAATGAATAATTATTGGGATATGTATTGCCATGGTATTCTCAAAGTTGGGAATGAAATAGAGATAACACTCCCATATCACTCTGGAGTTGAAATCTTTTTCATGGGAATACTTCCCCAAGTTGGTGATATATTTCCTAGATGTCTTAAACTTGTGAATACTATGGAAATACTCCCTCATGTTATTCCCAGAGTTGGGAAAAAATGAAGATATTTACTGATATACTCCCGAGTAATTCTCAAAGTTAAAAACTGAACTGGGACAAATAGTTGATTTGAGACATTCACAGGTGAATTTAGCTCATAATTTATTTACTGTATGTAGTCAAAGGAAAGAAAACATGTACATTTCCTCTTTGAACTCTAAAACTCAGGTTTGTGTGACCAACAATTCTAGTGACTCACTTTAATTTACAGTATTTGGTGAAACTTGACAACATACCAGACTTTTTAATGATTCTCTACCTGATATTGTTTCATTCCTTTAAAAAATTGTCTCAGTTGGAAATTTATGAACAACACACTGCCACTAGACATTATTGATGCCATGACCCAAACCCAAGACATACCACATTTCTCCTGACAGCTAGGTATCTTAATTAAGGAAATTTTAGGTTAGTAGCTCTTAGGCAAGATTGTAATAACCAGCCATAACTAAATATATGGGACTGCTTCAATGAACTCTAACATTCTCAAACAAAAGAAATATGAGGCAGTCATCTGGATTTCCGGTATCTTGAGATTGAACATATCTACAATTAGCTATCAAGATTTTTGGAGTAAAATGTTTGGATACAGATATTTCATCAGTACACATACTACAATCATCACCAAAACTGTTGGGAAGGCTGCTACTTTTAACCTCTTTTTTTCTCTCCTACCCACCCCCCCCCCCCCCCCCTCCAACCCTGCCCCATGTTGAGCGAAAAGTTTATGTTTGTGCATGTAATAATTGTTCTGTTATATCCCAACACTGAATAGGGGGGACTGGGGGTATTTAGCAAAAGAGAAAACTCTCTTTTTTACAAGTGAAAATGGACTACTGTTAAGCTGCACAACCTTCCCAACTTAACTTTTGTCTGGGATTGTAGCTGTCATACCTGTAGAGTCAGAACTTTACTCTCAGATCGTCTAAATACACACTCAGTGTAGTGTCTGCATTTCTAACAATTGTTTTCAGGCATTTTAAGACATTGATCAGATATTCTTCTGCCAACAGTTTGTACTGATCCACTGGCCCTGTGCAACTCCAGTTACTGAATCCAAAGACACTTTGTTAACAGCTGTTCTTCCGAGTGTCTCTCGTTCATATCTACCAGGATGGTGATGCTTCTCTACAAAGAAGACTATGTCAACCACAAGTCTTTCCCAATCAATATCTAGAGCTTTGCCATACCAGATATCCCCAGGAAGCTCTCCTTGAATGAGCAACATGTCATCTTTCTCTGGGTAAACTGGAACAATGAGTTCATAAGGAAGGCTCCTCAGTTTTCTCATGTAATCAACAACAGTGGCTGTATTGTTCCCACAATCATACAGCATAACTTTTCTTGAAATATTTTCAGTGGAAAAGAAGACTGTTCTACTGTCAGGTTGCATTTCTACTTTAGGGAAACCATTCCAAAAGTTCACTGCAATGAGCCCATTGCCATCTCTCAAAAATGGCTTTACACTGCCCTCCCCAAGCAACAGACAATTTCCTCCCTCATGTCTAACAGACAAAAAATGGTGAACCGATACCACTTCTTCACTGCCTTCAAAAGTGACAATGATACTATCCTTGCTTGATAGCACCACACCTTCATGGCCGACATTGATCAAAAAACATTTCTTTGTTATTGTGGGAACAGCTGATATTTCAGTTGGAGAAAGTGACAGAGCAGCTGCAATCTTGATGTGATCGTCTCTGGTCAACTGACAAACTCTCTTTGATGAACCAAGTAACAGGGAATGCTGTCCATCCTTGCGGCATATTGCTCTAGCCATCTCCACAGACACCCTATCAGTAGAAGAGATTCAAATTAAATTTGACACCTAAAGGTCCCCTTATGAAAAACAATAAAACCTTAAAATTAGACATAGTAACAGTACTGGCAATCTAAGCAGAAAATCTTCAGTTGCAATTTTGATATAGTTGTACATTCTATACGCATAGTGTAGCCTGGATTTTTCAGATCTTCCCTCCTTCTCCCTTCCAGCCCCAAATATTTTTCAGCTGCCGTTATTAATTCTAGCTATATGGTGAGGTTAGGTGGCAAGCAAATAAGGTTCTTACTTGGTATGAAATGACAACTAGATGTAGGTAATAATAATCTTTGTTGTTTAATGAGGTGTTTTGACCACATAATTATCATGAATTAAGCTGACAAGCTTGTTGTATTTTCCATGTCATCTTCGATATGTCCAGGTGCATGTGTGTTACTGTTAGGTAGCTATGCCCCTGTTCTGATCTGATGCTTCAAGAGTAACTCCCCCTCCTCAGTGCCTTGGGGGCTTAATTCACTTGCCTCGCAAAACTAGCTGATTGGCAAAACCACATAAAATGAATATATATTTTTGCTGGTCATCACTTTTACCTGTAAAAATGTACCAAGTACATGTATCTTACAATCAATTTGCAAAGTGCTCTGTCTGGATTATTAATGGATTCAGCACGTCTAAGCAAATTATTACTACAATCATTATTCTTATTTTGATTGATTAAAAGTATTAAATAATTATCTTAACTCAAACTTTGTGATCACACTCACTGAATTTTATTGCTGTACATTAAGTCACCTCACCTGACTTGTATTACTTTCTTGTAGTTGACTATCATCTTCTTCTTCCAGACTTTTCAGAAACTCCCTACGGGCTTCAGCTTTAGCAAACGTTGCTTCTACACCCTTACAATTGTTGGACCTTTTGATGTAGTCTTTAACGGCCCTTTCGAAAACAGCGCACCAATAGTTATCTGTTGCGGAAAAGTTAATTATATCTTCATGGATGTGCAGCATATTGTGCACTGACACTGTACACATGTCAAGTCCTTGTGTTTCCTCAATTTTTACATTGATTCTTTGGGCCAGCTTTCTGTGCATCTCGATCATTTCATCACTCCATCCATCTTGCCCACTTGTGAAGTGTAGTTCAACAAACCTTGACACAGAGCAAACAATTTCAAGTTCTGTCAAGTTTTCCATCTTTCCTTCTACAATGCATTCCAGCATTGGAAAGAAAAATTTCTGAAAGCCCTCGGCTTTCCAGTAGTTTAAACCTTTACCTTCCTTTCCAACAGCAACTGGAATTCTTCCATTTTTAAGCTCATTTGTCCATGGAAAACTCTTCAGTTTTTCATCAAGGTAAGTTATGTCAATCAATTCAAGTTCTAACATCCTCTGTGTTTGGTTTTTGCATAGATTCAATAAAACTGTGTGAAAAACATCAATCAACATATGTTGCAAAATGTCAAATCCGTAAAGTGGATACAGGTATCTATGAAAAACACTTGTTCCAGTGAAACCTATCTCAGAGGACAGAGTTTTCCTCACACTTTTTCGGGTTTCATTGTCAACATCATATAGATTATCAAGTTCATGTTGAATGTTTCTCCTTGCCCATGGATAACGGCAGTGATAAAGATTGTTTCCATAGTAATAGCGATTACAGTATTCACTTTGCTGCCCAGTAACCTTGCATCTCCTACAGCCACATTTGCCTTGATTTAAAAATTTTCCAAACTCACATTGACCTGGATGGTCTGCTGTCCAACAAAGCAACAAAACTCTCACAGTTTCCACTTCACGTGGTTCATAGTCAGCTATGGTAACCCCAGGGGGATATGTTACTTCAAACCCATCAATGAAACCTTTACAGAGGTCATGCATAAGTGGTTCCAGAAATGGATCATAAGCTTCAGGCACATTATTGGGAACAGACGTGCATGGGACAAATCCCACGACATAGACTTCCTCAACATGCGTGCGATCTTCTTTACACATATTAGCAATTGAAATTTCAATCGAGCCACAGCTCCTAAGTCCTGTTTTGAAAGGCTGCCAAGCATCCCAGTGACCCACTAGGGCTACATTTAGAGGAGAACCATTTGCAGTTTTCACTTCACAAGGGACTGTCTCCATACACTCTGGGCACTTCACATAAGACAATCCACTTTCAGCCTTTTCACAACTGGCAATACTTTCTGCTGAAATCACAGCTTTACAATTGCCACATCTTCCAGGAAGAAGCCACGTCTGGTTAGGGTCAAAAAACCACTGCAGGTCTACCCATCTTTGGCCATCCCAGAACTCCTTTTTGAGGGGCCAGCTTGAAGACCTTCCAAGCCAGTGTTCTTTCTCCTTCCAATGACTCAGCATTTTTCTGCACATACTTTTTGTCTTGAACCAGTTTTTAACCTTGCTGCTTAACCCAAGATAGTAATATTTAATGTAACCACCGTTGCCACAATGAGGGCATAGTTCATCTTTGCTGCTCATGACACTCCAACTGCGACTGTAGTTATACTTAACACTTGTCTTTCCGCATCTCCGCACCTCTTTCTCTTCTCTACAGATACAAATGTAAAATTCTTTGGCATCTGAATAACCTTGTTCCTCAAGAAGTAATTGGACAGCTTTCCAGTCTTTTGGCCACAATGCCAAGAGAATATCAACATCAGTGTCACTTGAAATTGATTCTAAAAGCATTGCTTTCCCATATGCAAGGATATCTTCAAATGTCTTTATCGAGGCTCCGGAATTGTCCATAATACTCAGTGCCTCAAGTACAGCCTTGACAACAAGTTTCTTCAAAGGGTTTACATTCTCAGTATTGCAGTTGTTCGACGCGTCTTTTTCAACTAAATCACTCTCAACATCAGGATTTTCATCCATTTCCAGTACCTCCAGCAAGTCAGTCCTTTCTTCGCCGATGTCCATTCCTTCTTCAGGACCATTTGTGTCCGATCCTCCACCTGAGTGGAAATTAAACTCAACAGTGCCCGTAGCACCTGCATCTAATAATCGAGCCTCTGACCAATGCCGCAATTCTATGCTTCTTGTCGTAGCCTTTCCCTTACAACGCAAGCATCTGCAGTGCACATGTCTGTACGTTTTTTCAGAACAATTACAAGAGGAAACTTCTCCTCTAGTCCAGGTGTGAACAGCCTCAAAATCCATCTTTCTACCAACATTTTCGCTTGGCCGCCATATTTTCAACAACCTTCTAGTTCCCAGAGCCTCGCGATTTTTCATCTCAGACCAATAAGAAACGTTAGAATGATAGAGCGAAAAAGGCGGGAAACAGTGACCAATCAAAACACTCGACAGATGACGACAGTTCAGTATTTACGCGCGCCAACAGCTAGATTTGTTCTCTTTCTCCACTCCCTTCGTGCGAATGAAATCGGTAATGGCAAGCGAGTTGGTAAGCGAGAAGGAAGATAATCTTGGAGATGACAGTCTTCAAAGTTCTTCCTCTGATGACTACGAAAAAGCTATTGCTAAAGTACGCTCCCTATTCGGAGAAGCTATTCTTGTGGCTCTAGAAAGTAAGAACCGATTCATTGGCCGTTGTCTCTGCTTTTGCAGTGGGTTATTTGTATTACATGATTTTATTATGAATTGGAAGCCGAGCTTATTACAAGTTAAGTTTGATTGCGTTCTCGTTTCACTGTTACAGGAGAGGAAATCAGTGACTGGCAATTAATTACCGACTTAGCGGAAAGAGAAGCCGACGCCCCTATTTTTGCGAAATTAGGTTTCACCTACGGTAAAGCTGTGCGTTTTAAGAAAGAATTCCAAGTAACACATGGCAGGCATTTCCACAAGCGGCCATCTTCCCCAGCAGTGCCTGCCTACAAGCCAACAATGGCGGACATGTCATCTATGTCGCCAGAAATGAGACAGCTTTATTTGGTCAAGTAAGTTATGCATTATCTGGGTTGTTTCTATATTATAACCTGATAATCAGCCACTAACTTACATTAAATTTCTTGAAGCAAGTTTTCCTCCTCCATTGAACTCGTAGATTTTCAAGTTTTCACCATTTTGCACGCATCCTCACAGCCTTCTAGGAAAGTTATCCTGACCATTCTTTCTGGGTGCGAACCATGCGAAAACAGTCCGAAAAATGCGAACTTTTAAAGGGGTACCCAAATAACCTTTTAACATCGAAACAACACAGTTTGGTAAAAATTCAGTGTTATTCGTGGTTCATGGAACTTCTTATCTATCTAAGAGGCACATTTATCCCATATTTTATTTACAAATTCAGGAGAAAGAGGATTGGTGTACTTGCAACACAAAGATGGGGAAAGAGTTTGCCAAAGTTCAACTCACCAGAAACAAAACAACAGTTGGCAGAATTTGCTACAGAAATCACTCCTGAATGTGGGATACCTGAAATCAATTTTGGTGAAGACGGTATCGCGAGACACATTCAGACTTTCTTCAGTGAACAACGCCGTTACCAAAAGAATAAAAAAACTCAAACACCCTGCAAGGTTTGTTACATTAATTTTTTTTGGTACACAGATGCAGGTAGACCAGAGTGTCAATATGTTTTCTTTTCGTTAATGGTAGGTAATGTGAGAACTGAACTGTTGTCAAAGCAAATTAAAGATAATAAGTTTAACTGTAAAAAAAAGACTTATGTTTGAGTTTAATTTTAAGTTTGCCACGGGGGTTTTAAGTTGTACTTGCTTCTCTTATTCCCTTGTGTAAGTTTACAGTTAATTGGAATTTCGTTTCATGAGTTAGATTGTTTTGTAATTTTGCTTTAATGACATAACTAAAACATATCAAGTGAAACAGCATGACCAACAGACCCTGTTTTCTCTACACAATTTCAGACTGAAACTGAGTTGAAGGAGAAAAGAAAGAGGCAAAAGGTGGAAGATGTATGTATCTCTTACCAATGTTATCACTTGTTTTTGAATAATATGTTCTATATCGTTAAGCATGTGATTATGGCCAAAAAGATAATTCAAT
Organism: Porites cylindrica; assembly: GCA_964035525.1. Taxonomy (NCBI): domain Eukaryota; kingdom Metazoa; phylum Cnidaria; class Anthozoa; order Scleractinia; family Poritidae; genus Porites; species Porites cylindrica. Next base: position 9,934,119 of record OZ037775.1, on the reverse strand, counting down.
GTCTGCTTTCCCTCTGAATGTTTTCGTAGTATTTTCCCAGGCTTGACAAGATCTCCAGTGCCAGGGGCAAATAAAGTTCCCTTATCTAGCTTTAGTGTAAAGTACCTTTTAGGTATTTTTCAAATTTGTATTTGAAATTTTTATTAATTTCAGTCTGAATTGGAGTTTGTGGTGAAGAAAATCAAGAAGCAAAAAGTGGAGCAAGTATGTATTTGATAGGCCACCCCTTATGTTTAAATTATAGGAAAATGTTACAAGATAATCTGTGCTGGCTATGCATGCCCACTTATAAAAGCAACTGGGAACTGAAAGCTATCCAAAGAAGTTCAACCCTCATGGCGAGATGTTTTCATGTGAACCATGAAAATTTCATGAAAACTGGGAGAACCTGTCGATATGATTTGGAAGACGGTTGCTGCAAAGAGTTCAGTTACGGGGACACTTCACTTATCATTTCTTTGTTAACTGTTTCTTTTTGTAGTGTGCAAGTGGAGAAGTGACTCCAAGTAGTGCAGGCTCATCCGCAGATGATATCTCTGTTGACGGTGGTGATACTGAATCTGTCCATGAGGATGAGAACAGTGCAAGTGATCATGAATCGCCCCCGTCCACTCAAACTAACTCAAAAGTTGCAAGTGTGGAAGAAGAGGCTTGGCAATCAAATCTGGCTATGAACCAAGCCATTGTAAAGGGTGTGTTTGGTAAACTTTTAAAGAGAGATGATATTACGCATGTCCTTAAAAAAAAGTTTGCTGTGCAGCAAAAGATGATAACTAATTTAAAGCCAACAGAGCTACTGAATGTATTAGCTAGAAAATTGGTACGCCATAATTATTGCAAATTAAAAGGAGAAGGGAAGAATAAGGAAGATATAATTGTACTCAAAGAAATTTCTTTTTTTTGAACTGCTGAGGCCTTGAAAAATACGGTGCAAGTTGTGTTGATTCTAACATTAATAATCTTGTTTCTGTTTGAACCTGTCAAATTTATAACGTTTGATGAAAGTGATTTTTAGATGATTTTGACCACTTTGTATAATTTGTTAAAACATATAGGGCATTAAATGAAGGCTCTGACATGTACATTTATAAGATATAAGAAGGCCAAGCTAAAATAATATTATTAGAAATTTAAAATTGATGTACTTGTTTATAAAAAATAAATGTGAATCAGTTCTTGTTACCATGCATTGTTGCAGAGTGATCAAGTACAGCATTATTGGGGTACAGGGCAAAGAATGCATATGGCCAGGAACGTGAGAACCCATTTAAGGGGAAGTGAAAAGCCACATCGGAGAAATAACTGGGATGTTAAAACCTATGTAAGGGAAAATGCTGGGACATTAAATCCCAATGAAAGTGAAATGAATGGGATATTGACATCCCGTAAATTACCCTTTTCAGGAAAATTGATGGAACATTAAAACCCCATGCCAGGGAAATCAGAGGGATATTAAAATCCCAAGAAAAGGAATTTATTGGGACATTGAAAACCCATGAAGGTGAAATAAGTGTGACATTTAAACCACAATTACGGGAAGTTACTGGGAAATTAAATACCCAGAACAGGGAAATTTATGGCCCCTTAATTTCCCATGTCAGGGAAAATGATGGAACATTAAAACCCCATGTCAGGGAAATCGTAGGGACATTAAAATCCCAAGACAAGGAATTTATTGGGACATTGAAAACCCATGCAAGTGAAATAAGTGGGACATTCAATACCCAAGTTACGGAAAATACTGGGACATTAAATTCCCATGTTTGGTAAAATATTGGGGCAATAAATTCCCACAACACGGAAAAACTTGGGATATTTCTGTCCCATGAATGGGTTTGGTATCATTTTCCCAAATTGGGAAATTCACAGAGAAAACACAATGAAAACCCTGTAATTACCCACTTTATTCACAAATTGGGAATTAACAAAAATTCCCTGTGTAATACTTGTTGACTTATTACCTGCAATTATATCGCCCAATATCAATCCTTATAAAGCACGACTTTCTATTTTGAAAGCTTGACGAAGAGTTTTTATAGCATCTCATCATTTATTGATACGAGTTGTCGTCAGTTACTGTTGTTAAGGTTACTTTTCGTGCCTTTTGTCTTCTACAGGAAGAATTACCTAAGGATGTGTTTCGCCTTGATCAAGCAACGATAAACGAAGAGGAAAATAGAACATTACAACTAAGATTTGCACAGAAAGAGGTAAGGAGCAGGAAATGATTTTAGGACTCATCGTAGACAACTGATTTTCGATTAATTTACAAGGTTTCGTCGGGTAACAATTAATATCAGTGATCAACAGACAGCTTTGCTGAGAATCCACAAAGAGTTTCTGCTAGGGACGCTGATGTATTGTATTAACAGCAAAACAAGACAATTTGGCTTAACCAATAGAGTTGATAGGAGGAATTTAGTTGACTTTTAGAAACCTAGCCCATCGTCTAAGCGAATTAAAGACTCGGGTTCCAACCACGGCTACCGCTCAAATGTTTTCACTGCGGCTATTTTAGTTTCTCTCCTTCAACTATCACAGCACTAAACCCTCTTTGATAATCTCTTCACTTCGGGGAGAACGAGTCAGAGGAACGCGGTTTAAAGTGCGGCCTAGGAATTAGACTAAAAGGAAAGTGGAACAGTGATAGGAAGGAAAACACACCTCTTTTTCAGTTTTCCTTATGTGCCCTTTACTGGCTGCATCGCGCAGGCCCCAAAACTAAATGGTTGTTCAAATGTTAAACATTCACCTACGGCTAAAGGTTATTTGTCCCTTTCCTGGGACTAGTACTCTGTTACTTGGGGCGCAACATTTGTCTGTACTGCCGTGCCATCCCAGTCCAGGTCGTAAAGACAATTCGACTGGCAATAAGGTCTAACGCAGACCAGGCTATTCCTGAAAATTGTGCAGGCCGTGATGGGTTCAGTTTTCAGCAAAAACGTTCGAATAAAAGCCGGTTTCATTTTCATAACGACACGTACGGCCTGCCATGCACCGTATTCACAAATGGCGGACACGCGGGAAAAAACTGGTGCCTAGTCATGAAAGCGAGGCGTTGGAGGGTAAACAAAAATTGCAAATGAAGACTTTCAGTGAACTTGCAGAGTGTTTAGCACGGATTCCACCTAAAATAACTTTGTACGGACGTTTTTTTAAATACAATGACGTGGGACGTCTTCTGCTTTTAATGTTTAGTACTGATTTGCTGTTTGCAATCAAAAGGGACGCGTATATCTTCAAGGAAACAGGATGATTTTGTAGGTTGCCAAAGCCTCAGAAGCTCGACAAGTGGGTGATGGCCAGAGAAAAGCGGCAAACATGTTGGCCCAAACTTCACTCTGAAACCGAACACGAAAGCCAGCTCACTGCAATTCTGTAAAACAGAAGTAAAAACAGATATTGGTGGCAAGAAATAAGCGACGGATATATGGCCTACTTGTCAACGGAAGAGACCTCCGCCATTAATCAAAACAGGTCAAGTCAAGAGCGGGGGAAAGATTCATTCACGAGACTCATTCATTCATGTCAGTGTCATTTTACACATATCTATGTATGTCTGTATTTACAACTTCCTTTGGATGATATTAATTCCGTCGCTTTGGAGTGAACTGTTAGAGGTACGTTGGCAGAGCTTAGCAAATTCAGTGCAAATTTAAAATCTTTTGATTTCTATGTCATTGCGAAATAAAATAATTTTATCAAAACTAGAAGCTCTAGTGTGTGAATCTTATGGCTTGCTATTTGCCTGGTCTCCTTTACGGCATTATCTCGGAGAGCTCTTGGTAAAAAGGTGGTATAAAGCTCACATTTTACTAGGTTAAACTTTTAAGGCAATGTTTGTGTCAGGACTGAACACGGCAAGCTTCTGTTTCGAATCATTAAATGCGAGTCTGCATGGATCCGTTTAAGAAGACCATCATTTTATTTATTTATGTGTTCTTCACTTTTAAAATATTATGGAACATGAAGTTAAAACTCTTAACAGCCAAAGATAAGAAATAGGAAAATTACTCGCTGAAATGAAATGTGGCCGGCTTACCGAGTCTGCCGAGTAACAAGTTGAAATTTTGAGCGTACTCCACTCGATCGCTCCTGCATTTATACCAAAAAGATGGTTCTAATTGATGTCCTTCATCGATAAAGACCAGAGAATAACGTCCTGGCAAATAAACACCAAACATAACTTCCTCGAAACCTCAGTCACCGCTTCTTTCCTGTCTTCCTTTTTTCCATCTCGATTTGAACTGTTTTGTTCAATGGCACACGTCTCTTGCGTTAACAAGTAGGCCATATATCCATCGCTTATTTCTTTTTTTCTTGCCACCAAGATTTGCATTGTTTATATTTCTGTTTTACCGAATTGCAGTGAGCTGGCTTTCGAACTCGGTTTCAATGTGAAGTTTGGGCCAACATGTTTGCCGCTTTTCTCCAGTCATCGTCCACTTGTCGAGCTTCTGATGCTTCGGAAACCTACAAAATCATTCTGTTTCCTTGAAGATATACGCGTCCCTTTTGATTGCAAACAGCAAATAAATACCAAACATTAAAAGCAGAAGACATCCCACGTAATTGTATTTAAAAAGAAGTCCGTACAAAGTTATTTTAGGTGGAATCCGTGCTAAACACTCTGCAAGTTCTCTGAAAGTCTTCATTTGCAATTTTTGTTTACCCTCCAACGCCTCGCTTTCATGACTAGGCACCAGTTTTTTGCCGCGTGTCCGCCATTTGTGAATACGGTGTATGCAGTGCCGACTTTTAGCTTCCTTTGGTAAGCGCCTTTGGACACGGTTTGGTGAAGGCGTGACTAGCCTGTCTAAAGCCGCCCCCTCCCTTCCGAAGCGGAGGGGGCGGCTGTACACAGGCTAGGCGTGGCAGAAGTTGACTATTTTAATCTAGCCTGTGTAGTTAGCGGGATTATTATACCCTGGATAATTTTTATCCGCCCTGCTCAGGGTACTTTCTTGCGGAGCCGCCAAGCGAAACGAGCGAGCGAAGCCGCGAGGGATTCAATCAGGGATTTCAATGTGACTTGTTCTCAATCTTCTTGCGACTTCGCCGCCAACATACAAATGCAGCTCTCGCCCGCTAGGTCTCGCCAGCTAAGCAGGCTATTCTGATCCAAAAGAGCATTACTTTTGATAGGATGCTATAATCCATTTCAGATCTCCTACTTTATAAAAGTTTCCCCTGATTCAAAACTGAAGGAGCTGCAACAGGAATTGGAGGCATCCGCTGACTGGTGGACAGAGAGAACGAGGACGTCACCTGGCTCCAGATTCAAAGACATAGTGCGCACGAATATGTTGACCAGCGGTGTCAGCAAGACAAAACGGAACCTCAAGCTCGCTCCATTCATTACAGCAGACATATGAAGGGATAAATGGCTTAATGAAACCTGGATTTAGTGTAAAGAGAATGAAGCAACGCTTCTTGCTAAGAACAATGTCATTTAATGTTATGGTGGACGGCTGTCGTATAAACAGGAATTGAGCCTTTCACTGTTCGGTTTTAAGCGGGTCCATGATTGCGTTCGAATTTGGAAAGGAGGAGACTGGGCCGAGTTAGCTTTCGCAAAGACTTCCGGGATCGTTACTGGATGGGACGCGCTGGTCAGCTATTGGCTAGTTTTTTTTCCTGTCCCCGGTAACAGTCCCAGAAGGCTTTGTGACAGTTAACTCGGCCCAGTTCCTTCCCATTTCTAAAGTGGCGACTTTGATTTTAATACTCGGATGGCACTATTTCCGAGTTGCTCCAATGTTCTTTATCAAACTTTGAGGGTAAGAGCTGACTTCCAGGGGAGAGTATTTATAGAGAGAAATAAATAATACCTCGACGCACTAATTAACGTGTAGCTTGTATTATACATCATTTTTCCCCGCAACGCGACCTTAAAAAAACAAGACCACTTGAAAAAAAATTCCCTTCAATCATTCTCGTTGAACCGACAGAAATCTTTTTCCAAGTTGTTTTGATTTCCAAGATCGCATAGCAGTGAAGGTAATGGTAATTAATAGCCATTAAACAGCGAAAAAAATGTACAACGAAATTTTAATTCAGGCCTGTAATCTTTTATTAAGCGTTCTCAAGAGATTGTTCTCTTAGAGTTCTACGTCGTTCCCAGTTATTTTGTAACTAGATGTCTACTTTAACTTATCTTAAATATGCTAGTTTAATAAAATCTCTTATAACTCTTTTTCCTGTTAGCAGGGAAATAACTCCTGCGTGAGAATTAAATTTTATTTTTTTAATTTTTTCTAAAACTAAGGATAGCAACAGGGGCGGATCCAGGATTTTTTTTAGGAGGGGGTGCACTCGTCTCTTACTCTACTTCAACACCAATAAACCACATAGTTTTTTGGGGGGGGTATACCAGTTGTATCAGAAAACCGCAGGTCATCTCGGGGGGGGGGGGGCGCACCCCCTGCACCCTCCCCCTAGATCCGCCCCTGAGCAAGTGGACGAATAAATTGTTAGTATACTACCGTCTTCTTTATGAGCATATATAACTTTATTGTAAGTAAAAAACCCTGCCAGAAAACTTCGATCGTTAAAAAACATCCATCTACGAATTGGAGGTACCCAGAAGCGGTATCTGGAATTGAAATTGATTCCTTCTGTGGTCGCACTTTCTCTGAAAACACTTTGACATTCTAGTAAACAACAACAAAAAACAAGCCAAACAATACAAAACAAACCGCTTGGCTACAATATCAAAACTTGTACTCTTTGTAAAATTACTTTGGTTCAGCTGATGTTAGTCGCATAGGTATCGTTACTATGCACTTGCAATTGGAAGTCGTTACACGTATGAAAAATGGTGGTGTGCACTGGAATTAAACTCGTAAATGGACGGTCTTTATATACTATAGAGTGGTTTTCCGTATGATCGTAAATGTTTCTGAAGATAACAAAGTATAACCCTGACTAATAAGAAACAATTTGAGGTACTGAGGTAAACGGGCGTAAGTCAGAGCCCCATTCAAACCAGCCTCACTGAACTGGGACCCCCTGGGAAAATATTGCTTTAAATAAACAAAGTAAATAGACTCAGGCTGAGCGACAAGTTAAAAAGTTGAACAGCTTGTTTTGATCCATTCAGGCATTGCTGTACGAAATAATAATGAAAAGACTTCGAAAAATTGTTTGAAAAAAAATTTTTTCACGGTAATGCGACAATATGTGGTCGTTTCTCATACCGCGAGGGTTGTCATCTGGTACTAAAACTTCTGCATGTCTCGTTAATGCGGCTTCAAACGTATGTAATATTTTACCAGCATTGATATATTATTTTCAAATGCTTGTACAAATTCTCTAATTCAGCGTGGGCGTTTCAAAATTTTTCTCTTTGAAATTTGTCAAATTTAATTTTTTTTGACTAATTTATGGATAACGGATTTGGTGCTGCACAATATAAATATTTCTAGTCCATTTTGATAAACGATTTGAGAAAATGACAGCACAATAAATGTAAATAATATTTATCCTAGTCTTTAATTGTAGTAAAGCTCTTTATAGATTACCGAACAAAGTAATCTATGGTGAAACCTGTATTAAGGGCAGGTCACGTCCTAAAGTTTCCCTTAAATCTTCCCAAATTTTCCCTTAAAGAAACTCTTACGATGTTAAGAGGAAACTGACGATAGTTCGTTGGTTTTTTTGATTCACGTACAAAATTGCCTAGAAAAAGCAAAACCCATTTTCTTGAGGTAAAAAACTATAAATAAATTTTGCCTGCGTAATCTTTCTCGAAGAACAAAAGGTCTTAAACCAGCTAATTCTGGTATCATGGAAGCTGAAAACGAACTTCGTTCCAGATTGAAAATTATAAATCGTGTAGTCTGGGACGAGCAGCGTATGCGTATCTGATCTGGCTCGAAAACCACGCGAATGCGGTACGAATTTCAACCTGGAACGAAACTCATTCCGGAAGAAAAGTCATTCCGGTATCATATAAACAGTCCCTATCTCGGGGGTTTTCAAGTCGTCGACAGCGATTTAGCTCCCAGCTCTGTGTCGCAGATACTAGTGATTGTCATCATGTCGCTTCTGAAAAGGAACAAGGTATGAATAGGCGTAATTAATTGAACAAATTATTGAGTTTGGACTCGAAAATCGTGTCGCAAAAGAATTATTTTTATTGTTGTCACTTCTGGAATCACTTCTCTTGAGATAGGATCTGGACGCACAGTTTGCTGGCACTTAAGGGAAGGTAAAACGGAACTGGCGATTTTTCGTATTCACGGATTATGTACCAAAATGCCACCGCCAACAATCTGATTGCAGAGCGCTGAACGCAAGGAACATTTTTCTGAATCATTACACAGCATAAGGAAGGAAAAATATAAGTTAAGGACGATAAATCCTGGTGATAACCATCAAAAAAATTATCAAGTTTGAAAATAGCAGAAAATAATTCTCATTAACTTCAATCTGATCACAGTCAGTTACAAAAAGTTTAAGAGAGAAAACAGCAGTAGGCTGTCGAAAAACAGAAAAACTAAGAGGCACTGTACCTGTGTCAGGGGTGTTAAGATTCACCTTCAGTAAACCTGGTTCCTCTACTCCTTTTTCTAAAAAGACAAGAAATTCATGTTATATGTATATATTTCGGGCTGGAAATCTCTATTGGGTCTTTTGCTGTATTTTCCACTATCCAAGGTCCAGTCCAGCTGATAAATCACTATCTTGTGGATAGCGCAATTGGTTCTCCTGATACTTATCCACTGGATAGTGATTCATTCGGTGGATAGCGCTATCCATCTTTTGAACAACCCAGGGCAGATGGGCAGTAACCTGCGCCGTAGAGGTCATCTAACCTTTGTTAGTACCGTATTTGAAGCAGCGCCGATAACCTTGTTCCGACGAATTACTGGAAATGCGTTTCGAATTTCCCTTCAACCTGATTAGCAAATCGACAATGGGTTTTTTAACAGGCCAATCATGGTGCGTACTCGAATCATGGTACACTGGTGTAGGCCCAGAACAATGATTTCGGCGCTGTGTCGCAGACGGACTTAGTTCGGTTTTTAGAGCAGGCTAGATGGACAGTAGATATAAACAACAATTTATACATTAGAGATCTTTAGATTCGAGGACGAGAACGATATTTGATTTAAAGTGTTTTCGTGTATTCTCAAAAAATAGACACCCCGGAATTCTTCATTGTACTTTTTTCACCAGAAAAGTTAGAACTGTTATCGTTATTGAAGGAGGTTGAGCCCTCTCCCGATTGCAAAATGCTAAAACTTCTAACATTTGATAACTTGATCCCGCCGCTACGACATTCTCGTTAAAACTCGTATTAGAATGAAGACGGCTACCACGTTTTCCCGCCAAAATGACGCTGCATCACGGGCGAGCAGTACTTAGCATTGAGAAAATCTCGTACTCGTAGTCGTTCTCGTCTTAGAATCTAAAGCTCTCTATTATTTGCGCTTCAACTACAAGAAATCGGCTTGAGAGTGGGACTTGAAAGGCGGAATAACCTTCCTACCTTTTACCGAGCCAAGGCACGACCTCAGTAAGCCAAGAAAAAGCAGTTTTAGGCTCAACTCACCTTGAAACAATTTCCGCAGCATCGAATTTTGCCGTACCAACAGTTCCTCCCGCGCCTTTGATCTTCTTAGCTCTATTTGTATGTTTTGAAACTGTTCTTTTACCGAGACCACTTCCTTCTCAAGCGTAGAATATCTCTCTTGAGACTTCTCTAAATCACACGTCATCTGCAAGTGTTCAGACTTTGCACCATCCAGTTCCTTTTTTAATTTGTAACATTGGTTCTGTAACACATCGAGCATATTTCCCTGTGTAAAAATATTCTTCTTGGAATTCTCAAGTTTTACCTCTAGAGCTTGGCAGTGTTTCTTTCTTGCTTCGAGTTCGCCTTCAAGTTGTTGAAACTGCTCACGGGTGTTGTTGAGCTGGTTTGTCACATGGAGAAAGCGTTTCTTTGTGTTTATAAATTTTACTTTCTGTGTACAGTACTTGAGCCTAGCGCCGTTTAACTCTTGTTGTAAAACGCGACAGTACTCTTGGGAGCTTTCAAACTCACTGGAAACATTTCTGCTTTCTTTCTTTGCGTTTTCTAACATTTCTTTCAGAGATTCGCACCGTTTCTTAACAGATTCCAGTTCATTTTCCAGCTGATTACATTGTTGTCTGTACAAAGTCACCTCCTTTTCTATGACTTCGCATTTTGCGTTCGACTTGTGAAGTTCTTCTTCTAAAGACGAACACTGAGCCTTAGATTCTGCTAGTTCTTCGGCTAAGCTACTAACTCTCCTCCTACATTTCGAGCTGCGTCGCTTTTTGCGCGAACTTCCTGTTTGCTCTCTAGAAATAACAAGATACGTTTCGTCGCGTTGAACAACCGAACACGCCGAAGTTTTTCCGATCAATCTCCAGCGACGACCAAGTCGTAAAGCTTCGTAGGCCTTCTCAATCAAGTCCGGAATCAGACGAAGAACAAGGTCGAAGTCGTGTATTCTATTTCTTATGCCGACTGGATAAAGACTCTCAGAGCTCAATCGACTAAACAACCTCTCGTCTATCACGCCAGAAGTGAGAAGAGTATTCCAATGATTTAAGACTTTCTCCAGATCTTTTGGAACGCTTTTAAGATGTGACTGTACTTTTTCGTTTCGGAAGAAATCATTCAAAGGTTGGTAAATTCCCTTTCTGAAACGTTCCAGTAGATTTTCAAAGCTCATGCAGAACTCCTCGAATCTTTGAAGCACATTTGAATCGGGCGAGTTGGACTGGCTTTTTGGCACCAAAATCCCGCGAAGTTGAACATTTCTTTCCCACGAGGCTAGCTCGGAAACGTATCTGAGGGAGACAAAATTAAACAAAAAAAAATCCATTATGACATTACTAAGCTAGAGAAAAAAACAAACGGTAAAAAACGTGACATGGCTGTCACGACAAAATGTTTGAAAATCGCTCATTTCTTCATCATTTAGGCCACGTTCACCCTAAGACTTTATCGCGAAAATCCGTTTTGAATTCGTGTTTAAAATCTCATCAAAGCCCTTCGTCTAAACTAGTATTTTCCCATCAACCTTTCAGAAAAAGACGCAAACTGGAACACTGGTAAAATAGTTTCATTCCCAGGCTATTGTCGGGTGTGTTGTTTCCCGCCATGTTGCTTTGCATGGATTGTTGCATGGTTGTTTGCGGACCCGAATCTCCCGGATCACGCATCAGTAGCTATGACGTAAGTGTTTTCGAAAACCTTCCTTGTTGTGGCCACAGCGTTTTCAAAGATACTCCATATAACTTTCCAGAGCGTTTCCGAAAAACTTCGTTTCCGTGATGCTCCGCATCTGTTGTCGTCGTTTTAATGAGGAAGAACGGCCCGCAAAACGGATATTAATTTTGCACTCACTGATTCATGAACGGTGTCCGTGTCAAGACAAAACGTATAATTAGCGAGGAGGGGGTCTTAGTTTCATTGTAATTTAAGTTCATTTGTTTTTACATGTCTGATGGTGAAATCCTTTCTTGCCTCATAATTCTCTCTAAAGTTATCATTTGCCCTAATCAAAGTTTTTACTCATCTTAAGACAAAAGGCGGGAGTTTTTCACTCATCTTGCTTTGCGACAACCTGAAGAGAGGTTTAGCTATGACGTACGTGTTCGAAAACCTTCCTTGTTGTGGCTACAGCGTTTTCAAAAATACTCCACTTAACGTTTCAGAGCGTTTCTGAAAAACTTCGGTTCCGTGATGCTCCGCATCTGTTGTTGTCGTTTTAATGAGGAAGAACGGCCCGCAGAACGGATATTAATTTTGCACTCACTGATTCATGAACGGTATGCGTGTTAAGACAAAACGCATAATTAGCGTGAAAGAGGTCTTAGTTTCATTGACATTTAAGTTTATTTGTTTTTACATGTCTGATGGTGAAATCCTTTCTTCCCTCATAATTCTCTCTAACGTTATCATTTGCCCTAATCAAAGTTTTTACTCGTCCAAAGACAAAAGGCGGGAGTCTTTACTCATATTGCGTTTCGACAACCTGAACAGAGGTTTAGCTGACGTACGTGTCTTCCCTCATAATCCTCTCTAAAGTTATCACTTGCCCTAATCAAAGTTTTCACTCGTCCAAAGACAAAAGGCGGGAGTGTCCTCATCTTGCGTTGCGACAACCTGAACAGAGGTTTAGCTGTGACGTAAGTGTTTTCCAAAACCTTCCTTGTTGCGGCTACAGCGTTTTCAAAAATACTCCACTTAACTTTCCAGAGCGTTTCCGAGAAACTTCGATTCCGTGATGTTCCGCATCTGTTGTTGTCGTTTTAATAAGAAAGAACGGCCTACAAAACGCATAATTTTGCACGCACCGATTCATGAACCGTATGCGTGTTAAGACTAAACGTATAATTAGCAAGGAAGAGGTTTTAGTTTCATTGAAATTTAAGTTTATTTGTGTTTAAATTTCTGATGGTGCTTTCTTCCCTCATAATCCTCTCTAAAGTTAACACTTGCCCTAATCAAAGTTTTTGCTCGTCCAAAGTCGAAAGGCGGGAGTTTTTCACTAATCTTGCGTCGCGACAACCTGAAGAGAGGTTTAACTAAAATGACTTTAGCAATTATTTAAGAGTACACTGTAAAACTGTTTTGCCTCAGAACATGTCAAATTTTCCTGCTGGCAAATGAAACGTCATACATTGTACACTCCCCACTGTACATACACGAGCTTTCGCGGCTGCATGGCAAGAGGACTGGGAAAATAAAGAGCGCGAAAAAGCGGCAGGATTCTCATACTCACCCTCTTGAAGTTACTCCTCCAAAAGATCTATGATTCCAAGATTGCCATCGACGAGTCACTTGTTTTAGCTTGCGATAAAGCTCTTCAATAAAGTGATCCTTCTCTCTCTCCCGTGACAAGTTCTGTATTTCTGTTTCAAAAGCTGAGCATTGTTCCGCTAACCACACCTCACGGGCAGTCTGGGATAATGCTTCAAGGTCCTCATACTAAATGAAAAAGAGATTATGAGTTCAATCTCCATAGTTAATTTCTCTCTTGGAAGTTAAATAACAAAAGAAGGAAAACTAGAAATAAGAAACATTCTCGGCCTCGGTTCCTTAATGGCTGACTGGTTAAAGTTTTAGTTTACAATTGCATTAGTTTACCTTTCAATAAACTGTTTTTACATATCACTTTGAGTTTATAATACAGTTGGGGTCTCAGAGTAATGGCTCCACAGTATTTTTTATAGCTCGAGTTATGCTTCACCCTGGATCGGTGTTTACTATTTATGGCTGTTATTAGTTCAATCCATGCTAATGTTATTGCTTTGAACACCTTTCAAAAAAATTTATTGAAATGACCCCAAGAAAAATGACCCCCCTCCCCTACATCACAGGAGAATGTGATAAATGACCAGCCTCCAAAAAGTGCACCTCTCTGTCATGGCGTAGACTATTTTTGGTTGATTACAACCATTAGAGCATTGTTGTTAATTAAAGGTTGCTCAAAAAACCACCCCCCCCCCCCCCCTTGCTCCCTCACCCAACATTCAAGCCAAGCAGCATCAGACTGTTGCATACTATTCTTGCCTCATGGCTCTAAAAACCTTGACTTGATTTCCACTGCTCTCTAGGTCCTTCCTGTGAAGAGAAGTCTTTTCGGGGGAAGGGCGCAAGCTCATTTCCTGAACAGCAGCTGGTAACCAAGCCTATCATAAAACCTATTATAATTTAGACTCAAACCGTTGCTGATGGCTGCTACGGCCTGGTCAAGTGTACATACAAGCTACTGACCTTTCTATATTGACAGTGTGAACTTTCATAATAGAGAGGCTATGCCCAAACATATTTATGCATACTCAATGCCTAAAAATCTTCATTGATTCCTTCGCAGCAAAAGAGCAAAAAATCTTACTGTAACAAAATTAGGGATTGCAGAGGACCAAAAAATTCAATGGAACAAAATTGATTAAATGTAGCAGGCTTAACATGTTTCTTATTCTAGAGATAAAATAGACATCGAATACATGCACACCAGGTACAAACAAATTTCAAGGCATATACTCACATAATAATCTTTCATCATGTTCATCCAGAAACCCACAAGCCATCGTACAAGTACTTGTTCATCTTAAACATTCTTAAAAAAGATCAAAACATTTTTAATGACAGTATGTCATTTGATGAGCAATGATTTTCTGCACGTATATTGATAGCCAGTTAACATTTTACACACACAAAGACAATCTTAAACACAGTTCAACATTACTGTGCTTCTGATCATCCTACCCCCTCCCCCTCCCTGTGTCTTGTAAGCCCCAACATAAGATGTTCAGCATATGGGTTTAATACAAATGAAACATTTAGTTCAACCTTAAAGCAAAAAGAAAAGCAACAGGGGGGATGATTAGTATGATCACAGCCTTGGCAGAACTCTACTCCTAAGAAGTCTTACTGTAAGGGAACGACTAATGTGAAAAATCTTACATTACCATTGTTATCTTTGCTCATTCATATATCAAGTGCTTTATTCTTTGGAGCTAAAATAAATCATATTTATCACCATGATTTTAATGTCACATAATTTGCAACTTTTCTAGACCGACAGGTGCTGTTTGGCATCAACCACAATGAGAGAACAGGAATTTAAATTCACCTGTTGCATCAAGAAACCCATAGGTAATGTACTGAAACAAGACTTGGCTACAATAAAAAAAAAAACTAAAAGTAACAAGCTTCAGTTTCCCAAGTTACATGCAGCAAAAATGAACACCTATAGCAAGAGCAGTGTACATCTTTTGGAGAAAAAATTAGATTGAATATACAATAAAAATGAGTGGTATTCAGTCTATTCACTATATAAAGTCAGCATACCACATGAGTATTTAAAAACAAAAAGGACTATAACAAGAAAAATTGAAGCAGTGATCACATGAATTTTGAAGTTCTTCATCAGAACATGACATACACGTAACTGATTCAAGAAAATGAGAACCTGTTTAATATTTCCGGCTTAACAGGTTCTTGCATATAGCACTGGCAAACTTAAGCCAAACAAATTTTTAAGAACTAGGTTTTTACTTGCTTCAATGTAATATTATTGTATCAATCTTGTTCCATTTTCTGTTAGTAAGTAAACTTGAACTGAGAAGATACAGAAACTGTGAGCAAATTAAGAAGAGTGAAAGTTTCCAAGCTGTCAACTCATATGAATTTACATAAATCTTGTTTTCTCTTTCTTTTTACATATTGGGTATTCAGTAATTATTTATATAGTGTGTACGAGCTATAATAAATTAGCTCAAATTACTCAGAAATGTTTCATCTATTGAAGTAAGATTCCCAGGATAAGAAACCAAAAATAAATCTAACAAATACATACATTTTAATCTAAGAGTGACATTTTCCAACAAATGATTGTAATTTTGCAACACTGAAACATTCAACAGGTGGGGTTGGGAAGAAAAAAAAATTAATAAACCAAAAGATTTGTAACTCATGGCCTTCAGAATAAACTAAAAAATCCTTTTTAAATGCATTTTATGTACTCCAATTTATGGATTAAAACGATTACGTCATTACTTACACCGCTAAAAAAGCGTGTTGAAGTGTAACCTGGCAAATCTTATTTTGAACAAAGAAAAACTAATTATTCGTCTGACGAGAGTAGTGGAGATTTGTTGAGTATTTGGTTAAGTTTTGGGAAAATTGTATCCTTAAATTCAAGTGGGTTTAAACTTGCGCAAATTTAAATTTTTTCGTGGTTTTTGAGGGATCATCTATTATTTTGAAACACTTAACAATATTGTTGCAAAATTTGCATGTTTGTCAAAATAGATTTCGTAGCTAAGGTCTGTACGAAAGGGTTTGAGGCCAAGAAAACTGATTAAGTAAACAAACTTTAAAATGGGCTTAATCCACAAACCTTTACATTAATGTATACAACAATTTTTCGCCCAAGGAGTCATCATTTTTTTGGCAATGAATGAAACGTTTTTTCCCGCAATTTTGCTAAACGTTTCTACACACCTGCACTGGGTAAGTACAATCGAAGGCGAACCACATTTAAGAACTAACTCAGATTTGACAAGCGATAAAACCACAGCTTCTAAAATTCGCTATTGGTGTGTGGTAAAGAAAACAAGGCAACAATTCCGAAGAATTTCGATGCGTGACACTGTACGCTAGGGTCACACAAACCGACAGAAACTAAAAAAAGATACGGTGGATCGAAACGATCAATCGAAACTAGCCACAAGCTAAACGACAACGTGATCAAAACCGAAAAATATATTAATTGAATGTCAATTTCGTTTTACCTAGCACGGAGAAAATATTTTCTGAAAAGCAAAGCTTTTTCTCGCACAATGGCTTAGAGTATATTACACTAAAAATACAGAATATTCTTTGTATACTATTTATAGTTAAAAACCAAGTTCATGTGTAGAGTCGCAAACAGACTTGCATCGTATATTTACAGATTTACACATTACCCTTTAAAATGTAGGTTATTTTCATGATTGGCAAATATCGTAAATGTCTTGAATAATATTCTCAGCAGAAAACAACTTGTATTACAGTTTTCTTCCTTCACAATTTCACGGTGTAACTTTTCCCAGTCGGAAAAGCCCGAGCGCTGGTTTTATTAAACTGGGCGTCCATGATATATTTCTCCCTATTTGTGGCTTCAAAAGAAATTTCCACGATTTCAAGAAAAAAGGTCCTTTTAGGCCAAAGTGCAATATACTAGAAAGAAAATTAAACTGAATGACGCTGATTCGAATATGGGAGTCATAAAATACGAGCAGAGAAGAAAGGATTTTAACTGTCAGTGAGATTCTTTGTTTCAAGAAAATTGTATTCTGTGAATTAAGAGAAGAGCGAAAATATCACGAACCGAAAAAAATAACTGGCACCGTAGAAGAAATGACCATTGGCTTACCTGAGGATCCCAAAGACATGACCATCAAGGCGTCTTGTTTTGGTTTGTAAAGTTCATTCATATGAGACCCATTCAACGCTTCGCTGGCCATAAATATTCAATGATCACACGTATCAACAGGTGGTTGTTGACAGTACTCTTGACCACGTGGACATGGCGTTGAGTGACAGCCATTGTCTTAAAATGGTTTTCTTCTCAGCTTCCGCTTCAGTTTTGTGCCACATCAGCTGGCTTTCTTAACAATATAAAATTTTTTCCTTTTCGCATCCATTTTACTGAAGCGAAACTTCCGTTTTGTGGTAGGAGCCGCCGAGCCGCGCGGTATTAACCTGAAGTCGTGTGGTCGTTTGTTTCACGGCGCGTGTTTTTAACGCGTAACGAAAGCACTGCCAACTCCACAAGTCCTTGATTTTACTAAGAAACTAAAAACAGAGCACAAAAAGTTAAAACAAATCAAAATTGCATATGATAAACATACGCTCGATCGAAGAGACGAAACTCCCCGACAGAACAATAATAATCCTAAGTAAGAGTAATCGACTTGGACGTAAAACAGCTGATTGAGAGAAAAGGATAAAGAACAACATCTTGTTCATCTTGGCAACCTGCTCTCTGGCATGTACTGATACAGAAACATTCTTCTTACATTTAAAAAGATTAATTTCTTTCCACATTTGAGTACATTTTGCTCGGTTTGTATTTTCCGCCATTTTGTGAAAAGCGTGTAAGGTATTGTGGGATCGAACATATTACGGAGCTCTTGATTGGTCTAATTTCTTTATCTACGAATAAACCAATTAGAACTCGCTTTATATTTTCATCACTTTCCCGCTTGTTTCTATGCAACGCAGACCGGAGCGTAAATCAAAGATGGCGGATTCATCATTAGGCATGTTTCTTCAGAGAATTCAGCAGTTGTAAAGGTTAAAAAACCCAAAAAACAAAATCAAATTTTTCTTAAGCGATTAGATATGGAGGGGACTGTAGCAGGAGTAAGAATTGTTCCACCCGTAGTGGAATTTTTCGATGCTGAAACAGATGTTGTGCATCAAATGACACTAACTGTACAGAACCTGAGCAAGTCTTCCAAAGTCATCCGATTTCATGGTCCTGCTTCGAAAGTAAGTACCTTTTGTTACCTTAGTTTTAAAGGAGTTATGGATAGCTACTATATGGTAGAATAACTTGTGTATGAATAAGCTGATGTGATGCAGAATTCTGCTTTATCAGTTAATAAAGTAGACGTAAACAGCGTTTTTGCAGATTGTATTTTTGGGTCACGTTGATCTATGAGGCTAGACTGTTCACAGTCCTCTATTTTTCCGTAAGATCGTCGAGATCGAGCACTTTCCGTTTCGGGCTGCATCTTGCGTGAGTGTCAAAACTACTTAGTGGGCAGGGGGCGGTTTGGGAGGAAGCGAGAAAAATAGAGGGACTGTAATAACATCACTGCAGCTCGCGTTCAGGAGGCGTGACAGGAATTTCACGCCTTTTACCATTCATTAATTTGAGAAACTCCGCTGGCGATGAAAAACATGCCAGACACATTTAGCATCGATTACGTGTGTTTACAAATATCTCCTTTCGAAACAGTGATTTTATAATGTTTCTAGGCCATTCCTACAAATAATATCGGCAAAGAGGCACGAAAGAAACATTTTCCTAATCGAATCGCTAAGCATGCTCGCTTGACCATAGACTAAAACGGTTAAAACGTTCCGATAAAAAGCCAGGCATTTCTGACAGGTCATCTTTTTTGCGTCGGCATTGCGTTAAATTTCATTTCATTTGGCAGAAACTGTGTTACAACATTCCCGCGGCCGGGCTGCTTCCAAAGCATGTTGGCTTACGTGATTCATCCGCAAAATACCAAAAATCGTTCGTGTGTTTGCGCAAGGTGTACCTTATGGTATGAAAGCGTGCATTTTACAGAAACGACGACTTGTCAACGACTTGTCAGTGTCGGCAACTTAAACTAAACCCGTTGTCAACGCAAATTAACATCTATTGTCTAATGACCAATCAAATGCCTGCGTTGCTGGTAGAACGCGCTCCGTGAACACAAACTGCAGTTATGTTATTACAGTCCCTCTATTTTTCTCGCCCACCTCCCCCTAGAGCTATAATCCCCCACGCCCGCCCCCTCGGTACATTTGAAAATCAAGATGGCCGTCATTAACGGTAAGACGTGCTATATCTCAATGATCTCACGAAAAAATAGGGGACTGTGAACAGTCTACTATGAGGCCAGCTGGGTTGTGCAGAAATTTACCTCTAGGGCCTTTGATTACCACCTGATTTACTTCTAGTCGACAGATACTTAAGAAAACAATATATTCGTTCTTTTATTGCATAGCAATTGACGTTTAAAAATAAAATCGTAAGAATAGAATTTGCAGAACATTAAGCTGTGTGTTATTTTATACATGACTATAAGTAACTTAAATGCACGTCGATACTTGTACTAAGCTGACCCTCAATGTTTTCTTAGCTGTATCCTCACAAACGATTTTTTCCACTAAATAGAGGTTTGTCTTTCATAAATTTATATTGGAAGAAAATTAAGATAAACGTTCCAGGGTTGTATGTACTTGAGGTTGTGCCTGCTTGGTGTTATTTTCCACCAGCCTCTGTACATGTTTTTGAGAAATTGTAAATGCCAAGACTAGGAATGTGTTTGAATAACTTGAACTACTTGCAAAATAAGACATCACGTGTTAACCACATTCGTGCGTCAAATGTGGTAAGGACGTGATGTCTTACTTTCAGTGCAAGCAGTTCACTGTACATGTTAAGTCTGATATTAAAGTTAAGTTTTTGCTGTATTTGTTTGAATTTGTCAGAATACATTTTAAATATTATGTTAAATATTACTATTATTTAGCCTGATAAATTTTAATTTTTCTGCCTTTTTTTCTAGTGTTTCCGCTTAAAAGTGAAAAATCCTGACCATGCTATAGCCCCAGGGTTAGAAGTGTCTGCATTGGTTGAATATTACACCACAAGGGCTGAAGATGCTCAAGATAGAGTTATACTTGTTGCTGACAATGATGTTGTGGAGATTCCTCTAATGGCGTAAGTAACTTGTGCTTTCTCTGGTTATCTCTTGGTATCTGACACACACAAGAGTCCAGGGTTAATTTATCCTGCATAATTTACTGAGCTGAGATTTCTTTCCTCACAATAATAGTAATAATTTGCTGAGGTGAAAGGTGGCCTAATATTAGCTTGGTTTTCAGAACAGGTTTTTTTGGTGCCACTGTGTTTTCTGTAAAAATATACCGGTAATGATAACAAACTATATATACATGTATGTTGCAGTTAATTTTTTATTTTAGTTAATTTTTGTTTTTCCTTTGTTTCAAGTTAATTAGTATACATTATCATACCCAAAAACAATGGAAAAATAAAAATGTACTGAGATAAAAAAAAAATTAACCGCAACATATATATATGTTATAGGTCACAATTAAATGTGGGTTAAAAATTTTTTAAACTAGGTTTATTCTCAATTTCCTTTGTCTCCTAGCCCTAATTATTTACTATCCAGGGGATCAGTAGCACAGTTCTGACGTACAAAGGTGTAACATTGGCCTAAAATCAAATTTTTTTAAAAAAATACAGTAGGTGTTTCAAGTAACTCTAAAAAGCAATAAAAAATGATAACATTACAAAAAATGCCATCTCAATAATTTTTGAGGACATTTTCTGCTATTTTTCTATTACCCATGATGCATTGCGACCACGCCCTTTCCACAAAATATATTTCATCTTCATTCCTCTTAAGCTATTTTTTAGCAGAAATTTCAGTTTAAAGCTACAAATGTATTTACAACAAAAAACACGTTAATTGTAAGAAAGTCAAAGAGATGCCAACATTTGCTCATGTTCATTCAATGTAACTTGAAATATTTGCCGTCTTTCAAGGCACCACAAATATAACGCACAGTTCCTGGAATCACTGCTGCCACCTTTTCATCAACTTTATATGTCTGATCAATTATGTTTTCCCTAAGAAAAAATTTCTCTTGAAGAACAAAGGCCGTCCACGTCCACACTTGGCTTCTTGACTTTTCTTTAGGGCTTCCAGTACTTTTTGAATAAATTTCCTTCTATTTTTTTTTTTTGTATAATGAGCTCTTCTTTTCTCTTGCTTTTCCTTTTTTTTTTGTTCTCACCACTGCTGAATCCTAGAAACTCCAGAATCCATACTTCTGAATGTATTTGACTGTTTTGTGCTCACGCGTGCGATATGAAATGCGTATTGAGAACGCACGTGCTATGAAGATATTTCCCGCTCATTTCCTGAGCTTATGCAATATTTTTCTTCCTAATATGGAAGTCTAAGACAATGCAAATTTATTGAGTAAACAGTGAGTCATTTTCAGTGTATTTTAGAGCGAACGAAACAGTACAAGCGGTTGCTGTGTCGAGCTAGATTCTGCTTGAAATTCGATCGCTTACTCTTCACGGAGGAAAATAACTCTCTTGGTGTTTAGAACAAACTCAAATCTCAATATTTTCGTCGGGTTTTGGCCTTCTCGACTGATTTTGGTATCAAAATTTAGCGTGACATTTGAGCATTTTGCTCCTGTCAACTTTGATACAATCCAGAACACAGAGCGCAGACAGGACGGCACGAAAGGTCAACGACCGAAAATTCTGCTTGCCGTATCACACCGCGTCCCGAATGTTTAGAACGCAGAAAAAGGTTAATAATTCCGCAAGAATTCATTCACACAACAAGAGACTACAGGAAAGTTAAAATCAACTTATGAGCATTGTGTCTGGATGAAAAATTGTTTTGTAAGTAAAGAAATATGAATGATACATGACATTGAAAATGTTTGGTCTCTTCCAAGTCTTGAGCGTGACGCATCAAATCGCAAGTGGTTTGGTCAGTTTTGACGAAAATCGAATGGGAATTTTGAGATTTTAGTTTGAGTTATAACTAACAATAAGAATATTCTTTACACAAAAAAGTTTTCAGGACGGTAAAAGAAATAGAAGTTAGCGAAAACAGGTTAAAAGTGAAGGATGACTATACGCGCGTGTTACGCGTGACGCCATGTTTTTACGGCAACCTTCACAACTCAGTGCGGATTTAATTTTTTATGGTAGAACATAATTCCCCAACCTTTATCAGAAAATAATCTTTAATATACCTCTGATAATCGAGGAAAGTCTCAAATGCATTCAATAATTGTGCGCCGAGATATTTAAATATATTTTATGCAGAGCAGTGAATTTTCCTTGTGATCATGACAACCGTGCTACTGATCGGGGATAAGTGTTAACCAGTGTGTTCTGCGCTGGACAGAAATTAATCCAGTGGATACGTAGTTTATTTTTTATCTCAGGTAATTTTTATTTTTCTTATGTTTGAACTTCATTAGTATACATGTACAGTACCATACCCCAAAACAAAAGAAAAACAAAATTGAGCTGAGATTTAAAAAATAACTACAACAGATACATGTACAAGTGTAGTGTTATCCATGGTCCAGGAAATTTCAATAGCAAGTTTAATACCTTTGTTTCCTCTAATATCTGAAAGAATATAAAACTTCTTTAAGCGAGCTAGAGCTGTCACAAAGATTTCAAGTTCCTTAATGTTTGCAATTAATAGGTGGGGAATTGATTAGTGAGGAAGTTCCTTTGTTTCCTATGAAAGTAGGCGGGGGTTAAGCTTATAGTAGCTGAAGGAAATACGCAGCCCCTGGCTCTAAATGACAGCCCTGTTGTTCAGCATTACTGCACTTTTCAAACACAGGTAAACTCTGAAGTTCAAAAGCCGCCTTCACAATTAGTACTTTTTTCACTGCTGTCAATCATAATTATGATCACAACTTAATAAACCTTGAAACACAGAAACACACAAAACAGATCAAAACCCACCAATCACAAATCAGAAACCATGACCTTTTGAACCCATTGAAGTGAACATCTGTTTCCTAAGACGTCCGCTGAGATGATTGACGGCAGTGAAAAGTGCAAATATCAGTTGACTTTTGAACTTCAGAATTTGCGTGTTTATGAAAGTGCAGTAAAGCGTGAAAAACAGAAAAATAATGTGTGATATTTTCTTTTCCTCTTTGTTGTTAGATACACCCCATCACCTCAGTTAGAACTGAGTGGTCCCGCAGATTTTGGTGTGACAGTAGCGGATGGCAAAGTATTAAGGCAGGAAATTTTTGTCTTAAATGAAGGATCTTTGCCTGGAGAGTTTAAAATAAGATATACTGGAAATGAACCCATCACAATTATGCCATCAGGGGGTATTGTCAGACCCGGTGCAAAGCAAGGTGTTAAGGTAAACAAAAATTGCACTGTCTCATGCATGAGGCTGTTTCTTTCTTTGTTAACTTACACGTAGCAGCTCCCAGGTGCAACAAAGCACGGCAGTTACTTTCTGGAAACTGCTAGACAATCTGCTTTGCTTCTAAATAATACATCATCCATCAATGAAGTTACACTCACAGGCCCTTAAGTTATGAAAAGTGATATAATGATATTATGCCTTACCTTTTTTTAACTAAAAACTCACTTAGAGAGGGTTAAAGGGAGGGATGGCCCTCCCCTTTCTCCAGGATAAAAATAATAATATTGTGTAACATAAACAGAATAAAGAACCAGGAACACATTGATCCGTAATCTTTGTTAATGTAAATTGACTGTACATGTACTTACTGACTATTCCAAGGCTGATTTTGTTGTAATGACTATAATTATATTTTAACCCCTGCTTCTTCAGATTGAGTTTATTAGCAAGACACCAGGAAAACTCAATGAAGTGGCACAGTAAGTTTTGAAATTTGAATAAACATTTCTTTATTTAAATTGACGTTGAAGGCATTTGATGCTCTTAAAAGAAGAAAATATTATTACCAATGTTCTAATCAGGTACAATGTGAACTGTGCACATTCATTTACATTTAAATAGAGCACTTCCAGCAAATATTATTTTTGTAGGAGAGATTTACTGACCCTACCCCTCACAGTTTTGTGACATTTAGTAGCACTACCGAGTAAGCTGTGCGAGTAAGCTAGAACTGGATGAGATGAGAAAAAAGAGCAAGTTTTCCTTGTAGGGTTTTCATTATGGCATTATATCCCCGCCAAAATTTGACTTTTGCTTTTCATATTTGTTTCCCATTATTTTGTCTTTGTTGTCCATGATTCAGCATTGAAGTTCCACAATCCAACATTAGAGTTCCATAATGCGACGTTGAATTTTCGCAACACGTTGTGTTTTTACAAGTGCCACTGATATTCACTCTTGTCCTGCCATTCAACACATTTGGGTGGCATTTTATGCAAGCTGATTCCACTTGTTTAATTTTTTCCAACATGCATGAATGATTTACACTTCAAAAGGGAGAGCACTGTACCCAGATGTATGCGGGCACAAACTAATAAATATAGTGCCATTCCAGGAAGCGACTCAAAGCTCGACTTCCAATGTCCCTGGCTCCCGGCCAGGTCCATTTTCAAAATGCCAGAGGTTAAATAAACCTTGCTGACTGTTTGATAAAGCTCCCAAGACGGTCTTGGAAGAGAATTACAGTTGACTCCCGATAACTCGAACCCTTGAATTTTGGCGGGGATAATAATGCCACATTTCATCAAGTATTGTGAGATTTATTGTGAGTTCTTTCTGGGAAAATAAACAGGGAAGCAGTGTTGTTGTGAATTTTATGGGGTGTTTTATTGATCAGCTCATTTTAATAATCGCTGGAAAGGTTCTGCAGATACAAAATGTAGTTGGCTATTAAATGTACAGTCCTTGGCTTTCTAACTTTCTTGAATCTTCCCTCTAGTCTTATATCTTTTTAAGAATCATGAATATTAATAGATCCTCAAGTAAATTTAGGATATTTTATTGTAAATTTTTGAACAGTACCTTTTTATGAAAGTCAGCTAGCAAAATGCTGGGACTGAGCTCTTGACCATGCCATCAACTTTGACCAGTGCACTGCTGCTGAACATATACTTTTTGTCCATTAGAACTAAAGAAAATGTCATTGATATTCACTATTTAAACAGCATTCTCTTGATTTTGGAGTTGATATATTACTCCAGTGGGATAAAGTTTTTTGTACAATGTACATTATATGAAAGTTCACCATGAAATGTGACTCTCTCATCAATAAAACTTTATTCCTTGACTGTAGTGGCCATGATAATAGTCCTCTTGTGAATTTTTTTGTTGAAAACAAGGATTTTTTTATAAATTTTTAATACTTTTATCCTCTGTAGAGTAAAGCTAGAAGGTCAGCCAACCACAACTCTTCAAATCATAGGAAATGTAGTGGAGAGATCCTTAGAGCTATTGACAATAGATGCAGAAGAGCCTGTGCAGACAATTAACTTTGGTTCAACGTACTATGGCACAGACCTTACTCAGTCATTCCTTATTTACAACAATGGACCAGCTATAGCACACTTTGTTGTTATACTAGAGGAGGGTGGAGAAGGCCAGGAAGTGGTATGTACAATGTACAGTGTTCAGTATGCTGAAGCTTGGTTTCACTGAAGCAGTTATACATTAATACATTATATATGACTTATGTGGTGGAGCTCTTGTGTACATGTATTACAGCTTTCTCTCCCAAGAGGAACTACTCTAGCTTGCCAATAAAAGCGATGATCACTGTCAGAGTTGTCGTGTTACATGTATGTTCTTTTTAAGGCATTGATGCAAAAAATGGCAGCTGGGACTAAGTGAATTGAAGCTACTTGTTGTTCTTCACAGATTGATCATCTTTTCTGGCTAATTGACTATTGTTAACTTGTTATAAAATTGATACATGTACAGTGTACCTTGCAGTGCGTGTGAGCCACACCCACAAAAGAAGTAATATTTTGGTACCTCTAATCCCTATCCTTTTTATAAGGGTGTGCTCCAGTCTTTCCTTGCCTTGCTCTAATTTGGGCTTCCTGCAAAATGCACTGTGTTTTCAATGTACACCATATATACAGTATGCATACTTTGTACATACATGTACTCTTGGACACCTGTTGGTGCAAGAGATATATATGCACACATCAAAGCTTGTTTGCATGAAATAAACGGAACTTGGCTGGCAGACTCTGCGGCACTGTGGTGCGTGCAGAAAAAATATTTTCAATTCAGTAGGAGAGGCAACTTGAGATCCTCGATCAAAACATCTTGTTTTCTTGTGCAGGGTTGTCACTAAAGATTTCAAGTTGCCGGGTAAATACAACAAGTAGGTGGGGAATCAAACGGCTAGGGATTTCTTTTGCTTCTCTTTTTGTTGTATTTTCCAATGAAAGTAGCCGGGGGCGACTCTCTTAGTAGCCGGGGAAAATCCCCGGCCCCCGGCTCTTAATGACAACCCTGCTTGTGTACAGTCTGGCGGAGTCCGAAGATTTAATATTTCAACCGTTGGAGTTCACTTTGATTAAAATCCTTGTCTATGCGTCATTTGAAATTCTAATTTGATTACAAGCTTTGAAATGTCAAGGAATATAAACAACTATAAAAGAGCAGCTCACAAAGTACATTTGTGTCATTCCATGGCCTGTCAAAATTCTCGGGTGTTCTATCGCAAAGCGCAAGCTTTTTCTTGCGGGTATATCCCTGCATTACCAAAAATATTGTAGCAATATTTTTTTTATTTGATATGAAAAAAGTACGACAATTTACCGGGTGAATTTTCAACGACAAATACAGTTTCCATGTGTTGTTCTCATCAAACGACTGCCGCGTTTCAACCACAGTTTTAGTTTATGTTGATTTTTTTTAAAGCCCGGTCTCTTTGTTTAAGAAAAAACCACAAAGCCCGTCGCCACGGCAAGAAAAATTTTCAAAGCCCGTTCGGTTTTTTACCGACCCGGTCATTCCATAAATAATGAACCGTCCCTTACTAAGCATAAAGTTTACATTATGTAAAATTTTATTGGGAAAAGAACTTTCTCACTGACCTGTAGAGGTCAGGTGGAAAAAGGAAATTGGAAATAGGTAACTAACTTCGCAATCTTGAAACATTTTTATTATTTTTTCTCTCTTTTCTAAGGGTGTTGACTTGACCAAAAATGCAACAGCCATGCTGTTGTCGCAAACAGATTCTCAGGATCTGGGCACAGCTAATGACTTGACAACACTGGTAACAGCTCTGCCAAGCCAGGGGTCCCTCTATCCTCATGAAAAAATGGAGATTCACTTTAGATTCAGTCCAAGATACACAAAATCTAACAAAGGTTGGAAGACCAGTGACCAGCCACCTCCAAGGAAAGACTACACCCTCTTCATGCACATAGAAACAGTTGGAAGTGTTGCTGGTATCTCCAACAACTCCAGTGGTGGAATCAACAATGGAGGTATAACATGTCAACTGAAAGATAATAACCTACATGGAGGGAGTTTTTTTTTCCTCTGGAACAATGCATTTTAATTTTTGTTTTTAGAATATTGAAAATAATCAAAGCACAAGCACATATGTCATTCTAGTAATACTGATGCTGAGCTCATTCATGAATGTTTCCTTTCAAAAAATTTAAATGTAACAGTTTCTTGTTATTTCATTTAAGCACTTACAGATATTATATTGAAACTCTCTTTGGGAACCTTAGTCTGCCCAGAACTCGAAAAAGTAGAATTTGAGCTTGTCTTTTTTTATATTTATCACAAGAACCTCTCACATTTTGCTGCCCAGGACCATTGTTTGCTTATTTTAGTTTGCTTATTTTAATGATTTACTGTCAAGATAACTTCCCTAGCCTCTTTCTCTTCAGGTAACTGAGCTTAAAATTAGTTATTTTCCCAGCAAGGAAGTGTATTTGTCCCAGACAACTAGTTGGGACTTTTTTGAGCCCCCACAGTATCATCTTTTTTTTTCCCTTCACTGAAGTGGCACATGGTTAATTACCTTGAGTTCTTTACTCTTATCTACCAAATTTGTTCTGTCAGCCAGTTGCATCCCAGTTGTATCCCTCTAAGGATCATTTAGACAAACAGTAGCATGGGGAAGCCAGATCAGGATCAGCAATATAGAATAACACTTTAAATAAATGAAGGCAAGGCTGATCAGACAGCTATGGATGGGTGCCTATCCATTTAGCTGTCAAATTAGTCTTGCCTTCAATTTAAAATAATATCGTATCCCTTTTTCGCACAAAAATTAATTAATTTGTTCCCTAATGTTTTAACTAGTTGATTGTGTTGCTCCTTTATAGGCTCCAGAGTTGAGGTTGCTCTCCAGGGAACAGCATTACCTGTGCTCTTATCCATTTCTCCCAGTCCTGTGTTTAAGTTTGGAGACTGTCCTGTTGGTGAACAAATTGATGCCCTCTGCACTGTAAACAATGAATCAGCCAGTTTACCAGTGACATTTTCTCTCCATTCCACTGCCCACTTCCAAGCCTCGCCATCACAGGGTTACATTAGTGCTGGGCAGTCTGTTGATGTGTTGTTATCATTCAAACCTAACCAGATGGGCACATTCAAGCCATCAGTTCCACTGGAGGTTTTAGGTGGTATCGTGGAACAGTTTTCATTTGATGGAGACCCCACGGCTCTTAGGTAAGGCAACATGACTACAACAGATATTATTGTAAAAGGTTTGAACCCAGGAGTCATTTCAAAAGTAGGCTGAGTTTGATCGTCAGGGTGAATGTAGTCCTGAATAGGACTGTTGTTGACAGTGACTGATGTTTAGACAACCTGTGTGGTAGTCATCTTCAGAGTCAAAGTGAGTTGTATCACGTCAGTTGACGGTATTATACTCTGGTTATTGATCTGATTGGTCAATTACGTCGCAATGTTATTGGTTGTCTGTCAGTTAAGCTGTGATGTTATTGGCTATGGAGACTTGTAATCAGTAATTGGTGCCTTTTGATCCGTCTATTGTCACAGTTAAACAGTCGTCTATTGTTAGTCAAATTGTCAGTTCTCCAGTTATTCTCTTGTAGTTAGTTTTGCTTGATCTCGTCAATAAGTCGTTTGTACAGTGCTGGTAACTGTTGGCTACGGTTCAGTGGCGTTTGTTCTAAGTTAACAGTAAACCAGATATTATTGGCTGTTTTCCAGTTTTTCTTTATGTTTGTTTTATTCTACCTTATTTATTTCAATTAGGCTGGTTCCAATTTATACTGCTCCAGTTCATCTTCATGGTACAGGCACCAGGGAGACCAACAAATCAAAATTACAGCCCCCACCTGGCGTGCCTCAGGTCGCCCATCCTAATGATAGAGCCACAAGCATCAGACCTGCAAAGAGAGATGAAAATGTCAGGTTAGGACTCCATGAAATTTTCATGTAATTCATGAGTACGTGCAGGGGCTTTCTTATGATTTTGAGGAAAAGTCACTCTTAGGAAATTTTGACTGGCAAATTTTTTTTCTAGAAAACACTTCGCAAAACAATTAAGGCACTGAGTGTGATTTGTTTTTTTGGAACATGAATTGATACATGATTATAGCAGAAGTGTTACTGGTTTTGACTGAAGAATTAAAGCTCCCATTATTTAATAAACGATATAATGTTTTTATTTTTTCAGAACACTGTTCACAGGAATTGAAAGATACACATTTGTAGATCCAGACTATGCTTTCACAGATAAAGAAGAAAAGGAAAGAGTGGAACATAAACAACAGTACTTGGACTACATCAAGGGTTTAAGAGAAAATAGATTGGCCAGTGAGAAACGAAAGTAGGTTCACTACTGCACCCGCACATTACTTTTTGTAATTCATGAGTTGTATAATTACATATATTATCCCTTGTAGAACCAGACATATGCAAAACCTATGCTCATGCTATTTGTTTACTATGTTGGACTATGTTTCAGCTATGTTATGTTCACTACTGCCTATGTATTAACTATGTAACACACCAAACAACATAGTCCAAAGTATGCAAAATCTATGTTGAAACTATGTTTAGGCTATTTGAAAAGCACATAGCTTTTGAATACCTATGCAAATACTATTCAAAACCTTTTCATAGTCTTGACATAGCTATGTATTTACTATGCAATAGAAAGTTCTGCTTTTCCTTCCGATTAGCATCCTATGTATTCACTATGCATCAAAGTAAAATAGCTTTTACATAGCATTTCGATCTTCACTTTTATTTCCAACAAGTTTCTTAGCTTTTACATAGTGCTATGTATATTCTATGCTATGTGATGAAACATATTTGCAGCCTATGTATTCACTATGTGACATTTTCATTTAGCTTTATCATGAGATAAAGGCTACATAGCTTTTACATAAACATATTTTTTCCTATGTCACTCATATGAAAAATATATGTAGTCTATGCGTTTCCTATGTGATATTCCAACATAGCTTTTAAGTGACTAGGCATGTTGATGGTAGCGCTTACAGAAGGCTAAGCATACTTCCAAAGTGAAAAGCAGTGTTTTAAACTAAAACACTGAAAAATCATGTACTATAATTTTTTTGTGTGCTTGCAGATAGTTTCTTAGTGAGAAGACTTTTGGCATTGAATCGCTACATCTATCATCCCTGTCTTAACTTTCCTTTCTAGCTTTTCCCTAGAGTTCTTCACTTGAAATGATACTTCCATGCATCATTTTCTTCTTTTACATTGGGTTCGATCCTTCGTCTTGATTGTGGACGTCTCCTGAATATAACTGCATGGTCAAAACTGCGAAACGCTACCTGCCTCGGTGGATGTTTGTCAGCCATTTTGTTTCCACTAGTTCCCAGGGAAGCCCGTGAGTTCAACACATGCGTATTGTGCGTTTTATCGTCACGTGGGCCTTTTCAACCAATGAAAAGGTGTGAAAATTGTCTGTTTCCACGCGGGCGCTTTCAAGTCAAAGAAGACGAGCTGTAAGCGTGCGTTTTTACAAGAAGACGCTTCTTTTTACTTCAATTTACAGTCTTTTTCCTGCCAGGTTCAACAGAAAGTATTCCTAACGTTGGTAAGTGATGTTTTTCTCAATTAAGTTTCGATTTGCCTGTGTTGTCTCCCCTTTTCGCGTATCTGAACAAGGATCGGTCGATCACGCTTTGATACTCCTTCGTTTCAATTCTAAAACGTCAGGTTGTTTTTATGTTCATTTGCCTTAAAATCTCCACTCTTCTGTTTGCAGATACTTATTCGTTGCAGTCAAACGGAAACTGTATGGCACTGAAGAGCACGACATCAGCAAAAAGTCTACACGATAAGCAAACTTAAACTTGGGGTTTCGATTCTGAAACCTCCATGCAAATACTGCGTTTGTGTTACTATTAGTGTTCGTGGTATTATATTGCCATAGTTTTTCAATTTTTCGTTTCAAAACCCATTTCTTACCAATGTAAAAGGTATTCTAATTCATATTTTTATACTATTTTTACTATTTTGGTGATTTTTACGAACGTATTTTAAACACTACATTTGCTTAAGCAGATCGAAACCGACATACATAAGAGACTATGTCAATTCTATGTAATTTCTGTTTGAACTCTAGTTAAAGCTTGTGTATGTGATATGTTTTACCTATTCAAATACTATTAAAATTCTATTTCAAACCTATGCAAAGACTATTTGTTCTGTGTTTTCCCTATTTTAATCCTATGCAAAGTATATGTCACCTTTAAAAAGGCTATGTTTTTCATATGTTTTTTCTATTTCTAGGCTATCTAAATTCTACGCAAACCCTATTCAAAAGCTATTTAATCAACTGTTCCCTGTTCCATTTTACTATGTAAACTCTATTTCAGTCCTATGTGAAGGCTATTTATTTTCTATGATTTTTCTATGAGGTTGACTATGAAGTCTAAAATCTCTTTCCACAAGCTAAGTAAACTGTATGTATAGGCTATGTGGAAACTATGTCATTTCTTCCTTAATTCCTACCTTTAAAAACTGCATAGCTTTTAAGTAGGTTCCGTTTGACTAGTGAAAACATAGCATTTTCGATACAAAAAACATAGTCCTGGCATAGAAACAACATAGGATCTGGTTAAAGCAATGTATGAGTGATTAACATAGGTTTTGCATAGCTTTGTGACATAGCATTTGCATAGATTCTACATAGTGTCTGATTCTACAAGGGATATGTAATTAATCAGTGCATGATTAGTTTGAAGAGAGAGAATTCTACAGGCCCAAAGCTGGTGGTGTAGAAGCAACAGGGGCTTTCTTTCTGATATTGCCTCGGAGAAGAAATGTACAGTCAGGAACAGCGCAAAGTTTCAAATCATGGGGAATCATGTTGGGCTACAAATTCCCCTTCTCTCTAAGAAATGCTGCCTTTGTTGGCAGAAAAAGACGGAATTGATACTACCAGTGCAAAAAGGTGGGGTGGGGGTGCTTGTCTCCCCCAACTATGTCAGTGTATGTCTGTCATTTCCTCTCACTGAGGTCTCTAATTATCCTCGCATTAAATGATTTAGTTAATTACACCGGTATATTCAACAGGCAAGTCTCCACCAGCAGCTTGTAATCTTAGTAGTCTGGTGACAACTGGCTCTGTTTTAACATGTAAATCAGTGAACATTAATTACAGGGGCAAGGCTGGTTGTAAATATTAAGCCATCCAGATTCAATGAACTTGTGACGAATAGGATTAATAATTATTTTATTTCTTTTTGCAGTGAATTTCTTCAGTATAATAATGATACCGACTTAGGCATGAAAAGCAGTGGAGGACTAAGACCTCCAAAACTTTCTTCAAAGGAAGCCAGATCTCCAGAAAAAGGTCAGCAGTTATGAAAAATCACATTTGTTTGTGTATACTAAAAATCAAGGATTCCTTAAATGAAAACATGGCCAAATCAAGTAGCTCATATCAACGTTACTAAGTATACGTAAAAACAGGTAATTGTCCCAAAATCATAGTAGTTGATTGTTCCCTCGGTCGTGGGCTTATGTCATTCACAAGTTGAGACCACATAATGTACAAACGGTTTCTCAAAAGTACTGATGATTAACGGGTCTGGATGGTATTTAAGCTAGAGGTTTCAACAGTTTTGCAGAGAACGTGAAAAAGTATCAGTTTGAATTACTTTTTAAAAAACAAAATGGACTGGTTTGTTTCGCTAGTTTTTTAAATTTAATATTTGAATTCGAGCACGAAAAATTATTCTCTCTCGAGAAACGGGCCTCAGGTATGGTTTAATGAGGGTTTGAAAGCTGCATTTATCTGTTTTTCGTAATACTAGTTATTGAAAGCAACATGTATAACATTAAATTTCGACCCTGCTCGCCTTAGAACCTCCAGTGGCTCAGTGGTTAGAGCGTCCGAACTAACACTCAGAGGGTCGTGAGTTTGATTCTCACCTGAGGCTCGGACTTTTTTCTGACCGTTCTGGTATAAGAATTCTCTTTCTTCCAAATTAAATGAATGCAGTGTTTTTTTTTTCATTGTGTGATTTTGTTTGTATTGCCTTATTTCTTAGCCCCCTCCCCAGTAGATGATGAGGTTAAGTTGCTGAGTTCCTTAACCCTGGCTGGAAACAAGTCTCAAACTTTATCAAAACCAGTAAGTAATTTACCTCTGCAACTGAATCCATTCCACAATTAAGAACCACTAGTCTGAAATGTCAGCCGTCTCCACCCTCTAACCCGTGGGGTAACCCGTGGGGATGCGTGGGAGGGAGACGTCTCTCTTAGGGCTCGAAAAAGACATGAATTCCAGCTTGTTCTTTGGGTAAGCAGTTCTCTCATTTTGCTTTCCCTGGGACACTTCTTGCTCGTCTTAGTTAATGATTTTGTTAGAGGATGACTTGCGTGGACCCTTGCTCACCAGACACGTGACCTTTAAAAGTTACTCTCCCCGCAGGAAAATCTACTTGTCCGGTACTACCGGGTGGGAATTTTTTTCGAGCCTTGTCTCCCCCGCCCCGCACCCCCAACGGGCTTAGGTGGTGGAGACAGTTGACATTTCAGACTACAGAACCACTACACTGACCTGATCATGTTCACGCTGCTCATGTTCTACACTTAAACTATTAAGGACTTGATCCACGTGATCAAAAGATACACAGGTAGGACCACACAAATGTTTTCAATCTTCTTAATTCGTTTGTTACATGTTATCATGTTTCTGAACCTGCTCTTTTCATTTCGTGTTGGTCTACGTCCCGTTCTCTTTTTCCGACAGCTTCGTGGGTTCCTTTGTGTCTCACAAAATCCGTCTTATCAGTGAACGTTTTTTGCGGTTGGGCCAGCGTGCAAAGAAAGTCGTGTCCGATAGCCTAGGGCTAGTGGATTTTACTGTCGTGCTAGTGATTTTTGTTCTTAACTTGCCCGACAGGCAAGTGCTGTTTTTTAGGGAAATTCAAATTACAGAAGGATTGTAATCAATCCTGCTAATCTAAAATGGTTTTGGGGCTAGTTGAAATCACTTGTGGGCTGGTACATGCTAGCTACAGCTTGCCCGAATTGCAGGCTGTAAAACTGACTTTCTTTGCACTCTGGGTTGGGCCCATAGTTTTTTCGTCCTTTTCCGAAAGGATTAAAATGTCAAACAATTTTACTTCCTACTAGTAAACGTCTGTTTTGTTAAGTTATCTATCAAAAGAGAAAACTTTGTCGTTTGCCGCTCGTATTCGCGAATTCGTCACTCAAAAAAGGTGACTTTTGGGAATGTCTATCAAGCCTGCCACGTTTGCGGAATGATCAGCTGGGTAAACGCAGCACATTCTTCTCATATTGTGTATTTTTAAGAGCCTGTCTGTTGAACTGGCTGTTAATTAAACCTCAGCCTACAGCTTCGAAGTCCGGTAACCATGTAACCTCCGTGAATAATATTGTTTCTTTTCGTTTCTCAGTTAAGTGATGGCTTGAATGCTGTGCCAATGACCAATCAGGAAAAGCATGACTGCTCCTCTGTGCTTTCACCTCAGCAACTAAAACTAGTAGATATAGGCAAGTGTAATAGTTTATTAGATCAGTAACAACGTTGTCAGCATCACTTTCCAAAGCCTATTTACCTTTTGTGTAAATTATTGTGAAAAGTGTGGTAATCAGTACGTCTAGCGTGGGACAAAAAAAATTCTTTCAAGAGTCCGAACCTATGGCCTCCCGAACACCTAGCCCATGCTGTATTCAAAGAGTTACAGAGGCTCTTGAAGAGCAAGGCCATACAGTAGTTGTTGTTTGTAACCTGCATTTATACCTGCTTAGTTATTAATGTTATTAGGGGGTTTAAGTTTCACGTATACTGCAAACAGCAAACATCGCATTCAAGTCAAGAATTTATTAAAATAGAAAATGAGTAAATAAAAACAGCTCAAAACAATTCTTATGGATAAAAGATTGCGTGAAACTACTAAAATTATGTGTAGAAATAATGAACCGTAAACGACAAGCAAAGGGGAAACTTGGTCACTTGGTACAAATTCGCCTTTGCCGTTTGACGTAAGCGTGATGCTTAGCTTCTCCATTGAAGATATCTACACGTTCAATGTCGTACGTTAACGCTAAGTGGTTCTTTCTTTTTACATTTTGATGATCAATTTTGCAGGTCCTTCATTGATGGATTTTGGCCAAGTCTGCTTGCGCTCTGTTAGCAGTAAAGACCTTACGATCGTGAACAACTTAGACATTTTTATTCATGTTGTTGTAGAGGTGAGAATCTCATCTTTCTTTTATTCGGTCACACCTCACTACCGAGTGAAGAGTTATTAACCCAATCGCCCCCTGGAAATTTTGCCGATAAACGTCATTTAAAGCTGGTCCACCTGTTTTAGGGTTTTGTGGTATCTACCTCACCTGTGGCCAAAAAGAACGAAAAACTGCCCAAGACGTTGCTTACAGCTCAAGCACTAGTATTGTTGGTGATGATGCTAAATTACCAATTCCAAAGTTCGAGTATGTTCAGAAGGCATTTTGCTTTCTCTCCTCTCCACACTTTTTTTCTTTTCCTTTTTTCTTTTGTTGGACAATGACTAGGTTTCCATTCTGTGGGAAACGTTTAAGATCGTGAAATAATGTTGAAGGAAGTACAGGAAGGTTAAGCGTAACAAGATTTTCATTCATTTTCTGGTCAAATTTACATGTATGTTTGCATTTTTCTCCGGCCCATTTAACTGAATCGTGGTTAGTCAGGTATGGTCTCAAAGATACTACCCCCCCCCCCCCCCCCCCCCACCGCCCCCTGTACCAGTTATGTCAAATTTATCAATCACCATTAAAACTGATAGAGCGATTTTCGTATGACCTTGAAAAATGGTTTCGGCAAGTGTTCGTTTTTACTTTTGTCAGCCAATGGATGAAAAGATCAAGACATGGACTCTTCAAAGAAATCCCTAATATGGAGGAGGCATTGTTCGATTGGCCAATCGTGTTACAGTATCAGTTCAAAGCGTAGTATCGGTTGATTTCTAGAAAGTCCTCAGGCGTGAAGTTTTTTCACCCGAGCGTTTACTTAGCCGACCATCCGTTCGATAAACCAATCAAATCGTTCTATTTCCGTTCGTTTGTTGTTTCTGTTTTGTTGGCGCGTTTTCATTTCAAGGTCATACGAAAATCGCCCTAACATAACAAGCAGTACACAAGAGGCGTGGAACCACACAGGGGTTTGGGGGCAGTGGAGATGTGAATGTGTTAAGTAAAACTTATTCATGTTTCCATCTCTTTAAAGATTGACTGCCGTGAACTTCGTCAAACCTCTCCTTTGTCTCAAGTGATCCCACCAAATTCTGTAGCAAAGCTTGCCATGATGTTTGAGTCTAATGTCAGAGGCACTTTTGAAAGGTGAACAATACTATTAATTTCATGTCTTCTGTTGTTTAATTATGTACGGATTTGTTTCTATTTCTAGGCAGTAGATTAAGTTTTTTAATGTGCTTATCAAACGTAATTTAATCTTATTTCTTGATTTCTGACATAAAAATGTCTCAATGGAGGATCTTTCCTCATAATTGTGATAAAACATTTTTGGTTGTACTCTGTCATCTCATGCAATAATGGAAACTTTTCAGTATACAGTATTTTTGTCAATTTTGTAGGAGCATAAACTATAGCATAAATGGTTACCATCGTCAGCACATTGTGGTGATGGCTGAAGTTGTGTCCGTTGCATTGGAGTTATCAAGTGATGAGGTTGAACTCAAACCTTCTGCTGGACTTCTGGCTGATTCAGGTAACTGTTATTTGCAGCTGTGTAAAGAGAAAGTTAATAAAAATGCCTTACTTTATTCAACAGATGTGTATTAGGTGTTAGTTTAGACATCAATTAGGAATGGCGCTACTATTTTATCCTTTCTTTATCCGCCAGTCCGGAAAAATGTCTAAAACAGACTTTGCAGTCCTTCGCTTTGCTGGCTCGTTCCCTGAAGGAGCAGATTACAAGTGATCATGAATTTTTTTTCTGTCTTTCTACTAGGACTCAGAGGCTCCATCACCTTATTGAACAAAAGGAACTATGCTGCTGAGTTTTCTTGGTCCCCAGTCTTGGATGAAAGAGGAACAGCATTCTCCATCCGACCATCCATCGGTAAACTTGCCACTCATAGGCCTATCTACCTATACACAAAAAAAGCCCCCTGGATATACATGCATGCCCCCCTCCTGCTTGTATTGAATTGAATTCGATTTGTTATGACGTTTTGAAGGTTAATTGTAAAGACCAGTAAATGCAGAACGTATTTTGATCAGCACTCTAATGGCTTGTTTAGAAGCGCTTTTTCTCTTGCGGTTGAAAGCCCCCCTCGCCGGGATATAAGCCCCTTATAAGCCCTCCTAAACCCCCTCAGGAAGATGTATAAGCTCAGAGCTTATAAGTTGTAGTTTGCCGTACTTACAGCTGATGTAGAGATGCATTCTTTCCTTGAAAAGGTTTACGAAGCTCTGTTCACGCTGTTCATCTCTACCAAGCGAACACTTCCCTTAAATTGATTTGTTATAAAATGAACAGAAAATTCCAAAACATTGTTTGCCGAAATCAGGTCCGATGGGTTAAAAAAAATACTACCACTCTGGATACGTGTATCACTTATTCTACTTGCTTCCCTGCACGCAAGAGCGTTCGCAAGAAGGAGAAAAGCTTGGTTTTATCTACGCATGAGCAGAATATTAGTTACAGCTAAACACAGATGGACGACATTGCGCATGAGCAGACCATTATTTGTAGGCAGTTATTTGCAGGTCACGTGGTGGGCTCTCGGCGTATGAAAACGAAGAAACATTTGCATGGAATATTCAAGTGTTTTAATTGTGGTTGCAGGGACTGTTGATGCTTTTACTGCCTTGGAGTGTGAGGTTGTTTATCAACCAGCATTTTCAGCCCCTCAAGAAACTGATTTCCTTCTTCATGTCACTGGCGGAAGTGATCTAAAGCTAAAATGTGTGGCAAAGGTGCGTACTGTAACTCTAAAAGTATAGTCAGTTCTTTTTAAGTTTTGTAATGTTTCCAGCACGGATCAAAAAACCCTTGAGCGTCAGACATTGATGGAGTGTTATTGTATAGCAAGGACTATTATGCTAATTCTTGGTTTTCAAATGACGTCGCTAAAATACAAACCATCGATCTTAGCAGCTGAAAACTATTATTCATGCAAGTGTTCGCTTCGAAAGAGTTCTTGGTTTTGTGATAGAGTACGCTTGAATTTATAAGCTGTTGCGTGACTTATTACGGGAAATTTTGCTATCTAAACTGTTCATGTATTAGAAAAAAGTATTGTTTTAATGTTTATGAGTTCTTCGAACGGATAAATTCAAGCTTTTGTAGCAAGTCTCGGTGACAGATGTTTCTGTTGGTTTCCGGTCGCCATCTTGGTGCCTATCGGGATGGGCACCAGCATGGTGTCTCCATACAAAGCTCTACAAATTTGCGTAAAACATTTCTCCTGACATCACGTATATGAAATATTGCTGAATGCTGTGACCTGAATCCTGGCGAGGTTCTTGCATATTTACCTCCTTCCATTTCCCAGATTCGGGACTTTTTCTATTGAACAGTTTTGATTTTTATTTTGATCTATTTTGAAAGGCTTGATACTGAAAACCAGCAATTAAGAAACAGCGGAAGGTTGTACTCGCGACCTATGGCCGTTTTTGTGATGAGTCGGTACACTATTGACCTGTCAAGATTAAACTAAAGTATTCACGTTTTTTTTTTTTGGTCATTGCACCGTAATAATTTATTTCTTTTACTTTTTTAAAACCTTGTTGGATCTCACAGCTTGGCCCTGCTCATTGTGCATTTGTGGAGAGAAGACTTCTTTTTGGTTCAGTACCACTTCATTTAGCTACATCGAGGACCGTATCGCTCAGGAACACCAGCCAGAATCATGCGTACTTTGAGGTATGTACACTACTGCATACTCGTCACGAAAACAAGCCTGTTATACTCCTACCTTGAAGAGTCTACCTCATAAGGATTGAATAAAATTCTCATCATGACTAACACGTAGAATAGTTGGAAAGATTGTTTGTGGGATGATTTACCTCTAGGCTTGAACTCTAGGCTGTGTAGCAGGTGTCAAAA
This sequence comes from Porites cylindrica, assembly GCA_964035525.1. Taxonomy (NCBI): domain Eukaryota; kingdom Metazoa; phylum Cnidaria; class Anthozoa; order Scleractinia; family Poritidae; genus Porites; species Porites cylindrica. The sequence continues at coordinate 9,894,791 of OZ037775.1, read as the reverse complement.
GGGGTATAGGGAGAAAGGGAAAAATGCAAGGGGATTACTCCCTCTCCCCCTCTCTCTTCCCCTCACAATTTTGCGCTTACCACGTAGGCTACTTGAACTCTTGTTACATATATTGTCTTGCTTTTGGTGACTGATTATTTTGTCTTGTTTCCGTTCTATTCAGGTGATTGACACTCGCCCTATTCCAGGATTAGTGATTTCTCCAAAAGAAGGTGTGGTTCCAGTAGGAGGTACAGCAGAATTGAAGGTATGGAAGTTGTTCTGCAAAATGAACTGTTATAAAACAAAGTACTTGGTACATAATACTTTTATGACCATTCATTAATCATCATGTTGAAATAGGGTGAAGGTTGTCACAAACAGTGAAAAATGTTTCCTGGGCAAGACCGCACCTGAGGGCAGCAATAGTATATAATGTACAAGCAGCAGTCCGATTAGGATACCCGCTATGTATTTAGAACTTTAATTTGGTGTCCAGAGATCAGTGAATTCCTTCTCTTTATACGACTAGCGTTTTTAGGAAAAGGTAGACTGCAAGAGGTCAGTGAAAGAATTCTCCCCTTTCGTTGAATATCTGAATTTCAGGTGGAGTTTACACCCACCAGTATCCACAAGTTTGATACTCATATTCAAGTGAATGTGCGAGGATGGAAGACAATTTCACTCAGAGTTGGTGGTACAATAGAGCCTCCGTGTGTAGACATTGATATGGTATGTAAAGCTACTCTTCTCTTAATTAACTTGTAGTTATGTTGTCTCTATGACAGCTGAGAGATTTTAGAAAGCGACTTACAGTGTATGGCTAACGTAGTCCAGTATGACATATGTGGTCTACAACTATGTCGTTTTATTCATTTCGTTTCGCAGAATTCGTTTCAGTTTGGTGGAGTACATTGTGGCGCTTTGGCAACGATAAAGTTTAAACTTAGCAACATGGTAAGGGTTTTATTATATTGACTTAGTTCTCTGCCTCTTTGACACTTTTCCCTTTTTTGATAAACTGTTTGTTGTTTATTCCCAGACTCGCACTGAAGCTGACATGGTGTTTGACTTGAGCAGATACCTGGACTTTTCGCTTAAATTTTTAGATACTGACCTTGAAGGTATTGTATTCGTTTACCAAACATTCAACACAACTAAAAACATTAGCACCTGACAGTATTCCAGAAGAATATGTTTTAGACGCTAGGAAATTCCGATGGGACTAACTTACAGAGGTATACAAGAATGGCTACGAGGAAGACTAACTTACAGAAGTCTTTCTTTATAGTTTATCTTGGCCAAAAAAGTATGGCTTTTGCAGCCGTTATATTAGTGAGTTTACGCAATACGACGGCACAAAGAAAAGGATAACAGAGGTTTGTGCGTGACAAACGTGACGGGGTTATAAAATGCGTGTTTGTGTATCCTGTTGCGTAAGTTCATTATTGTCTCTAGATTCTCTGTCCGTTTATCTTTTTTGGCGCTTTCACCATCTGTACATAATGAATTGATCAATGTTAATTGCCTGACCACATAATTGACCACTCATAGAAGTATAGTTTTGGATGAACATACCAGCACTGTTCTGTAACCCCGACTCCTCATGGCTTACCATCCCAAAATAGCTTTTACTGTCATAAGTGCTTTTTCTTCTCGACGACAATATAGTTCTTATAACACTGCGATGTCAAACACTATTATTTTGTGTGATTGTTTTGTTGCTGTAAATATTAGATGAACCAGGTGATGATGGAAACGGTGTTTACCAGGTTTCTTTGAAGAGTCAACAAGTGATGGAGTGTGCGCTGGAATTTCAGCCTTCAGAGGTATTTGTTTTATACCCACGTTAGGATCTTTACACATGCACCATAGATCTAGTTCTGCTTTTTGCTTGTGTGGATAAAATATTGCAGTCAGACCATTGCAAAGCAGTGGGCTTTGTAGTATTTTTTATTCCGTCTCTACAACACTGGCTTACAGCGTTGTTAAGCCAGTTTGTTCATCACAATTCATTAATCCGAGAAACAAAGAGAAGCACAGGATACTTTTTTTATCAGTATTAATTTTTATCAGTATTAAACCTGGCCAGTGGTCCTGGCCAGTGGTCCTGACCAGTGGTACTTGATTGAATTATAACCCATATTACCAGTTTGAATGCTGAAACCCTTCTTACCCCCATGAATTTAGTGGCAAAGCTCTCGTGCGCGCGCGCTGCGAAGGACCATGGGTAAGGAAAATTGGTTATCTAAGAATCCAAGGAATTTTGGTTTTGAACAAAATCTCTGTAATTCCGTACGTACGCCCACCCCTTCATGAAAGCCGGGGAGAAATTTTGCATTTCAAGCACCCCTGCCTTTTGGCGGTAAATCGCATTGCCTCCCGGACTTTTAGAGAGAAAAACCCACACCAAAGCCGAGTCTTTTTTTTCCGACTGAATTTTAATGTCTACAACGAGAACAGAGAAAGAGCTAGAACAAGAGTTAAAAAAACAGAGGAGACGAAGAAAAACATGACAATTTTATATTTGCGGTGAGAAGAAAAGAAATGCTAACGGAGGAGAAAATGAGCGGCAGTAAAAAAAAGGCGAACAGGAACACATACGACATTTCTTCCATAAAACGTGTAATTAGGAAGTTTCACGTTGCAGTCGTGCAAAACAACAGCTAAGAAGTGTACAAAAAAGTGTGCTGTACGTGTAAAGTTGTTTTTTGGCTAATTACCACTATTGATATTTTTTTTTGCCGTTCTCGTAATTGTCTCCATTTAATAACGCCTTTATTTATAATTTTTGTCTCTTATAATTTTTTCTGCCTAGATTAGCGCTATAGCTATTTGCAGGGCATAAAATATTGCAAACTTTATGGATCTTGAATAAAATACATTGTTGTTGTTGTTGCATTACACTATTTTATTTTTTGTTTGCGTAATCTCTAAGCTTCGCTTTTAGTTCTGGCTAAATCTATACATTGTTTTTAGCGATAGTGATAACTGTAACTACCATTTTCTAGGTTGCCTCATATGATTTTATCATACCTGTCAGCATCAATCACACAGTAGCACCTAGTCCAGCGCCATCAACCTTTCCTCCTACTCCAGCTCCATCCCATATGAACTGGACCATCTCTGACCTCATGACTCCTGTCCCGTCTGTGGTGGGCGTGGCAACTCCAAGTCGTCGTGTAGTGGCAACAGCTCTTCGTCCTCCACTGCAGTTGTCACACTCTGTTCTCGAGTTCCGTCTTCCGTCTGGTTATTTTGAGCTTGGCATTGAGTCAGGGGCTGGGCGAGCTCAGGTAAACCTAGAGAAGGTTTCCTTTTGGCTTTTGCAATACCACTTGCAGTTTTCAAAGAACCCCCTCAGGATCTATTTGGTTTAAAATGCTAAAATAAACGTTGATGGTTATCGATAATTTTTGGGGGGTTGCATGCCTTTAAAATTTGTTTTGTATTTGGCTAGGGTGCTGTATACAATTTGTTGAAACAGAATTTTGGTACATTGCTTTACTATAAAGTGAGAACGAGAAAATGTCCCCGGCTTTGTAGTACTGAATCGTTTGTTGTCTGAAATACAATGACCTCACGTCGTGGCCGGTATCTTCATGTCCAAAGTAACCACAACCAGTCGTAAGTCTTGGCTTTCTTAACCTTGAACTATAGCTAATGCAGACAAACACGCTTCTTTCCTTTCTTTCCACAGGGATGTTTATTTGTGAACAACAGTGATCAGACATTGTCATGGACACTTCACACTAAAGCTGCTGGCCCTTACCTGGATGATGGCACCTTTAGATTTCTTCACAGGACTGGCTCACCATTCACTCCATCCTCCGCAGGAAAGAAAAGTGTTATTCCTGATATAACCTTGGACAGTGGGGAGACCTTTCAGCTGGGAGTACTCTTCACCCCACGTGAGTGTGTTTTCCATATAACTTTCTCGCATTGAAAGTCTTCGTGCGCGCGTGGTGTTCCTATGAAGTGACTGTGTGGAAACCCTTTTGCTTAATTCACGAGGTTCACAGTACGTTTTTTTCGGTGGCGTGGGCTTTTTTGTGATTGTAAATATTCCACCATTTTGCAAAATTCTTGGTGCACACTCTGATTACAATAATAACTAATCGGTTTTTGGAAATTTACCGGCCGTCTCTCTTCTATGAAATCGTTGACACAATTCAGGCTCAGAGTGTTTTCAAGTGTTTAAAAAAACTTACAAGTTGGTTTTCCCCGTGATTAGCTTAAATGCTTAGGCTTCTGAGAAACTGCCCCCCTGCCCCTCACCTAAACTAACATTTTGCCCCAAGTCAGAAGTTAAGTGTTAATCGTGGCTTAGGAGAGGGTAGGTGGGCAGTTTCCTAGAAACCTAAATTGATCACAAATGTTGTATCTCTTCGCTTGACACTGAATGAAGAATTAGTCATGTACAGATTAACGTTTTCAGAGGATTTGAAAGGACTACGTTTCAAAGAAATTTCTCAGACTGGTGAATTTTTTTTTCACTTTGATTAAAAACTGTGCGATTATTGTTATCACAGAGCACCCTGGAATGTTTGTGGCACATATACCAGTGATCTTAAATGGTAACCGTGACTGCACTTACCGTACCCTTACCCTCAAGGGAGAACTTCTGGCACCCAATCTCAAGTTTGATCCTGAGTGTCTACGGTTAACACCTGTACCACTTGGGACACCAGTCTCTGTTAACTTCAACATCATCGCTAGAGGGTACAGAAGGTACGTATCGAACATCTTCTGTTTTTCCTTTGATGTTAGCGTACTCAATCAGTTTACTGAATTAAGTCTGGTCCATAACAATAGAACAAGGTCTATTCCGACTCTTAATCATTTTATTATTTAACTTATTTCATAAGTTTAGACTATGTAGTTATATCTTGTATTTTACAAATTTTAGTATTATCCATTTAATTATTATTAGTAGTAGTAGTGGTCTTATTATTATTATTATTATTATTATTATTATTGTTTTTGTTGTTGTTGTTAGTATTTTAGAGGGCCACAAGTATATTAGCTTTGCCTTTTTAGTTTTACCCTTTTAGATAAAGTCTTTATCTATCTTCCCTAATGAATCTTTTCATATTTAAAAGTTCTCTTAGGCCCTTTTCATGGGGATCGGTACTCAAATTTTGCACTCTACTCCTTACGCAATAAAGAAAGTATTTTCGGAAAAAATACTACTGGATTTCTCGCAATCAGAACTTGGTTATCTCCCCTGTCTTGAGTTGTTCTCTAGTCTCTCTTCTTAATCGCACCGTTATCTTGATTTACTTACTTTGTTTTATGTTATGGTAATCTATTGAAATTGAATTTTAATTGTCGCCCTTGTTGTCTAGCCCATTGTTCTCGAACCATGTAATGCAAATATGCCGTCTTTCCTTCCCACGCCTCGATCAGTTCCTTAGCTATTTACGGGTGGGAAAATTATGTAATTATGAACAGTTGAGTTTCCAAAAAAAGGGATTGTTGTTGTTGAAACTTCCAATAAAAGAACTTTGAGCTTTGCCTCTCTAACTGCGGCAGGATAAGCTCAGTCAAAAGTGCGCGTGACTGCAGAGCGGGAGGTCGCGGGCTCGATTTCCGGGACCGGGCCAATACCCAGGGTCTCAAAATAACTGAGAAATGAAGGTACTTCCTTTGCCCTGCAAACGGCTAGACCTTCGCGTGGCTCGGAGAAATCCGTAAAATGGCGGTCCCTTCTCCAGGAGGAGACGTAAAAATAGTGTCCTGAATTACTACTTTAGCAGCTGAAAACATCAACACTTCAATAATGTATTTATTTTTTTGTTAGTTTTCCGAAAGGGTTACCCACCTAACGGGGGATACCAGGTAGCGTGATGGTAAACAGTCCTCTTTTTTTTTTCCCAGGGCGTCCGTGTTGGATTTTGAAATCCCCGAGGTGGAGCTTGAAGATGGTAGTTTGCAGTCTGTATTGAAAGTGTCTCTTCCAAATGGGCAGTCTATTCAGCCCTGTTGCACTGATGACGATAAAGGGGAACCTTTTGTGATTCCCTGCACTGTTACATTTCAGTCCTCCAGTCCTGTTTCTTTTACCGCCTCTATAATCTTCACTGATGGAAAGGAAAAGTAAGACGAATTGTTGTTACTTTGAGTGCATTCGAGGATTTGCAAAACTATTCTCGTGGACAGCGGTTTGCGGTTTTAAATTCTGCGTCAAATCTGCACTAACTCATTTTTCGAGAACATTGAATGTTGTGTTTGAATTTTTGTTTGTTTCACTTTTTGACCTGTATTTCGAATTTTACTCCAAGTTTCTTTTGTCCCTGTAATCAGGATCAACGCCGTCATCTGCGAGGCCCTCTGCCGCCCTGGCCCCCACCCCCACCCCCCTCTTCTCAAGATTCTGTGCATTAATGTGCATCATCATACTGAGTTCAATATAGAATATAAAGCAGTGTTTAAACTGTTTGAAGTTTTTGTTCTTTGTAGATATGAGCTGCCAGTAACTGCCACAGCCGACAACTGTCTATTCTCTTGTTATCCATTTTTGGCCGCACACCAGAGTGACTTTCACATTGTCTGCGAACAAAAAGGAATATCAATCATTGATAAACAACTTGAAACAGAAGACTTCCCTCCTGGGGAAGCAGTTTTTATGCCTTGCGTCACTCCTAATCGTGCCCCCACAGTTGCATCAACAAGCGCTACTAGTACTAGCTTTGGTATCAGCACATCTACTTATCCTGAGTCCAGCAATGAGGCTACGTCTTCAACCTACCCCTCCACGCCCCATCACGGTGATTCCCAGCAAGGGGGCCCTGGTCGATTAGTATCGGGTGGCTCAGATGGTAATGGTACGTTTGTTATGGTCCCTGGAATGGAGAGTGATGAGAGAAAGTTCATACGAAAAGCAGTTACCGCATTGCAAAGGTGAGAGATTTTCAGATTTAAAACAAAGTCCTGGATTAGTGCCAAAGGCAAAAATGAAAACACCGCCGTAGTAGCAATTGATGTGCAAAGAGGAGCAACGTTCACACACAGTTGTGTCCCATAATTCAGTGTGAAGCCTTTTGGCGTAAGAAAAAATGAATAATCGTTCGGATTGTTACAATATAGAAAGTGAAAGTGAAGAATGATCATCGCAGTAAATTTTCCAATCTAAGCAATTGGAAAGAAGAAGCCTGAAAAAAAAAAGTCAGGGCTTTAACGGGATTCGAACCCGTGACCTCCGCGTTGCCGGTGCGTTGCATATACTTCACAATATAGAAAGTGTTGGGGTGTTCGGCTGCAATTTGCGTTTTGTAGTTGTTACCTATAAGGCTAAGAGAGATTCCCCTCACAAACTCCCTTGCGCGCCCCGTTGTTAATCTCATATTACTTCCAAGCACCTGCTACGCAAGTTACTTCTAACAGTAAAGTGCCGTAATTTTAAATGGCAGATGTCAGCTATTTATTTACTGCTGAATTTCATTTTTTTTTTTTTAATCCCAGGTATATTTCGTCGCAAGGCTGGGCTGGAGGCCCCTATCCAATATCCATCCCAAAGTCCCTACGATCAGCTCTCCAGGACACAAGCGACCCGCAGGCGGGTGGTACGGGGGCTGCACGCACCTCCAACTGGGATAACAATTCCAAGAAAGAGGCTAGATCAGTATTTGATCTTGTTGGCCATCTGTGTGGGAGACCTGTGCCAGGAATTCCTTTAGCCTCCACTCTACCATTGTGTCCTATTGACCGCGTTCGTCAGATTCATTGGATGTACTGTACACTACTCACCTTCTTAAGGTGTGTGGCTCTCACTTGTGTGTTGTCTTATCAGCTTTTCCCGCGGACAAGGGACGTGGAAAAGTCAGGAAATTTTCTCTAAAAGAGGGAAAAAACGTAGTCATTGACAACTGACGATTCGGGAATTCTATTTTTAATTGCCATGGGGTTTTGTAAAAACTACAAAAATAGAAAACGGTTCTTACTTGATCTGCTTTGATCCTTGCATGCAATCTCATAAAACATCGAAATCTCTTGATCATGAAGGTTTTCTTGTTTAAGAGCATGTCACTCGAGCTCACAAAATACTGTTTTGTCTTTACTCCGAGACTCAATGATGATAACACAAAATGTTACTCTAAGCAATGCATAGGAAGGTAAATACAAAAATGGTACAAAATTTTCAGGAACCGGGGCCTCAGGTGTAAATACACTGTTGATTGGCAAGTGATGAATGTTTTTTATCACTGCAGATAGTTATTTCTATTAAACGCTATTTCTAATGCGTAAGGTCTCGGTTTTAAAACCAACAGGAGTCAAGGAGCTATGCTGTCACATGTCAAACCAGAGGACTTGCTGGACGCTGCCGATTATCGGCGCTGGAAGAAACTTCAAAGAAACCTCCAAGGCTCCAACGAAGAGGACCTTCCTCTTGACAGCAGCTCAAGTGAATTGGAAGAAGTTGAGTTTGAGGCAAGGTCTGCCCAGGCGTGGACCCACATCCTATCTCAGCTAGTAAAGGTAATGCGAGAAAATTATGATTAAACCTTTGCCACACTGCAGTCAACGAAGGCACCAACTCCATGCTCGCGGTAACAAAATACAGTGATTTGCTCTCTCCTCCGCAGAGGACTCTTTATGTCGTAGGGAGGTAGGGAGGTGGAAAGAGAAGAAGAGAGGTCTCTTTCCTTTTCCTCTTCGTTCCACTCCCGCTTAGTGTTTTTTAAAATTTTTGTTGGAAAGGCAACTGGAACCTCTGCGGAAAGTCTATGCACGCGAGTTTTCTATAACTTTTGAACATATTTGAACCTATTTCATTTGCGAGCATACTTTCCAAAATGTCTGCTTCTGTCAAGTTTTCTGGAGGTTTTTGATGGCATAGGAGGGGAGGGGGGGGGGAGATATTTTTATCATTGACCAGATTTTTAACAATCATAAAAATCAGATTAGTATTGAGAGTGCAAACGTTCACAAGATTGTACGCTCATGTGCACACAGACCCTGATGGTTTCGCTATGTTTTGAGCTGTGTAGACATCCTCAGAGCTTTCAAATGTCATTCAAGTTGGGGTTGTTTAATTTTTTGGATGTCAAAAGGTTGTCGTCTTCCTTGAACTTAATGGAATTAATGGGGTGTATACCTGCTGTATTGGAGGAGATGGTGGCAACCATTTCTGTTTTATATTTCAACAATCAGCGTTTATAGCAGAGTTTTATTTCATGGGTTTTTATTAGCCCTTACAGTATAAAGTGGGAACCATGGATTGAATGAGGCCGTAATGAGGCCGTAAACAGCACAACGGTGGACGAAGTAGCGATTGAAAATGTGCTAACTACGTCATATTCCTATATTTTATGATAGGTCTTGATACTGAGTCGTATCACCCCACATCAGTTCAAAAAGCTCCCGATACCCAACAAGAACTCTCCTTTGCCGGACATTAACCCTGATCCGCTGACCAGCAATGTTTACAGCGTGGGTGAGAGGATCATGTTAGCGTGGATTAATCATCATTACAACGTTCAGAGAAAGATTAACTGGCCTGGAGCTATCGGTGGTAAGTAACATAACTTACTGCAGATGTGGGAGCTATGTCTTGAGGCTATTGCTGTTAAGGTCGATTTAGTGCTGAAGAAATTACTTAGTTCCTTTACGCACACACATACACACTGAATGCAGATTTAGGAATATAGTTAGCTCTTACATTGTCTTGTTTTATGAAAAACCATCGCTAAATGCAAAACAAGTTTCAATTCATTTTATTATAAAAGCCTGTCACTTACTTGTTTTTTAGGTTCCAGTCCCCCTTGTCGTTGGATCGTTAACTTTGATTTTGATTTCATGGATGGACTGGTACTAGCTGCCATTGTTAGCGCGCATGTCCCGTTTGTGGTAAGATTCTTTTTGCACTTCTTACTCTTGAGTACTGGGTATAGCAATGCTAACTATTTACAAAAATTGTTTTTCATTCAAATGTAACGAATGAAACGAAAAAATCTTTTGTTTCAAGAACCCTTCCGCTCAGTCTTGTTTGCCTTAATATCACTACAGCCCGTAGGTAACGTCAGCCTAAGTGTCGCCATAATATCGCGATGTCACAGTGGCCAGATCTTGTTAATAGCTGTTCTGACGGTGTTGTCAGATTTTCAATTCGTTTGTATACATAACGTTTCCCTTAAAACGGGGGCAATGATAAGACCCAACAATTTTGACTAGTACGCTATGCCATAGTAAGTCGTTTCAGTCGCTTTCTTCAGAATAATGGCCTTTTCTGAAGATACACTTGGAGACCAATGCAAAATAGGGTGAAAAAATGTAAGCAATGTATACAAGGAATAAATATGAGTAAAAGATCAACTGCTCAATTTGGCTTGCATACCAAAGTTTTGCTATGTCTAAATGTATATAAATTCCTCTCAGAAGCACATAACCTTAAATGTCCATACAAAGACACTTGAATTTACTAAATGCTTAAACAACAGGTTTAACAAACGCACTTATTGGAGTTTCAATGTATTAAGTACGAAAGTACCACTTGGGGTCGATATTGTTACTTCCCCATCTGGAGACGGGACAGCCATTTACGTGGTCATCTGAGCCACACGAAGGTCTAGCCATATGTAAGGCAAAGGCAGTACCTTCATTTCTGAGTTATTTTAAGAGCCTGAGTCTTAATCCGGCCGAGGGAATCTAACGGGCGATTCCCCGCGCTGCAATCGAGCGCTCGAGCTAATCCTGTCTCAGTTGAAAAGAATAGCGAGTAAAAACCATATTTATGTAATGCTTGGCAGCGGAAGAAGATCAGTTTCATCTTTAAATTCATTCTGTTTTCATCTTTGAATTTGTCTGCCTAGGGGAATCTAAGCCTGTAATTAACAAATCGGAGATTGTTATGGTCGGTGCCGTGGTTTTCTTTTTTCAGATTTCGACTCATCTTCATTCAATGTATACTCGTCCCAGCAAAGCAGAGCAGTGTCTTCATAACGTACTGAAGGTTGTTGAGGCTCTCAGACACATTGGCGTTGATTACGACATACAGGTTAGCATTACCGAAAAACTCTGCTGATTATTCTTGCTTATTCTAGCCCCATTATTTCTACTCGAAAACAAAGAACAAGCAAAGAAAAAACATAGCAAATATGCGTATCAGCGGCTTGCCAGTTTGTTTTGTCTATAATGCCAATTACGCATCCTTATTTGGTATAAACTGTTTGTCCATGTTCCTCCTTTTGAATTTTCTGTGTTATTTACACCTTTTTTAATGTTTGGAGGGATCAATTTAGCTAGGTTTCTGGGAAACTGCCCACCTACCCCTCCCCTAAGTCAACATTAACACTTACTTCTCACTTAGGGCAAAATGTTGGATTAGGGAAGGGGTAGGTGGGCAGTTTCCCAGAAGCCTTAATTGATCCCCCTTCCCTGCTTCCTTTACAGAATTCTTTTGTTCAGGATTACGTTGTTCTTCTCCTTAAGGATATTTTCATTATTGATGATGATTATATTTTATTATTTTTGTACCAGCCAACAGACCTGACGGAACCAAACCCGATCACACTCCTGTTGTTATGCATTCATCTTTACCAGCGGCTCCCTCACTATCTGCCACGCGCAACTGTCAAATTTGAAGGCCCTCTCCATGGCACAGTGACGAAACATGTAGGGTTTGATTTTTGTTTATTTCGGCGTATTCAGTTGTCGTCACATTTGATCGGTTTTTTTATCATCATCAGTCCATAATCCCTAGCTTTTTTGTATTTTTAGCCTTGTCTTGTTTATTCTAAAGAAGATGTAATCCATTCCACGCTATTTTTTCTGAATGGTGGAGTCCCTAAGAAATCAAATTGACGCAAATGGGATGCCGGACTCTTTTTATTTTTCGACCTTTAGCACTATAGACCATACAAAACTGAAAAGCAGAGGATATTTCGCGTACTATTTTTGAAAGAAACGCAGGCAAAAAGGTTATAACAAGGTTAAAATTTTAAAGGTTTGTTTGTAATGGAAGTGCAGGCACTCCATTCAAACAATTAGAAACAAGCGAATAGATCATAACAGGATTAAAAACCTTACCTGCCAGAAGGCAACCAGTTGGCTATTTACAAGCATGGCCGAGGATTTGAATTCGAGACAACCGAGAACAAATCCATCAAATGGCCAGAGCGGGACTCGAACCCTGGACCGCTGCCTCCGAAATAAAGTACGTATATTACCTATTGGTAAAATAACACATGCAGTCTCGAGCCCTGTTTGCTTTCTTTCCAAAGGTTCGTCTTCAAAACCCTAGTACTAAACCGCTTGTGTACCAGGTGCTTTTGGCGGGAAAAGACGCGGTGGACTTCCACCTTCCTATGGGCGAAACCATACAGGTGAGTTACTGAATAAAATAGGACGCGATAAAAGAACGGCGTAGGTCTCCTTTTGGTGCAGATTTTTCAACCCATCACCCGTGTCTTGACATCTTTCGTGAGTTACTGAGTAAAAGAGGACGCGATGAAAGAATGGCGTAGGTCTCCCAGATTTTTCAACCCATGGCCGGGTCTGACATCTTTCGTCAACTTTAAATGTCAATTCGATTTTATAGCCATTACTTTTTGATTTAAATAAAGATACTTGTCATCTTATTTTAAGCAGATGTAAATTAATCCTGAAAAAAAAAACAGGACTTCAAGGGATTGGAACCCATAGCCTTTGCGTAAGCGTACGGTGCTCTACCAATTGAGCTATGAATACCCATACATTGGGAGCAGGCCAGTTTGTTGAGTTCAACTTAACCTGTGTAAGGAAAGTAAAATAGAATGAAGATGATTTGAACTGTAGGAATACAAATCTAACTAAACGCGTGACCATTGTAGTTATTGACACTTATGTTAACACTCAGCTGCAAAGGAAGGGATTGAATGACTCTGGCGCGGAAAATTGCCGATAAACCGCATCAACATTTGAGTAGGGTCGAGGCCTCGCTTTCCAAATCGCCGGAGTATAACAGACGGACCTTTTATTTCATTAAGGTTCAGTAATTTGTGTGCTAACTTCGTGTTTTAGGTGCCGTCTAAAGGTAACCTTCAGATGCCAGTGGAGTTCAAAAGTCGTTTTCTCAGACCATGCAATGGAACATTGGTTCTTGTCGGAAAACGTGAAGGAACCCCTTGCGGAAACACTCTTGTGTTTAGTTTAGAAACTTGCATTACCAACATTGTACCAGTGGTAAGTAACCTTAAAAACTTGCATTACCAACATTGTAGCGGTGGTAAGTAGCCTTAGTAATGAAATCCTAACCAATTGTGTGATCTGCTGCCCACAAGTCGACTTAATGGACACCTTTAAGGGATACCTCTATAAACACCTAGAGTTGGTCCTTGTTGTTCTGCATCTTTAGATTGAAGATAATCAATAGTTGCAGGGGACAAGCGAAGCCCGCAGACTATTCTTGGTCAGCGGCACTTTATAAACTGTACGGCGAGATTTTTTCAAAATCTTTTCACGTTCTTGGAATGCCCGTGTTTAAATTTTCGCCTGCACTTCCTAAAGTTTGTTTACTGCCAGTTTAAAAGGTTTCATCTTTTTAGGGGATCATACATATGTCTCGTAAGTATCAAAAAAACGGATGAGACATGCGTATAAACATTGGTTAGAAAAATTTACTAATTTAGGTGTTTTTTTAGGCAACCATCAAAAGTGAATCACCGTGCTATGAACTTCAGAAAGTGAGTTTTGATGTTAGCAATCCGTTTCCGCTGACTGGCGAGTTCCGCATCGTGTTGGTGGAAGCTCGAAATGCGTTTCCAGGCCCCTCGCCGCCAAAGGCGAAAACGTCAAGGTCAAGCAAGAATCTCAAGGCGGTGGAATCAAGAACAGATCATGGGTAACTACTGATACTGCTAGCAGAATAGTAAAAATACTAATACTACTTGATTATCCTCTCCCCTCATGGGGCTTTTCAGGGATAATGATCCAATAATTCAAATGAAACATAATATTGGCTAAGAATCCCAACTGGTAGGAGGCGAACCAGTTGGCTATTTACAAGCGTGGCCGAGGATTTGAACTCGGGACTACCAAGAACAAATCAAGCTAGCGGTCCGGGCGAGACTTGAACTGGGAACCTCCGGAATACAAGTCCGGCGCTCTAACCGCTCGGTCACGCTGCCTTCACAGAATAACCGACTTCTGTGTAGATTGCACTGTTTTTAAAAATTAACTGTAGACTCTAAGTCACTGAGAAGACAGATAGTGGGTACAATGTGTGATTGTTGTTCTAAGTTGTTGGTGGTGCCAGTATCGTGAAGCACCTGGTGGTATTGCGATTCCTTGGATGGGATATCAGTGCACTGAAGGGTTACCCCCAGTATTATGTCGCCGGTTGCAATTTATAAAAAAAGAACACACACACACACACAAGAGAGAAGCAGTGAGAGAAATACAACACTGAACTGGATGTACCTACCAAATTCACCTTGCCTGCAAAGCCTTACTCGACAAGACTTTTCATTAATCAAGGAAGATCTTTGTTTAGCATGCGCTGTTTGTTGCTAGGATTTAGTCTCGAGCTCAGGCCTTAAAGCCGTGACCTTGATTCAGCAGGCTCAGTTATAAACGTCCGTTTAATCGGCTCGCACTCGAAAAATCAGTTTCACAAGAGAAAAAAAGATTGACTAGTCCAGAGGTTCGCGCTGCAGTGCGGCGACTGCAACGACTCGACGCGCTTCAGGCAGAGCGTTCTTTTTTCCTTCTTCAGTATCAAGAAGAGTGCAAAGGATGGCAAGGCCCAACCCCCTTTCCGCCTTGTGCACTGACATTCCAATACCTCCAAACTACACTTTCCTTGAGTTTTCACTCCTCTCTTAAATCTTGTTTGTCGGTAGGCAATTGAAGAGATCTCCCAGACGAGAGTTTCCCCCAAAGGTAGAAAAACAAAGGACAGAGTCAGATGAAGGTCGGTTGACAACGAATTTCGGTCATTTTGTGGTGTTGAGTTTGGAATAATCTGATAATGAGTCTTGACTATTTTTATCTGCACTTTAAAGTGCGCGGATTTATTAAGGAGCTTAATAAGCAACGTCGACGGCAATGGCGGCGAATACTTCGCCCAAAAAGTAAATTTGCGCTATTTCAAGTTCCAACTGTTTTAATTTGTCAAATGTTGACGTTAGTTTTCTTTTCAGGAATTGAATTCTAAAGGAACGTATATAAGTTCACGAAAAGAAAAAGGAAATCGTTTTGTTGTGCTCACGTCGTCCATAGAACGTGAAATTAGGAAGTTATACGTCACAGTCGTGCAACTACGGCAAAGAAGTTTTTAGTATACGTCGCCGTCGTCGTTGCCTAAGCTCCCTATTGTCTCCTCTCAATACCTGTGTTTAACGCATTGGCCTAAGACTGACGTTCCTTTATCAGAGACCGGTATTTCTTTGAGTTTTCTCTCATTATTTTGCAGTTTGATTTGGTTTCTTGGGGTCATTTTGACTCTAGTAATGCCATTTCCCGTTATTTTTTGCGGACACCCTCGATTTACTGTCCCTAATATAATACCGAGTGTCTGTAACTAGGTGATAAAAACGTATAAAACAAATTCTGCTGCCGCCAAAATGCCACTCCTTGTCAGTGAAAACAAGATTTAGGACAACACAATTGTGCTTTTGGGCCGTACGTCCATAATAATGGGAGTTAGTTTCTGTCGAACGTCAGTAACTTTTGGCGGGAATTGCAGCCGCTGTCGGTATTAGCGGGGTGTCCTTCTCTCAAAAGAAAGGCGTCCCCCATACAAGAGTTGATTGTATCAGTAATTAAAAGTTGTTTTATCATTCAGCTCCTCCAGCTCCTCTGCTGAGCGCCTTCTGGTCTCCTTCCAAGACTATTCATCTTGAAGCCAACAGCACTGGAACAGTAGAAATCCACTTCCTGCCTTTTGACGTCGGCCACAGACAATGTTCAATTCTTTTCATTAACGATCAAATTGGCGAGTTTCTTTACTGCATCGAAGCAAACGCCACTCTTCCTCTCCCCTCCCCCATGCCAGTAGCAGATTCTCCCCACAGTGTACGAATCAGTAGTGCAGCGGCTGCCCGGACTGGCCGGGGGTTGTTTGGTGGGGATGAGAGGGTGATGTACTGGAAGTGTGAGCATGATGAGTCCTTCACAGAAGACCTGTATATTCCAGTGGTTAATGAAGCAAGAGAAAATGCTCTGGGTAAGGTGCTTATAACTTAAAATATGTATTTTCTTTGATAAACCAAAATTTCAAAATATAACTCTTTGTGTTCGGCGTTATTATAGTATAATATCGTTTGATGAAACGCCCTGTGATGTTCTGTCTGATTAAGACCTTCCAGGCTGAAATTTGGCCGGTTGAGCACCGTATATGTAAGAGCCACCCTCAGTTCTACGAGGCTGAAGAATCATTTAAGCCGGGCTTTCGCCGAAAATCAGGGGTTATTTACGGTTTTTCATGGCGAGAGGTAAAAACAGGATATTAAACTCAATCCAGTTTTACTAAGAAAAACTAGATTATATTAAAACGCGAAGAGACAAAAACAAAAACGACATCCTGAGGAGCCCTTGTTTGGTTGGCAGGAAATGTTGTTTGTATTTGGATGCCAGTTGAAGAAGAATATTAAGCAAATGACCGAATTAAGCGAAGTTTAAGTTAATCTCCTCTCTCTCATTCATTTCAAGCTATCGCCGCTCAACAGCGCATGTCAGAACGCGAACTTCAGCGACGGAAGCTGACAGGAACGCTGGCCAGTTGCACTGTCACAGCAAGTGTAGCCGCGCTTGGCCTGGGAGGAGACAGATTCGTACATGCTGCTGACACCAGCACGAGAGAGTCCCTCGAGAAGGAGGTCACTGAATTCTATTCAGAGCTTAGCTCCAAGTTCTTCCAGGCTCCTACTCAGATCATTATTCCAACCAGCGCTAACAGAAAGAACGGTTAGATTTGTGGTTGAAACTCGT
The DNA here is from genome assembly GCA_964035525.1 of Porites cylindrica. Taxonomy (NCBI): domain Eukaryota; kingdom Metazoa; phylum Cnidaria; class Anthozoa; order Scleractinia; family Poritidae; genus Porites; species Porites cylindrica. The sequence goes on along the minus strand of OZ037775.1, from coordinate 9,877,904 downwards.
AATTAATTATTCCTTGAATAAAATTAATTATTAAATCCAGCCCAAAGAACCCGAGGTAGGTTATCTCGAGATACCTCGAGGTATTTCCAGTCTTCTACGTTAAATAGCCGAAAGCATGGAAAAATTCACGAACTTACATACTCGGTGACAGAAGTGGCTCCTTAAAAGAAGCTAGTAACCTCAAATAAGAGGTTGGTACTTTCGCCAACATGCCTAAATATCTTGCAAAACAATTTACTTTCAGAAAGTTGAGTTGATTTTCTTTTTACTATTGTTTCAGCTGAGCTGACCTCCACAGCTCTCAAGTCGTTGAAGAACTCAATCCCACTATCCGTCACTTTCCAGCCCAAAGGACCTGGGCACTACCCGTGTCAAATTATTCTTAAGTCTGCGCATGATCTGAGAGTGTACCAGGTGGAATGTACAGTAACTCCCGAGGGCTCAGCTCTTGAACTGGAATTTGTGTCACCCACGCATCAGTCAGTGACTCAAGACATACCTGTGGTAAATATCAGTTCTTATTCATTCATCGTATTTAAAAAGGAAAAGTTGACTCGTTAACTGTCTCTTCATTCAGTGCAAAAAATTTATAATTGTACCGTCAAGCCAGTTACCCACTAACCAGCGTGCAAAGAAAGTCGTGTCCGATAGCCCGGGGCTAGTGGATTTTGCTATCGGGCTAGTGAATTCTGTTTTTAACTTGCCCGACGGGCAAGTGATGTTTTTTGAGGAATTCGAATAACAGAAGAACTATGAAATCAATTCTGCTAGTCAAAAAATTTTGAGGGGCTAGTTGAAATGACATCTGGGCTAGTAAATGCTAGCTTCAGTTTGCCCGAATGGCAAGCTGTAAAAATGATTTTCTTTGCACCCTACCACTAATACATAGGTATCATATCACAAAGATATCATATTCTTTTTTAGAGTTTTTCCTGTTCACCCGCCACTTATTGAACACGTATTTAGGCTGATTTAGCAACAGAACGGGAACGTCATTTGACGACGGGAAAGCGCGCGGTAAGGACTAAACTCGACTTCCGGTGCCCAATTTACCGCTGTGCCGTTGGTCAAGCAAGTTGTTTGATTTGCGCTCGCCGTCCTGAACTGACGTTCCCGTTCTGTTGCTAAATCAGCCTTTTATCGCTCTTCTGACCCACGTGCACCGAACGCCACCATACTGGAAATTGATTTGGACATAACTAGGAGCAGATCTCTTATGAATCAATATCGATATAATAAAAGTCATACTGGGCTCCGAGGCTTAATTTTTGTAAGGAATGACAACTTGCTGGGCCATCGTCCAGAATGACGTGACATATCCGGAAACTTTATGCGCAATCCTAGCGCCAGACTTCAAAAGATAATCAGCGAGCCGAAATCCAAACAAATAAAGAGAAAACAGACAAAAACTGGCTCTGACTCTCGCTAAGCGGCAAAGTTGGTCGGGTGAAACATGTTTGTTGCAGAGAAGCGTAAGATTATATTGTACTCATTTCTTTTAGGTTAACCAAAGTAATCAAGATTGGCATTTGGAGGCGACCATAGAGGGGGAGGGTTTTTACGGACCTCCTGTTATGGTAGCCAAATCACACCTCTCCACCCACTACCCCCTGATGTTTAGACCCTCCTACGAGGGTAACGTAGAGGTGAGTGCTTGATTGCTGAGTAAGAACGGATCTTTGAGGGTGGGGAGTGTGACGTCTTTGGACTACTTCCTCTCGCCTCTCAGTATCCCTCACCTCTTGATATTAGCGAACTTAAGCAACGAAAACGTTGACGTTCATGATGTCAAAAAAGAAAACAAGAGGAAGTTAATCGTTTCCCTCTTACAGTGGTCTGACTGGATAAAGTCATACTACAGGAGTTAAGTAAAGCTGTTGTTGTTGTTGTTTTTTTAATTTGTTTTGTCAGACAGAGGCGTTCATTCAAGGGAAAAAAACCTCCGGTTGCTATTTATGAAGTCCTGGATGTCAGCGTTCTCGGGTTAAAGCTCCCTATTAATATTTAAAAACCTCAATTTGACGATGTGTAGAAGATTTAACGACTATTATTCAATCAAGTTTGCTAAGTTTTCCATAAGAATAATACGGGCTCCATACACACTCCATATATCACTTTTGATATTTACTTGAGGGTCCGCAATTGGGCTTTGCTAAGTTTGAAAGTTTTGATATCTATGCGTTTGTCTCATCACTCAGGGAAGGCTGGTTCTGACGAACACAGTAGATGGTACGGAACAGGTCTATAAACTGTTAGGAACAGGACAGAAACCACTTCCACGTGATCATATCTTGATAGAGTGTCCCGCAAGAGAAAGGTGACGATAACAAGCCTTACAAACCTCTAACAGTCTTTGGAGAGGCATACTGAAACTGTTTATTTTTTAAAAAAAAGACTTGTGCCTAGATTGATTCTTTGTCTTAAGTGTTGCGTCGTTTCAGTTTATGCTTGTTTGTCTTTGCTAAGATCTATCAGTCTGCAGTTTTATAGCCTGTCAGCAAGCTCTCCATTTATGGCAGGCGATGCGAACCTTGAGAGAACTTCGGCGCGAAATGCTTGCAGCTAGCAGTTTTAACTTGCCTTTACCATATAATAAGCTCAACCCTAATTTTAGCGGTGATTAGTTCGATTATTATACGTAAATTTAGCACTCGGGTCTCCAATATTTTGTCCTGTTGTTTAACTTGTTGTTTTGTCTATGGACGAACTAGAGCATTACAAACACGGAATATGTCCAAAATACCAAGTGAAATAATTTGTTCTGTTAACAGTGCCACCTACACCCTGCAAGTACCGAACGTGACAAGAAACAAACTCGTTTTTCAGGTTTGTATAGAAACTTCTTACCCCAATATTGAAGGTCTCGAAGCACTAGGGAATGAATCAGGAGACACAGAAGCCAGGCTGTATGTTCTGCCTTAAAGCTCCTATCTGCCGAGGCGTTGTCAGCTAAAAAGTGTCACATAATCCAGAATTATAAGAAGTCGACTTGTGTTGTTTCACGTTCGCTTTCATTTGAGTTTGAGACATATAAGTAGTTTTTATTATGTCATAAGACCAAACTAGTACTAGTCCTTTCGGGGGACGGGGTGGGGATGATAATTTTGGAAAATAGTAACAAGAGTATGCGAAGTTGTTATACCTCAGGAAAGCCAAAATCGGACTCCAAACGTCTATCGGTTCAGGAAAAGGACACGGGGAAAGTCCTTCCACAAATAAATTGGTTTTAAAAGCTGGGCGGATCGAGACATTTGAAATTTTTTTTCTTTAAAAATGATAACCCTAGGGTGGCCTTTCTGTTTTTCCAACTGAAAAATGTCTGCACCGATGTCTTCTTTTTTTCGAAGTATTAATTTTAGACCTAAAAACATGATGAGTCGACACCAAGTAAGGGATTGCCCATCCCTGTCTCTATTACACCTGAGTAACCGCTGTGAGCTGACCAGTTAAAGCATATTTACACACACCAAATGTACCATCCAGAAATCGAAAACAGGTCAATGTAACTACAGCAGTAGCAACAAGCACCGGGCTTTAAGTGTAGTTCCAGTAAGGGCGCGAAATTCTGTTTGTTTTTTGTTTGAATTCTTTGGGTGGCAAATTGCCAAACCTGTGTCAAGGTTCTTGTGGTTTCTTGTTAGGTGAAGACCGACTTGGACATTGTCAGTGGCCCAGCTTCAGTAACAATTCTTCCTGGCAAAACTGCTGAGCACGTGATAACGGTCTCACCCTGGAAACGAGGCGCTTTTACTGGAATTGTTTCATTTGAATCATCTGGGGACTCGCCTGGAGCAGCGAGGTTAATACATTCAAACTGAAAAAGTAGCTAAGGAATCATGAACATTAAAAGACTTGGTGAATTCTGTTTCTGTGGTTTGTTGTGTAAAGTGGTATAATAATAGATCTATTTGTTTTAAGGGTACAAGTTGATGAGGAAGATGAAGACGGTCAAAATGTTCCCTTTAAAGCTCAGGAGTTCGCATCTGATCCACGCCAGAGGCCCTATCGCTTATGGTACACTATTGAAGTTCAAGCCTCAGCACCTCCGCCTGAAAGAACCTTAGAAGTCACGTGTGCTGCACACTCCGTAGTGGCAGTAGACATGGCGGTGACGAATCCCACCCGCGAAAGGATTGTTATGGATGTACTTATTGAAGGGGTGGCTTTATCTGGTGAGCCCACGGTCATTTTGCATCCAAGGCAACAAGTTACATATCACGTGACATTTTCGCCAACCATCATTGGTGAACACACTGGAAGGTAGGCGGGTATAAGTCTTATCTCTAAAACTTTGCTCACAGAAAAGTGGAAGATTTTAGAACTCTTAACGTACTTTGCAGATAATACTTTTCACTCTTTTACGTTCCACTTGCAGTGTGGTTTTCCAGAATGAAGCTGTGGGGGAATTCTGGTATGACCTGATACTGAAAGCAACCACGCCTCTTCCGGTTACCCTACCCTCTATTCACTGCGAAATTGGCAAGTAAGTGTTAATCAAGGATGCGTTCGATTGATCGTATTTTGGGATCTCTTGTGCTGTAATTTTTGGACCATCGTTTCAAGCAGATATTTAGAGATTGCAACGCAGTGAATGCCAAAACAAGTGAATTTTAGAGTATATTCCATTTATTCCCGGGCGTATTTCGGAATACGCCGGTCAATCGAACAAACAAACATTAAGTAGCTATGAGAATTTTTATCATTTGAAAAATATAATGTGGTGTGTGAGGCTGTGAGTCCAAGCCTAATCACATCGTTCAATGCTTGAAAAGTCAATTTAGTCTTTTGAAACTCTTAGAATCTCAATCGACTCAGTTCCGCTTGTTTTCTCAGCTCCACTTATCAGATGATTCGCCTACGGAATCCAACAGATGAGTCACTGGTGCTTACTCCTCACTGCTCCAATACTAATAATTTTAGCCTTGAGCTTGACAGTTCCAAACAGATTCTCCTGGCAGCTGGCAGTGTGTTAGAAGTACCGCTAAAGTTTACTCCTTCAGCCATTGGAAATCTGCAATCCGCGGAAGTTTCCTTCCACTGCCCTCAGGTAAAATGCAGATCGGCTTGATATTACCTTGATGTATTTAGCTGAAAATACATATAACATAATATGTAACATCTCAAACGAGTGATTTAACAAGAAAAACAACGTTCAAGCGTGCTAGCCTACGAGTAGTGTCTTAACCGAGTTGGTAGCGTGCTCAAAATCCCATTCGCAAAAAACACAACGCTTAGTGTTGTCCTCGCTCTGTTTTCTCTTTGAAATACTCGTAATTTCCAGAGTCGTTTTCGGTTTTTAAAATGCCAGAGACAAGAAGACAAGAAAACGAAAAGACCCTGGAAAGGAGGTTGTACACTGACACTACGTTGTATTTGCAACCTGATCATTTCCCCAACAAAGCTGGAACAGACAAAATCACCTAACTGAAACTGAGAATAGGTTCTCAATCACACTCGTGCATTTTAAGTAGCCTTTCATTTTGTTCTGTTGGAGGTTTACTCTGCACCGGGTCGAAAGTTTTGCATGGAACTATGCAAATTCGTACGCAAAGTAACCTCAGCTCTTTTTTCGTCGTTGTAGCTTGGAAACTGGGTATTTTACACGCATGGTACCGGGATGATGCCTGGTCCTATGGATCCTATCAATATCTACTCTGAGCTTGGTGGAAATTCTTCAGTTATAATTCCGTTTAGAAACCCAACCGAAAGACAAGTGGTTGTTGATGTCATTATGAAGGAACGGCTCTTGTCGAGGAGTGGTGAGATTTTCATTGTTACTTTTGTGTTATATAATATTGTAGTATTTACCAAATCAGTGAATAGCAATTTTTGGCGTTTTGATGGCTCCCATAACTCGGAGTATCCTTGGCTATTCACTGTTTTGCGACCGGAGCCAAGATGGCGTGTCGTTTCAAGACATTTTCGGAAGACGACATTTGAGCTATAAGTGAAGCAGTCGTACAAAGAAATATCACGAAAGCGTCGAACTTTGGCTTCTCGGTGTGCACTGGTAGGTAGAAAAATTTATTTCATGCTGAATTTACAACAAAATCGTAAAAATGCATTTGACAAAATCCCCAAAATCTTTGCAAATTGTAAACAAAGTTCCTACTAAGTGACGTTTTTAATGTACAAAAATTTACTTTTTTTGTTTGTTATCCAACTGATTTGGTAAATACTAAAACAACTATCCCCCTCAGGGTCGGTGAACAGCGCTAGATATAAACCTCGACGCTTCGTGTCTCGGTATATATCCTGTTCACCTCCCCGTCGGAGGATAGTTGTATAATATCACAAGTACATAATAATAAGTATATAATATATAATAAATATGCTTATTTAACAATTATTCGCCGAAGGCGAAGTTAATATTGTTGAATAATCCCCGAGACGAAGTCGAGGGGATTATTCAACAATATTAACTGAGCCTGAGGTGAATAATTGTTTTAGTATATTCACACGAAGTGATCTCAACAGAATCAGAAAGGAAACCATTAAAAAACGATTAGTTTGATTGACGGGTGAAAATTCATGCGTGAACACGAAGCCGTAAACAGTGGATGCGCAAAAGTTAGATCTTAGATACAGTATCTTCAAACATGGCAAATGATAGTTTTAATCCTTTTGTATCGAGTTTTGTAAGCTTTAGCATCAACGGTTTAAAAGAAACGCCGAAAATTTAAATTACTACCCAATTTTGAAAAGAAAAGTATCTAGAGCTTTATTTGTTTCTGTCAACTCACCGTGAATGGGAAAGTTTTCTTCGTCGCTTCTTGCAAATGCTGTCAACAGCGGCTGCGATCAAGGTGAGCGTTGATTATCTCCAAAGTTCTTTGCCTTGTTAACTTGCTGGCATGTACAATTTTCGAAAATATTTGCCTTCCTCTCTTCTCCTTAAATTAACTTCTATTTTTAGGCAAAAGTGGTCTTGCGAGAAAATCCCGAAATCACAAAACAGTGACAAAGCGACCTCGTTTTCCTCTGTAGTGGTAAACATAGCTTCGAGCGTACAAAAGTCAGCTAGAGTAAATCACGCTGTTTGAACACCATGAAGTCTTTTCTTGCCTTCAAAGTCATCAGCACTTGGATATTCGTGTATTTTCAAAAAGGTTTTACTTTGAAACTTTGGCAAAACACCCAGTTCACGACAGCGATTTTGTTGGGCTTTATATTCTCCGCCTAGCGCGGTGAATTTAACGTCATAGTCCGAGATAGCTAACCAATCAGATTGCTTGAATTACCAAGATCACTGAGTGTGTATATACTAAGTATATAATATTAAGCAGCAACAACATAACACCATGGGATTTTTTTTTCATACTGAAGTTATGTAGCACTTTTGATACGTGCGCGTGTATACGCTTTTATTTTATCTTTTACCTTTTATTAATCTTCTTTCATTTACTTTCAGGCGGCTTGTTTAATATGCGTCTTGACTCGCAGCCTAAAGCCTCGGTTTTCTGCCTTCTTCTCAAACGCGCTAAAAGCATCCCGCTGGAGCCTGGTGCGACTCTGGATATCCCAATCTCCTTTGCGCCAGACACCATGCAGATGTATGAGGCTACAGTAACAGTGACCATTCACAAAGAAGACCCTGAGGACTCTTGGAAAGGCGATTATCCGAGCATGATGAGCACCCGTATGGTCAATGACCTTCACTGGATATTTCCCGTTAGGGGGATCCCCGAGTCCTATCCCATCAAGGCGTCCCAGGCCCCTTGTGTAGAGTGTAAGGCCCGGAGCCGCGTGGAAGAGAGGGTAGAGGTGACTCTGACCGGGTTGGCCCCTAATACCGCGGGCTCCGGCTTAGGGCGGTATCCAAGTATTACTCCGATTAATTTGCTGGGACGTCACGTGCCTGGAGAAATGGAATATGGAGTTGATTACTTGAACGTACCAGAAGAATTTAGGTAATTATATCTCTTCATAACAAATATAGCGTCATCTTCTTTATTAACCTTTTCACTCCTAGAAATTTTGCCGAAAAACATCTTTTGAAGCTAGTCGAGAGGTTTTCTGTACAACTATCAGGCCAAAAGAGACAAAACCTGCTCAAAACGCTGTTTGTACATCAATCACTTCGACGTTTTCTGTCCTTAATGCAAAATATCGGCTTTGAAAGTTCAGGCATGCGCAGAATTTGATTTTTATCTTTCGCGTTTCTTATTGATTTCGTATCCTTTCCTATTTTTTCCTTCCTTAGACTTTTACTTGGCTTCATTTCTTTCTGTAGGGAACGTTTTTTTGGAAAACTTGTAGGGTCGTAGAATAACATAATATAACGTAGGAAGGTAGTGGTTCAAGATTTCCATTGGTCAACTTAACATGAGTTTTAACCTTTCTTCTCCAGCCTGTTGTCTTTGTAACCAGTAAGAAAGTTACAAGCAAATCACAGCATGATATTGTAAAAACTTGTGAGATAGGTTAAGCCACGTAATATCCCTACAAATTCACAATCTTTATTTATGCTTCAGATACGAACTAATTTTTGAAGACGCCGAAAGCCAATCCTGTCTGGAGAGGTCATTGGGTGTAAGTCTGTTAAGAAAGATGAAAAATCAAGTTTCTGGAGTAGTCATTCTCTTGTTTAACTTCGTGTTTTCACCATTCAAGCCGTTCAGGTAACTTCAAAATGTTTCGGTTTTGCATTGAATTTTAGTCCTGTGTTATACCATATCCCACTGCTCCAAACTGATTTTTTTTTAAAGTTAATTAACTATCATTGAAGAAGGCTAGTAGATTTTTTTTTATCGGTCGAGGTGGATGACATCCCCTGAGATCAGCATAATTCTTCACATCATAAGAAAGCCGAATTCAATAATTGCTTTATTGGTTATTAAAAATATTTCTTAGTTCTTAAGAAGGTTGCCTCCTCTATTTGCCTATATCTTGGCATTGTTTCAGGATATCCTCTCCAAAAGGTAGATATAGTTCACTCGTGAATAGACAACTAGGTGGCAGCTCCTGGAAAAAGGTATTGCCCAAGCAGCCTCGTTTCCATGCAAATATACCATCGATCAACCTTGTTTGCCAACAAATATACTATCGAATCGATGGTATCTTGCTCGCATCTTGGTCAGCAATTTGGTCAAGGTCATTAGCCGTAAAAGAAATGCTCAACAGCATCGCTTCCAACGACCAACAAAATGATTTCGAGCCACGCCTTCTTAGATAGACCACTTAACGTGCCATTTTGATCATTCGCTCACGGCAGGTCCAACGTTTATTTTTAATGTGAAACAATTGATAGCAATTTACTTTGATATGGTCAGACCTGAATTCAAATTCTGATAAACACTGTGTTATCTCAAGTCTTTTTTGAATCACCGGACTCTAAATCCTATATCATGCTTTCATCCAGTCACTCGTGCGAGGGGGACTGACAGGTTTTTTTCTCGTTGCTGTTCGTTTTTGCAGCCACAAGACACAGCTGATGATCACGGCCGCTTCTGGTGGAGTGTGGAGATTTCCCATCCGAGTGTTAGCTACTGAACCGGAAGTAGACGATGTAATTACTATCGAATCTGTTGGTCTAAATAAGGAATCAGTTGTGGGCTTCAGGATGAACAGTCAAATGAGGTGGGTGTATGGGGCGTGATCGGATCACGTGATTAACGCAGAATCTGTTGCATTCTCTGTATCACAGTTCCTTTAGGAGCAATGATTAGAGCAGTTGGTTGGTGTGTGGCCTGCCGTGCAAGAATTTCCAGTTCAGTCCCCAGTGGAGTAACCTCAAGTCTTTGTTGCGACTCCTTTCCTTTCCTTGTATCTACGAGTAGCTTTGAGCAGCCTATGACCAGCCACCCCCTCCACTCAGAAAAAAATCGAAGAAGCGGGGGTGGGGGGGGGGGGGGGGGGCGGGCGGGGTGGCTATACACAGGCTATGCTTTGAGTACCTTTTAATATCCGTCAAATGGGGTAAGACAGACCGGGGGGAATGAGCGCACCGTCGACCTCAGGTTTGTCAGTCAGGTCCCGGTTGTTCAAACGTTGGATAGCGCTATCCAGTGGATACGTATTACGGAAATCAATTACGCTATCCCCTGGATAGTGATTTATCCGGTAGATAACGCTATCCAACGTTTGAACAACGGGGGCCAGTTGATGACTTTTCGCTTTCACCTTTTTATCTTCACCCCTTTGTTTAGTTAATTTACTTTGCAGAATGACAACTGTATAGTCTACCTTTTTTTCAGGCACACCCTTCCATTCGAGGCATTCTTCGCTCTCAGTTCTGACCCGGACTTCACAGTCACCCCAGCATACGGGGAACTTCCTCCATCTGGTACTGAAGGAACACTGATCAAGGTGGCTTACAAGCCTCAAATATACGGCAAGACGCACAAGGCTAAACTGGTGGTTCAGGTAAGATCTATCAGCCTCAACTGGCCCTTGTTTCCCACTCGACCCCAGATGCTCTTAGATGGCAATGCGCGGAAAAAGCACGAAAACTTTAGGGCGATGAGTGATGACAGAAATGACCTTCTCCCGCCCTTTTTGTTATCATGCCCCACATATGGCCGAGTTTTTTCTAGTCTCCCATGATTCTTCTTGTCTACTTACAAATGACAAAAGTTGTGCTTGGCGACTATCTTCGTTTTGCTGATAAAGTTCCTCATGTTGACAATGTCTGTGAGGCGTTTTTCGTTTGAATTCCCAGCTATAGGACGGGGCTAGTCACTAATTATATTAACGAGGTTAAAAACATCAACTTTCAATAACCTTCCTGGCGAAAGCATGATCATTTTATTAAGTCCGCATTTTTCTTGGTTTTCTCGCAGACATCAGACATGCAGTGGACGTATGATATTCTAGGTACAACCGCTGACTACAATCCGCCAAACGCGCGGGCAAGAATCACGTCCACCAGTGCAAACTCGGCGCGCCGGACCGTGAAGCAGAAGAAGAACTATGTACTAGAGAACTTGAAGCTACAGAGTACAGCAGTGTCATCCCCATATAAGGGAGTAAGACTTGTGTCACGTTCAGCTAGATAACAACGACGCACAAGTGTACTCGCTGAATAGCAAGCGAAGTTTGAAAGAATTGTTAATTGTCCGTAATGTTTGGAAGTGTTTTGTTCCAATGTCGCATATGTACATAATGTTTCCCAACCAATATTTTATTTTTGTACCCAACGCTTTTTTGTTCATTTTGTGTGTTTGGCACTGTAGATAAAATTTTCATGACACGCTTCTGTACAAATGTATTACAAATTGTCCATTAAGTGAAATATTGAATGAAATGTCAGTTACCGAAGTCAAGAGATTTCACTTCTCTTTTTAGTTACATCCGGAAATAAAGATTGTTTACTGTTTCTCAGGGCCATTTACATGGGAAAACTCGTCAGTTCAGAGTTTGGGCAAATGGTAAGCAAAATTCAAGACCAGTAAATTTTATTTCTGGATCGCGTTTACCATGTGCACAAACTAGTTCCGTACGTCCGCAAAGGCCTGAAACTGGTATCAAAGATAAGTTAACCAATAGAACATGAATTTGCGTTTGAAACATATCGACCAGGCATCCGGCAAAAGCGCTTACCATTTGTAGGGAAATTTCGGTGAAAATTTTCCGGCAAATGATACTGACATTGGCTGTTTACCATTTTTCAAAAAATTTCCGGAAAGTCCCATTGGAAAGTAAATGTAACACTCTTTTTGGAAAATTTCTGGAAGAAACAGGACATCTGAAAAGGTAGTACTGTTTTTCCGTATGGAATGTTCTAAACAGTAAACAACCATTGCTTTTCGCACTGAAAACAGTAATTGGATTGATTTTTATAATTTACAAAATACCGATAATATTTCGCGTTCTCCCAAGAGGCTGCCTGCACTGCAGGTTATCCAAACAAATGGAACAGAAAATTTTGGTCGTTCCAGTGAAAGCGGAAAAAAAGATAATGGGCGCTTTCCATTCAACCCTGACTTCCAGTCTGAATTTTCGGCAAAAATGAATGGAACAGTGTTTTCAAAGATTTCGTAAACAGAGGACAACCTCGCGAGGTATACCCAATTTTTCGAAAATTTTTTTTCCCGGAAGGTTTCTTTCCATTCACTTTGCTCTCGGAATTTCTAGAATTTTCGGTTGAATGGTTCGCATTCAATTTCCGGAATTTCTGGAAACTTTTCCCGGCAATTCCTGTACCATTTACCCCAGTTTTCAAGTTTTTGAAAGTTTTGGTTGAATGGAAAGCGCCCAATACCTCGAAGGTATTACCTTTTATCGGAAAAACGGAAAACATTATATTATATATTATATATTATATATTCCATTTGCTTCACTCCCCGAATCACCGGTAGCCTTCGAATTCAGCCGTTTCTTCTTGCTCCTCGGCGCTAAGGACGTTTCGCCAGGAGGAACGTCTGCGACTCAGCGAAAGGAATTCCATACTGATGACGTAAAATCTGTCCGGAATCTGGTCAGAAGCTCTGATTGGTCGACGTAGTAGTTATATTTTTTTTACCTACTGTTTGCGAATGACAGAGAAAAGGCCAAAAAGATCAAATGTAAACGTGATGAATCTGTTACAAAACAGTCAATATTCCTAGAATATATTCTTCTTTAGAAAAAGCATCTGAGTTTTGCTGGAGTTCGCTCGCAAAAGATCACAAAACTTTACCATAATCGACCAGGAGAAACATTAAATCAAACAAATTTACATTTGGAACCACATGACTAACGGACATTAATTTATGTCATCAGTATAGAATTTCTGTCGCTGAGTCCCTGGCGGCGAGGTGCAAGGAGAAACTGATGTATTTATGTTCTGTAGGGGTGTATTATGGTGCTTATCACATGCGGGGCAAAAATTACTTAACGCTGATTGGCTGAGACGGAGGGCATTTTTTCTTAATCACGGGGCACGTAGGCCATGATACTTGATGCTGATTGGTTATAAAATGCTTGGTAACGAAGCGTTATTGCCAATGAAATTTTTTTTGCAACATAGCTTCCCGTTTCGTTGAAGCCGACGAAGACTTTAAAACTACAGCACTCTAGCGAGAACAAAAACACTAAACGAAGTAAGCTCTATTGGATCTGCGTGTTCACACAATGGGCTGTAACAAGGGAAAAAATGAGAAAATTGACAGCTACGAAGTGTCACAGCTGAACGAAGCGATCGCCCAATTTTTCGCAGAGCTGAGGAAGGAAATCGGCCAAGCATCTTTAGATCGCTTAACAAGAAGCAAAAATTATCCAAAATCTATCGTAAGAGATGCAGAGTTCCTGTCGTCAAGTAAAGTCCTAGAAGGAAAGGCAAGAAAGCATCGCGAGCTCTCTGTAAAATAAAATCGAGTAATATTAAAGACGAGATGAAGACAACGAGAACGGTAAAAAAACAACAACAATACATCTAATTAGCAAAAAATTTTGCAAGTGCAGCATACTTTTCTCTAATTAGCAAAAAAAAAACAACTTTGCTCGTGCAAATTTCACGCGTATTTTCAAAGTTTTCCCAAAATTGCCCTAGTCCCGAGGGCACTTGCAGTTACTTAGAGATGTTGCACGGGACGATTTGCAACAACGATTTTCAACGCAACACACCATTTCAACATTATTGCGACATTGTTTCGAATATTTGCAACATTGTTCCAACATTGCTACTCTGTGTTGCGCAAAAAAATCATCGTTGCGAATCGTTCAGTGTAACATCACCTTAAAGGGTAGAAGTTGCGTTTGTTTTGACATTTGTGGAGGCATTGAAAGGGCATCGTGCGGGAATGCAATTCCCTCAAAAAGTTTGCCCTTTATGTGATGAAAAAGTAATCTCAAGTACCCGCGGGCAAATAGGGATTAATTTTACTTGTATTTTCAAATTTTTCCCAAAAATGCCCTCGTCGCGGGAAAACTTTGAAAATAAAAGTGAAATTTATTCTTAATTGCCCTCGGGCCCATGCGATTACATATACAAACCATTTCTTACCATCGCTCCCTCGCGTCTTTAGTTAACATATTATTTCGTTTTCCTTTCCGTTGAAGACTTTCTAGTTACTTCCCATGCGTAAATAGTTTACCATACAATTGGCGGTCCCCTTTTAAGTGCAAGTTAGCAACGAAGGATCCAAAGCAAAATTGGCCGAACGAAAAAGCGCTTATGTTCCTAAGTCACCGAGTTTCGTTTCTTCAAATTCAACGGGATGGGATCCTGAACAGGCGAGAAAGCTAATTCAAGAATCAGCTCGTTTACATCCACCCCCAGTGGTGATATTTGTGCGCCCTGCACCGAAATTCACGCCGAAATTTGACGTCAGGAGAAGAGACAACAAGCCCAGTCCACAGTCCAGGGTGATGGCCGATAGCTTTGCGAACAGTGTACTCGTCGCTAAAACGCAACGAAGAATGGGACGCATTAAGATGACAGAGGAGGATTACGAGCAGTTTGCTAGCAAAGAGTTGAGTCGAAAACGAAGGAAATAAATTTAGAGACCTTAGGAAGTTTCCTTGGTAGTACTATTATGTATACTCAAATCATACCATTTAGCAATTTTGATTAGTTAATTATTTCGATCTTAAATTATCTCGCCTCAGTATATATCACTGGACGACAGTTGAATGAAAAGTTCTTTTAACGATATACCAGTTAGAAACAGGATTGACTTAAAACTTAGCACTTCGTGTTATTCAAAATTTGAAATAATCTTACACACTTTAGATGTTAATTTTGTTGATGACTTTTTGCCCCGGGTTAACACTCTATCTATTGTCCCTTGACTGGATTTTTCATAAAGCTTAAGTTTGTGTTATGCTTGTAAGTACATTGTAATTACGCCATGGACATCTTCGAATTTAACTATGAATGAAGGTGCATGCATGTTATTATTGATTGAAGTGTAATTATTCTTTACGATTTTAACAAGAATCTAGGTTCTAAAAAAACCCTTAGCCTTATTACATTTTTTTCTGCTATTTGCAACTTTCAAATTTTCTTTAAATTCTATGTGGTTGTACTTACTTTACTTTCTCTCGATTGACCTGAACATGTAGACGTCTATTCCCTCCCCTTTTGCGATTTTTGCATCATACGGTTCCCCTCTTTTCACTACTCCCAGTCTTTTCTCCTTTTTCCATTACACGTTTTTCGCTCCAAACTCCCTCTCCCATTTTACGCCTATCAGGCTATTTTAAATGGAATAATGGCACCTAACGCTTTGTTATCCCAAGCCTTACAAAAATGGCCTCGTCACTAAAATATGTAATATCACATGCGCTTGCGCTTACGCAATTTATCAAAACAAGGTGGAGTTACGTTTGTTGTTACCTTAGACTGACCGTTAACCAACAATCCTCAGAGTTCGAGGTGGCTCTTTGTGACTTAAATAGTGAAAAAGCTTGGTGGGAATGGACAAGCAAGGCTATAAATGGAGTCCTCAATAGGCAAGAGGAATTACTCTCCTAAATGAGGCGCATCGCAACGGCCCCAACCGTTAGAGAGGATGGAAGAAGCCATATGTGATCTTGAACAAGGTGTTCGACTGAAAGCCCCAGATTTAGCTTTTGGTTCGGAACAAAGTGGCTTCCTGCCAAAAAGGTACAATAGCACGTTCTTTCTGCATTAGCTTTTACAGAACCTTGGTAAACTATGCTGGGGTTCAAACTAATTTGATTTTAGGCAGCATGATGTGAGATTATGTTTGTTCTGATCATTTTACAGGCGGTGTAGCCATTATAGATACAGAGGTGTGGACTATATCGTGGCTGTATATACCAACAACGGTATAGAAAGGCAAAACGAATCATTATAAGTTCCAGTACCTAGATGGCTACAGGAGCTGTTCTTTGAGCGAACTGCTGACAGTTTTAGTGGAATAGTTTTTTTCTCTGATTCCTATAGGAAGTAAGTTGCGCAGCCTTGAGGTAAAGTAACTTGCCACTCTTTAGTCTTAAAACGACAGAACAATAGTTTTGTTCAGGAGATGCGTTAAGGTTTTTTTTTTTCGCTTTCCAACGAATATCTGAGGCGGTCTTGTTCCAGCTGGCTTGATACGATTTGAGCTTGAAATTTCAGCGTTTTAAACAATCATTACAATTCCCTGGAAAAGTCATCACCAAACCGACATAGATGCGAGGTCGTTTGAGTTTGAAAACGCATGTAAACATATGAAGGATGAAAACTCTGCAAACAACCTTCACAGCGAACAACTTGATAATTGGACACATATCGTTCTTCTTGTGTATCCGGAAGCCATAAACGCATCAGATTGTATGCGTTTCTACAATTTAAGGGATTCGTCTATTTTAGAAATAAATAATAATGATAATAATAATAATAATAATAATAACAATAATAATAAACTCCTCTAGTTAACCCCTTAACAGGACATGGTTACAGCAGAATGTACAGCGCAACAACAACAAATTTAAACCCTACCTTTCCCGCCCAGAAAGAAGGCTATGACGAAGGTGCTGCAGATACGTTGTACAACAACGATGAAGGAAATTATTTGTCAGGAGTTACGTTCCTGATTAAGAGTAAAGAGTACCTAAGAAAGTTGACGGATGACATCGAGCAGCTATACGCCAAGCAAAAACCATTCTGCCTAAAGAAGATGGCGTGTCACTTGAGGATGATTCTGAGAGGAAAAAAGTGAAGACAAACGATGAAACTGCGTCAACCGAGGCAAAAAATTGCTAGAGCACCCAGCCACCACCATTGGTAACTCACCCGACAAGAAAATAGATAGGCATGAAGAAAAAGTTAACTGGACCGATTTTAGAAACCAAAAAGCCCATCAAAGACAACGGCGTGGAAAAACAGGACCAAGCGCAAAGAAAGTAAAGGGTAATGAGGAAATCCCTGTGACTGCTAAGGCGCGAGTACTCTGACACAACACCAAGATCAGCGGATACAAAGCCCATCCCCTGTAGGAAAACAGAGGCGCATTCTCAGACCTCGCCAGTGTAGTGTTGGGTATGCATGTTCATCAAATCAATTCCATTAATAAATATCATTATAATGATATTAGTTACATCAAATCGTGAAAGTAATATTGAATTTTTAATATAGGTCGACACGTACAAGAAGACGTGAATGGTCTGAATAGCAGGGGACAAGCTGTGCACCATGCAGAGAGTAAAGAGGAGAAAGGGGCTAGGATTCAAACATGAAGCAATGATTGATGAAGGAGGGATAGAGAAAATGAAGCCAAAGGAAGACCAACATGTAGTGGTAGGTGACGGCAGAGAACAAACAGAGTTAGAAGATGGGAAAAACGGCCACAAACAGGGGCATTTTAAAGATAAGAGTGACAAAGCAGTAGAGAAAAAAGTTATTGTTGTTGATGACAACAACCCTGACCCAAAATACTGAATCCAGTACATTTGTAACGGGAGCAGTGGAACTTGCATTGTGCTTTATGCAGAGAGTAAACAAATATTTTGAATAAGGAGGGATGGCTTTCTGACTCAGAAATTCACGTGGGATTAGAACTGTTCAAAGGACAGTTCCCATTTGTAGGTGGACTTGCAGATCCAGAGGTCAATTGTGACATTGTTTCGCTGGAGACCCATTAGTTTGTACAAGTAATTAACTGTAGTGACCACTGGGTTTACATATCAGCAGTTCTGGATGTGCAATGAGTTTTGTAACTGTGTACAAATTGGAGGTTAACTGGTAGTGGCCGTCCTAAAAAGGTTACAGCCAGTCATGCAGCACAAATGCTAGGAACCCAAAACATCTACATCAAGTTTGTATTGCCTGAAGTCCAGCACCAAATTGGAGCAAGTGATTGCGGCCTGTTTTATCTTGCCTTTGCTAAGTCAATCTTTTTTGGTGAAGACTCCTCAACCCGAGGGGCGGATCTAGGGGGAGGGTGCAGGGGGTGCGCACCCCTCCCTGAGATGACCTGCGGTTTTCTAATACAACTGGTATTCTGCAAAAAAAAAAAGAACTATGTGGTTTATTGGTGTTGAAGTAGAGCAAGAGACGAGTGCACCCCCTCCTAAAAAAAATCCTGGATCCGCCCCTGAACCCTACAATACAATCAGGCATTAATGAGATAACATTACCATGACTGCCTCTCCAATCTTTATATGCAGTCTTTTCCATCGAGTTCACATGCACTCACACACAAGCTGGGTGTTTCTAAAACCCATTTTGTGCATGTTCATTGCGCATGATGGGGCACGATATGTTCAACTTGATTTAGTGCAAAGAATGGTATCATCTGAAAAGTGTTGTCATTCCACAGTCTGCAATGCAAAAGGGGGAAAAATGATGGCAATGCAACAAGTGCTGTCAGGAAAGTTACCTAAAAAAAGCTAAAGATCTTAGACTTCAAGAAAAGAGTGAACGTTAAAAACACTTGTTTTGATCATTTTGTTTTTGCTTCGTGGTATAGCTTCGGGTAGATATATAGAAACTAATCGAATTCGTGACTTTCGAGAGTAATTTTCTACAGAGGTCTTGATTGTTATTATTTACTTATATTCACTGATTTATTATTTAGTAATGTTTTAATAGTTACGATCATCTTTTAAAAATCCTCTACAACCTTTGTAACACAAAAGTTGCTGTGTTTCATTATATCATGAAAGTAATGAATTCAGTTCCAACCATTACGTTTCATTAACATTTCCCTGTACGCAGGACTTGTGGATATATATAAACTAAAAACCTTAAATATGATCTTTAGCTCCCATCTCCACGAGTGGGGTTGGTGGTAACTCCCCACCCACGCCTTCCCTAACCCAACATTCACATCGATCACTGAATTGAAATACTTATCACTTAACAAAAATGTTGCGTTAGGGAAGGAGAAGGTGAAAAGTTGCCCAGAATAGCGAACTGATCCAAACCCCTGACAAATCACTAACATAAATTTCAAGAAGGAACCAGTCCTCTTGGTTGTAGTGTCAGCTCAATGTTCAGTTGGTGTGTGTACTGTTTTGTTGTTGTTGTTTTTTCTTGAAGTTTCATTTAGGTTCAAAGGCAATCTGACCACCTGGTCATGAAAATAAAATAAAAGAAATATTTGCAAGAAACTCGTCACTAGTGCTCCTCGGCTGTCCTTCTGGAGGGTATGATTTAGGCACAAGGCTCTGATGATGCACTGTAACGTCCACCATCTTGTTTTGTCTCTTGATAGTGCCCAGACCCTTGCATCACAGCTAGATTGCTCGACCCCGCTCGCCTCAACGTCCTCTCTTTTTACGCCATGGTTATATACCTCAGCGAGGGCGTAAGAAGCTAGGGCGTTGAAACTCTCATACGCGCTCTCTGGTTCAGCTGTGATGGGAAGTAGGACTGGAAATAGTTGGCCTTCCCCTCTCGATCTGCTGTCAGGGCAAGAAAAATGGCGCTGTCTAGCTGGAGGTAGGTTCGGATTTATTGCTTTATATCTTTAGATCGCTGCAACCTATAATTAGATTTGATATTTATGCGATATACAGAAGACATTTAGGTGATATTTTATAGTTAGTCTTATAAGTTAAGGTGTTTTTTCGCCTTTTATGTTT
>OZ037775.1:9810949-9855949 GCA_964035525.1 Porites cylindrica | reverse complement strand
ACTGCTCAGGTAGATTTTGTGACATTTATTGTGCAGTAATACTTCGATACTCTTTTGCGTTACGCAGTGACATTCTGTGGAGCAGTTGTTTTGAAAGTTATGGGCCAAAAGACACTCGTTAAGCGCAGATGAGGTTATAAGGTGCGTTTAACTGTGTATATATAAACACTTGGAGGTTTGCCAGACACGAGTTCAGAAATCTTTGATTTATATTGGAAACCTTGCCAGACACTCTTTCTCTCTCTTTGACAAGAATAAGACTCAGCCCCAAACAAGGGAGACGAGTGAACAACGGCTAGCTTATCACTAGCAGATGATGGACAATTACATGAATTCCCCGACAATCAAATTCTGTGCTGACTTTTTTCCTGCTCACAGATGTCCTTGCGTTATAAAGTTTCAAATAAGACTAGAATGCGCGGTCGTGAATCGATCAAACGTCCTTTTAACTTCTAAGGCTTACTTTCCGGCAAATAAAATGAACAGAGTGTAAAAAGTGAAAGACAAATGCCGAAAAATTCAACTTCTAATTAAATCTTTTCTTATGGTTTACATGGAACCTTGCGTTTCCTGTATTTATCTCACCTATTGTTGGAATATGTGTGAAAATCTTCATTATGAATCGGTATATTTCAAAGAGCTACACAACCAGCAAGAATACTACTGACCGACAATATACAGAACGGAGGCAGCTGTAGTGTCAACTATTACTAGTATTATTTTAAAAATGATGTCAGTGCTATCATCTGAGTTGTGGTGCCATTTTCTTACCAAGTCACGAAATTTTAACACAGGTCACAGAGGTGGAACTATCTTCAATACAGATATTTGTTCGTGGTGGAAAAATTGAACAAAACAGAAAACGAACGTGAGAAAAAATAATTTGATCCTTCGCTATTGCTTGCAGTAAATGATGCCACGGGATAATGGCTAACGTTCGCTAGACGATCTCTCTGACGGTCCAGTATAATGTCCGCCATCTTGTTTTATCTTTCTGGTAGTACCCAGACCCTTGCATCACAGCTAGATCGCTCGACCCCGCTCGTTTCAACGCCCTAGCTTCTTACGCCATGACCTCAGCCTTGATTATTCTCTTCACGGCACGCTCAGCCTCATTCAATATAACTAATTTGGTTGGACCTGAGGAGAAGACGTCCGAACCTATCGCCTTACCGTTCACGTTTCCAAAAAACTTAAAATTTGGCTGTTTCATGTCGAAGTTATGCATAGCCTGCGCACATAGAGATATTTACGTTTGTCGCTTTTCTTCGCCCGAGCGGACTCAGCGAGGACGAGGTTATCAAGCGGAAACGCTTCCCACGTAGGCTACACATGCTTCCCTGTTCGCTCCACCAATCTAGATATAGAAAAATAGATTGGAATTCTTCTTCGTGTTCGTAAATTGAAATAAGCAGAACCATTTCAGTTACTTATATTCACAAAATTTCCATGAAAGTGGCAATAAAGGAATTATAAAAGTCAGACAAAGAAGTTGTTTGAACAAAATGCCACTGGATCATGCTTGCATGACTGATCAAGAGTTTTCTTGCGGTTTCAAGTCGCATGTCATTGGTGAATACGCAATTGGCCTGTCAAAATCAAATCAAAGTCTTCACGGTTTTTCGCCTTGCACAGCTTTTTGGTCAGAATTTGCACAAATTAAAACCTGGGAGAAACCCCCCATAAAAGCAAAGTATCTAGTAACGTTGCACGATCAACGGTTTATTCTCATGGAATGCAATTTTCTCTTTGTCCATTGATTGGAAACTGTTTGGGCCGTTCATTGATGTTCTGCATGTTGAAATTGCAGTTCAGACTTTGAAGAGAGGCGCAAAAGGTAACCCAATTTTTCGAATTCTTTGTTGAAATGACACTATTGTGGTACAAAATACTAATATGATTGCCCATACAACTCACTACGTCCATGACGAACGCTGCAAGAGAATGAGATAAAAAAAACATTTGAGAGAGGCAGAAAGCAAAACCTGTGAACAGTGAATTTATCTTTTAGGAATTGTGAAGCACGTTTACCAGAAGACATACAGCAAGTAAATTCGGAGGCGTCAAAGTACGGAGTACAACTTGTACCCAACGAAGCTTATCTCGAAGGTGACTGAAACACCAGAGTGTATTCTGTATAGAAAAACTCAGTTCTTTGCTGGGTGAGTGTGCAGCTTTATTGCTGTTTTCCTGTTATGACATTTATAGTGCTGTAAGAGTATCTGGCTGTCTTGTTAGGCATTAACTTTCTAGTTATTTCTTCGTCCTGCTGATATCCAAAGCACTCGAGTGCCAAGAGAACTAATTATTATTCGCACTGCAAAGGAGCCGCCATCACGGCGAAACGTTGCGAAATATGAGATCGAACATTCCACTTGGATTGGAGCAAGTGAGATGCAATGGACTACCTAAGTCCCTACGACGTGCGAACCGTTGGTTACTAGAAACACGCCCTTACTCGAACCAAAATTTTTTTCCCTGTTTTTGTTCCATACTATGCTACCATTTTACCTTCGATACCTAGTTTGAATGTTCTGCTAACTTGAAGTTATTTTATTTTTAATTCATAATCCTCGATAACTGAAGGTCCTTCAAGAATTGAAGTGTAATATGTGTATCATCAAACACAACCGGCCTAAGCTAAATGGTGCAATACAATTCTATGTGAGTTGTTGTGTCAAAACGGTCGGTTTTAATCACTAAATTACACGAAATGAGTGATTTAAGAAATAAGTTAACTCTGGTCTGTCGACGTTAAGGTACAGACACAGAATGTCTTTTAGATATATAGGACGTATCTAGACCCGAATATGGTTTTTTGGTTTCGAGGTTGGTTGCCCAGAAATATAAATTCGTCTCAACTGACCCCGTAGGTGGATAAAGAATAGAGTAAAGTCAAGTTTTGTGCAATATTACAGGCATCACAGGCAAAATCGCGCCCGTTTGGCTAATTTTGAGCTGCACGCGGTTATTGCCCAAAGCACCTAAACAGCCGTATTCGACCCCACTTTTTTATAATTTTTTATCGTCTTCTTGCCTTAAACCAGGTGGCTCGTACCAGTTTTCATCCTTTCTTGGCGATTTAAATACATACACACACAAAGCCAAAGCCAATTCACAATGATTTTTTTGGAAAACGTTCTAAGGAGCGGATATTTTATTAACCCATTGACGGCCGTTTCACCCAAAACCAGCCGTACAAGAATACACTGCTTTAAAACATTGCAACTTTCTCAATAGTGTGAACAATGCTTTAACTGTCAGTTGTGAGCATTGAGTAGAAACGTCAGTGCTTTTTTTACGTGGTCAAGTATTACATTTGTGGCTTCCCCAGAGCCAACTTTCTTGGAATATGTTGTTATTTTACTGATCCATTTGGTCGACTTTGTCTAAGTGTTCCGGTTACACTAGTCACGCTGTAAATCGTACGGCACTTGCTCAGAATTTGCACAAATTAAAACCTGGGAGAAACCTCCCATCAAAGCGAAGTATTAAGTAACGTTGCGCGATCAATCAGTCTATTCTTATGGAAGGCAATCCTCTCTTAAGTTTGTCCATTGATTGAAAACTGTTTGGGCCGTTCATTGATGTGCTGCATGTTGAAATTGCAGTTCAGACTTTGAAGAGAGGCACAAAAGGTAACCCAATTTTTCGAATTCTTTGTTGAAATTACACTATTGTGGTACAAAATACTAATATAATTACCCATACAACTCACTACGTCCATGACGAAGACGGCAAGAGAATGATATAAAAAAAAAACATTTGAGAGAGGCAGAAAGCAAAACCTGTGAACAGTGAATTTATCTTTTAGGAATTGAGAAGCACGTTCAACAGAAGACATACAGCAAGTAAATTCGGTGGCGTCAAAGTACGGAGTACAACTTGTACCCAACGAAGCTTATCTCGACGGAGACTGAAACACCAGAGCGTATTCTGTATACGAAAACTCAGATCTGATTAAATCAGATCAAAGTCCTTTGCTAGGTGAGTGCGCAGCTTTTATAATATCGCTGTTTCTCTGTTATAACATTTATGACGCTGTAGGTGTATCTGGCTGGCTTGTTAGGCAATAATTTTCTAGTTATTTCCTCGTCCAGCTGATATCAAAAGCACTCGAGCGCGAGGAGAACTAATTATTGTTCGCACTGCAAAGGAGCTGCCATCACGGCGAAACGTCGCGAAAGATGAGATCGAACATTTCGCTTGGATTGGATCAAATGAGATACAATGGACTACCAAAGTCCCTACAACGAGCGAAACCTTGGTTACTAGAAGCACACGCTTAGTTGAACCAAAATTTTTTTCCGCTGTATTTGTTCCTCACTATAATACCATATTACCTCCGATACCTCGATTGAACGTTCCGCTAACTTGAAGCTATTTTACTTTTGTTAATTAATTTTATAATGCTCGATGATAACTCAAGCTCCTTCAAGAAATGAAGTGTAATATGTTTATTATCAAACACAACCGGCCCAAGCTAAATGGAGCGATACAATTTTATGTTAGTTGTTCAGTTAAAACGGTCGGTGTTAATTAATTACAAAATTACACGAAATAACTAAATGGTTTTAAGAAATAAGTTAACTTAGGTCTGTCGATGTTAAGGCACAGACACAGAATTTTTTAGATGTATAGGACGCATCTCGACCCGAATATGGTTTTTTGAATCCGAAGTTGGACGCCCAGAAACATAAATTCATCTCAATTGACCACGTAGGTGGATAAAGAATGGAATAAAGTCAAGTTTGGTGCAATATTACAGGTATCACAATCATAATCGCGCCCGTTTGGCTGTTTTTGAGCTGCACGCGGTTATTGCCCAAAGCACCTAAACAGCCGTATTCGACCCCAACTTGTTAACTTTATAATTTTTTATCGTCTCCTTGTCTTATACCAGGTGGCTCGTACCAGTTTCATCCTTTTTTGGCAGTTTAAACACAAATATTTTATTGACGGCCATGCCAGCCAAAACCAGCCGTACAAAAATACACTGCTTTAAGGACTCATCAGGACTCGAAAGTGAAAACTGGCAGTGTTATAATAACAAACAACCAGTTCTTTTTTTATTTATTTATTTCTGTCAGTCGCCCTAAGAAACAAAGAATTAAAGAACAGCAGGCTCTTTACAAATTGAATCTTTTGCGGTTTTTGCTTTCAAAGACATCCAAATTCACCGGAAATTTTATCATCTTTGACTAAATGCCTTTCAAAGACGCTCCAATAAAAAACCTGCTAAACGCCAGCCTTTTCTGTTTACATCGAAATTGACCGTCATAGTGTTTCCCAAACTCTTTTCAGCCTTTTTTTGGAAGTTCAAAGCCTGGGCCATGGGAATAACTCTTTATTTTTTGCGTGTTTTACTGTGTGATCCATCGATCTTGATTTTAGAGCCGCCTGAAACACTGATTTATTATTTACTAATGTTTTTATAGTTAGAATCATGTTTTAAAATCCTCTACAACAGAAACAATGAAATATTTCTAATTGTAAAGCAAAAGTTGCGTGTTTCATTATATCAAGAAAGCAAATAAATGAATCTAGTTCCAACCATTACGTTTCATTAATATTTCCCTGTGCAGGACTTGTGGAGATATATGACAAACTAAACACCTGACATACGATCTTTAGCTCACATCTCCACGAGTGGAGTTGGTGGTAACTCCCCACCCACTCCTTCCCTAATTGTAACCCAACATTCACATCGATCAACTGAAATACTTATCACTTAAGAAAAATAAATATTTGCAGGAAACTCGTCACTAGTGCTTCTCGGCTGTCCTCCTGGAGGGTATGATGTAGGCACAACCCCTTTGATGATGCACTTTAACGTCCGCCTTCTTGTTTTGTCTCTTGGTAGTGCCCAGACCCTTGCAAAATCAATCAATCCAAAGCAAATCAATCAAGCTTTATTAACGGTATCACTTCATTAAAAATGCTCTTCCAGTGAGCCGTTTACATAACAAATCAATCAACCTTAAAGGTACATTAAATAACTAAAATAAATTCTATCTCAACTCTCTCAAGGCAATCCCTGGTTCACGACAAAGACAGGGCAGACTTGAAAGAGTTGAGATTTAAGTTGAGCTGCTTCACAGCTAGATTGCTCGAGCCCGCTCGCCTCAACGCCTTCTCTTTTTACGCCCTGGTTATATACCTCGGCCTTGATTATTCTCTTCACGATACGCATCATTCAATACAACTAATTTGGTTGGACCTGAGGAGAGGGGAAGACGTCCGAGCCTATCGCCTTGCCATTCACGTTCCCAAAAAACTTAAAATTTGGCTGTTTCATGCCGAAGTTATGAATAGCCTGCGCACCTAGAGATATTTAAGTTTGTCGCGTCTCTTTGCCCGAGCGGACTCAGCGAGGACGAGGTTATCAAGCGGAAACGCTTCCCACGTAGGTTACACATGCTTCCCTGTTCCCTCCACCACTATAGATATAGAAGTAGTTCGGAATTCATTCTTCGCGTTCGTAAATTGAAATAAGCAGAACCATTTCAGTTACTTATATTCATAAAATTTCCATGAACGTGGCAATAAAGGAATTATAAAAGTCAGACAAAGACGTTGTTTGAACAAAATGCCACTGGATCATGCTTGCATGACTGATCAAGAGTTTTCTTGCGGTTTCAAGCCGCATCCGATTGGTGAATACGCAATTGGCCTGTCAAATTCAAATCAAAGTCTTCACGGTTTTTCGACTTGCAAAGATTTTTGCTCAGAATTTGCACAAATTAAAACCTGGGAGAAACCTCCCATAAAAGGGAAGTATTTGGTAACGTTGCGCGATCAATCAGTTTACTATCATGGAATGCAATCCTCTCTTCGTCCATTGATTGGAAACTGTTTGGGCCGTTCATTGACATACTGCATGTTGAAAGTGCAGTTCAGACTTTTAAGAGAGGCACAAAAGGTAACCCAATTTTTCGAATTCTTTGTTGAAATTACACTATTGTGGTACAAAATACTAATTATATTTACACATACAACTCACTACGTCCATGACGAAGAGTGCAAAAGAATGAGATAAAAAATAGAATAAAAAAAATAAAAAACATTTGAGAGAGGCACAAAGCAACACCTGTGAACGGTGAATTTATCTTTTAGGAATTGGGAAGCACGTTACCAGAAGGCATACAGCAAGTAAATTCGGTGGCGTCAGAGTACGGAGTACAACTTGTACCCAACGAAGCTTATCTCGACGGTGACTGAAACACCAGAGCGTATTCTGTATACGAAAACTCAGATCTGATTAAATCAGATCAAAGTCCTTTGCTAGGTGAGTGTGCAGTTTTATTGCTGTTTCTGTGTTATGACATTTATGACGCTGTAGGAGTATCTGGCTTGCTTGTTAGGCATTAATTTTCTAGTTGTTTCCTCGTCCTGCTGATATGAAAAGCACTCGAGTGCGAAGAGAACTAATTGTTATTCGTGCTGCAAAGGAGCTGCCATCACGGCGAAACGCCGCGAATTATGAGATCGAACATTCCGCTTGGATTGAATCAAGTGAGATACAATGGACTACCAAAGTCCCTACAACGGGCGAAACCTTGGTTACTAGAAGGACACGCTTAGTTGAACCAAATTTTTTTTCCCTGTATTTGTTCTTTATTATGCTACCTTTTTACCTTCGATACCTAGTTTGAACGTTCCGTTAACTTGAAGTTATTTCATTTTTCTTAATTTATAATCTTCGATAACTCAAGCTCCTTCAAGAATTGAAGTGTAATATGTTTATTATCAAACACAACCGGCCCAAGCTAAATTGAGCAATACAATTTTATGTGAGTTGTTGTGTTAAAACGGTCGGTTTTAATCACAAAATTACACGAAATAACTAAATGGTTTTAAGAAATAATTTAACTTAGTTCTGTCGATGTTAAGGCACAGACACAGAATCTTTTAGATGTATAGGACGCATCTCGACCCGAATATGGTTTTTTGAATCCGAAGTTGGACGCCCAGAAACATAAATTCATCCAAATTGACCCCGTAGGTGGATAAAGAATAGAATAATGTTTTGTGCGATATTACAGACATCACAGTCATGATCGCGCTCGTTTGGCTAATTTTGAGCTGCACGCGGTTATTGCCCAAAGCACCTAACAGCCGTATTCGACCCCCACTTTTTATAATTTTTTATCGACTCTCTCTTGTCTTATACCAGGTGGCTCGTACCATCCTTTTTTGGCAGTTTAAACACACACAGACAAATATTTTATATTAGGATATTTTAATGACCCATTGACGGCCATGCCAGCCAAAACCAGCCGTGCAAGAACACACTGCTTTAAACATTGCAACTTTCTCAATCGTGTGACCATTGAGTTCACTGTCACTTGTGAGCATTGAGTAGAAAGTCCTTCAAATTGGAATATCCAATAAACGCAAAAAAGCCATGAAGCGCTTTTTGACTTTTGTGGTCAGTTATTCAGACAGTTATTCAGTACATTAGTGGCTTCCCCACGACCAACTTTCTTGGAATATATTCAGTGCTATTTTACTGATCCATTTGATGGACTTTGTTTGAGTGCTCCGATTACACTAGTCACGCTGTAAATCGTACGGCACTTTTCTTTCCTCTTGATCTTTCAAAAGAGTTCAACATTGTGCACTTAATGTCAGGTCCCGTGGGAAACAGGTAGTCTTGTTTTCCCGAGAGTCCTGATGTTTCCCGAGAAGAAGTCGAGGGAAACATCAGGACTCAAAAGTGAAAACTGGCAGTGTTTTTCCCGCCTTCTGTCACGCCACCTTCATACAGTCATCACTCTTAAAATCATCGATATGAATACTACAAAAACAATAACAATAACTTGACCAAATTGCCCTGTGTTTGGATTTTGCATTTCATGTTTCACCGTAGTAAGTCCATAAATATGCGTAATAACACCCGGGTAATAACAAACAGCCCATTCGTTTTTTATTTATTTATTTCTGTCAGTCGCCCTAAGAAACAAAGAAAGAACAGCTGGTTTTAGGAATTGAATCTTTTGCTGTTTTTGCTCTCAAAGACACCCAAATTCACCGCAAATTTTATCATCTTTGACTAAATACCTTTCAAACACGCTCCAATAAAACACCTGCTAAACGCGAGCCGTTTCCTTCATCACATCCTTTTCTGTTTACGTCGAATTTGACCGCCATGTGATAGTGTTTCCCAGGCTCTTTTTAGCCTTTTTTTGGAAGTTAAAAGCCTGGGCCATGGGTTTAACTCTTTATTTTTTGTGTTTTACTGTGTGATCCATCGATCTTGATTTTAGAGCCGCTTGAAACAGCTTCTCAAAGCCGAAAAATCAGGGGCACCCAATAGTTCAAAACCACTTAAACATAGCATTGTTAAAGGTATTTTTAGTTAGTATTTAAACGGTAGATATAGGCATATTTGTATTCCTCTAAAAATTTTTCATCTGTTCCGATTTCCTGGCTGAAAGTCTAGTGATCAGAAAATTATAGGGATCCAAACTTACCTTTTCGAAAATTTCAGCCAGAAAAAAGGCTCCCGAAAATTCTAGGTGACCCTTTTAGGGCAAAAATCCGTTTTAAATGGGCAATTATACCATTTTTTAGATGTTCGAAAATCCTAGGAGAGGCAGGCAAGCAAGAAATTTTACAACAAATGTTCCGAAAATTCTAGATCTCAAATCGTCTTCCGAACAGATATTTTCCGAAAATTGACGCTGGGTGTCCCTGGCAAATGTCAAAATTAACACCGGTTGAAAGAGGTTTATAAGCGGATTTTCAGGGAAAATATCAAAAATCGTGGCTAATATAAGTATCCCTGGATTTTTGAAAACCGGGTTAGCAAAAATGTCAACTCATTCTACTATATGTCAATTAAAAACAAGAAAACTCATTCAAAGGCCGATTAATTAACAATTAATGAATGAGGCTGAGTATCTTATGAAGATTTATGGATGGAGATTCGAGATCTCCCTAATTCTTCATATGATACGAAAGCCGAATTCAATAATTGTTTTAGTATTCATTCAAAATAATTCCTAGTTTAGAAAAATAGCTAAAACATGCTTACCTCCATCGATGTTAAGTTCATCTTCGATAGTGCACGTTTAGGGTTGTTTAGCTCAGCAAATATTCTCCAAATAGCAGGTGTCGCCCTTCGAGTTGTCTTCTTGCCGTTCTTGCCATGTTTTAGCTATCATTTCGCCTAGTTCTTACACTTGAAACGAGTGAAATGTCCGCCATTTTTGTTTCACAACCAAAACAACTCAACCTCGTCCCCAGGTCCTCTCGGTTAACGGTGCATTAACCTGCAAAAAAGCTGCACTTTTGACGTCATCGATTCATTAATCGCAAAATTCTTCCAAATTTGGTCATCAGTATCCGGTTATGGTGAATTATGCGTGTGCTTTTAGCCAAACAGAATCGGGGAAATATTTTGAATGAATAATAAATTAAAAGCGTTTATCTGACGCCGGGCAGCTAGTTAATGGTCCCTAGGAGCATTCCAACGAGTCCAAATTTAAAATGCTCCCATCTTTAGAACATATATTCAGTAACCTGACTTTGTGAAGTTTCAAACAGGAGTCATTTCAGTCTAGAAATTTTTAAGTTGAGTGAAGTAACTGCGAAAGTCTGCCTGGTTAAGGCTTACATAAAAACTTAAATAGGTAGCAAAACACTACTTTTTTCGTCTTGCGATAAACGACAGAGTTTCGCATGGAATAGACAACAAACTGAATGAAAGATAGTACACGAACGAACTATCACCTTCTTATCTGCAAAAACCGGCCTATGGTTCAATGCCATTAGAGCCCGCTGAAACTAGACCTACAATCATGGACAAAAGTCTTGGGACACTTTTGCGTTTCCGGGGCGTTTTCCAATTCACACAGGTCCAACCCCTCCCCTCACCCCAAAAACAATGCTGGATGCGTGTATCCCTAATTTTTTCCGAGTTTCAACTTTGTATAGGGTAGGGGGAGGGAGAACTGCAAGAAGATTTCGAAAAGGATGCACTGTTTTAAGAGGGAACCGAGAAATAACAGAAAAATATGAATATTGCAGTACTATCCCAAGAACTTTTGTCCGGGATTGTAGATCTAATTTTCCGGAGTCAGAGTTGCTTTTCCAAGGTATAATCAGCTAAGATAACACCGACGAAACGTTTTTATGGCTGGCACAGAATATTTTAGCGAAACTGCAGTTCAACCACGCGATCACATACCTGTCATCACCATGTGGAAATCACACAATCGCACACTTTCGCCGCACTGATAAGACTATCCACAACCATGGATAATCTTCTTACGTTTAACACAAGCGAAATACCATCGAATAACTCGGAAAAACTAAGCCTATCGGCAGATAAATACCTCTGGACTTTTCTCTTAGACTCGTCTTGTTCAAGTCCCCGGATGTAAAGTCACACGGACGGCAGACCAGCATAGAGCCCGTTTTCACACCAGAAAAAAACTGAGTCTTGGCCCGGGTCAAAGTTAACCTGCAATTTTACTCTCACCTAATTCGTTTGACTCCTAAGAGCCTGTTCCCGAGGTCAAAAACTTAGTGGTCGCCTTAGAAAAGCGAACAACATCGTACCTTTCTGTCTCAGCCCGGATCAGGGTAATTGATCCGTTTAGCCACATGAGACGAGAATGTAATACAATATTGGACGATACAGACTCTGCGAATCGCAATTAACTTTGTCCCATCTCAGAGCTTTACATGATGCTCTCCGGGAAACGTCTCTCAAGGTGATCAATATCTTAAAGTAAACTGCTAAACTGCACGGAAACCAGCTTAAGGTTTATTGTTTATTGTTTTGTTTGCCATAACTTATACAAAGCAAAAAAAAATCTAATTATTCAAACTCTCATGGCGAGGAAGCCCAAGAGAAGCCACCGGGCTTAGAAGGAATGGGCTCCCTCAGTTAGATAATTAGAACAAAATATTATCATAATTACACATGGGCGCGCACTGGTTTCAAATATCTGTCACTTGTATTAAAGAGAAAATTGTGTGTAGGGAAGAAAAAAAATTGGGAGGGAGGGAGGGGGGGTAAGATAGTAATTCTGCCTAAATCCACTTCTCCACAAATCCCTAACAACAAAACAAGCAAAAAAAAACACATAAACAAACAACATAGTAGACAAGTTATCAGACAGGGGAAGTTGAGAAAAATTACAAAATGTTTGCTAACCCGGTTTTCATAACTCCAGTAGAAGTAATTTAATGTGCCCATTTCGGCAGCCAAATGTTTTTGTCAATGACACTCTTGCGTGGCATCCTTAAAAAGGATGTCACGCAAGAGTGTCACTGTAAAAAACATTTGGCTGCCAAAATGGGTACATTAAATCACTTCTATTAGCCACGATTTCTGATATTTTCCCAAAGAAAGAGAAACCGGCCAACCAATCAGCGAGTGGAATATTCTAGATGGTTAATGGACTCGACTTGACTTTCTAAAGTCAATAAATACCATAACCTATGGTAGATAGTAATTCTGGACTCCTTCAAGGATTCGACTCAGTGCTAGCACATACGTTATAGTAGATATCGACCTGGAGGAAAGCCATTCTGATTATATCGCAGACATGGATCTATTTTTGAGCTTATGCGATTTTATAACATTTTTTTATAAATTAGCTTGGCGAATATCAATGTTCAGCTGATACATCTGTACTTTTTCCTGTGTCGCTTAAGTTCCCAGATTTGGGGATTGGTTTTAATGGGTGACGCAAAAACACTGACCCCCAGTCCATGGACCTCCTTGCGGACCTGGTCCACGGACCACTGTACGGACCGGTCCACGGACCCCCCAAAAAAGACAATAATAAAAATGACAATTAGAAATTCGACTTACCGTCTGTTTTGTTTTGTTTTTTGTTATTGTTGCCTCCTTCACTGTGGCGATGAAAGGAGGACCTGCGTACTTCGAAATAGACCGCTTTTTCATGTGAGCCCGCGAGATGGTCATGTGATATTTGTCAGTGGATGCCTGATTTTGACAGCTGTCAATTCATTTTAATATGGATGGCGTCAAGAGAGGATCTTTATCCTCTATTGATTGTGTATATAACTGAAGGGGTAGTGTCAATTTGTGCACGTAGTAAATGTGACATTTGACATCGGCTTACATGTTCAGGTTGTACGCACGAGCGACGTTCGGGCGTGCGCTGTCGTCATAACCTAATTTTTTTGGATCAAATATAGAAGTTCCGCTATAAACAAATCTCGTAGGGAAAAAACGTCGCGGTGGAAAACAATCATGCCAGATCGGCGCCTCGGCAATTTATTCCAGCTACCACGTCTACGTATCTCTAGAAAGCGGACTCCAAGTGGAACGAATACTGTTATTTTTTAAGAAGCCTTTTGCGTGCAAACTAATATATTTTGGCACGAAATAAAGATAAACAAAATGTCAACTAAAATTCAATACACGAAAAGAAAATGCTAGCACTTTCGAGGAGCGGGAAATATTAAATGGGGTTAAGTCGTCTTAGCTGTGCATGCCCACAAAGCTTACATCTCTGGGTGGGACTGGTACTGGACGTCCAGGAAAAACACTCTGTGACCTCCCATTTTCAACAATAAAACGTCATAATAAACGTCAACTTACACCATTGTGTAAATCACGTTTTGCCAAGATGATGAAAGTGATGAGTACATCATTCTTTGTAATTTTGGTGGCCTTATCATGAGCGGTTTTGAAGTTACAGAAGGGGAAATCCGAAGAACCTTCCTGGACAATGGAAGCGGTCTTAATTGGATTTAGGGACTTGTCAGAAATTAGCAGGGGGGGAGGGGAGGTGGAAAACAGAGGAGGTTTGCAGTCTTTTGAGCCCTTCAAAAGGGAGGGTTATGAAAAAAAAATGAGAGGAAAAGAGGGAGGGTTACAAAAAAATAAGCCACAACGATCGTCAAGGGATGCTTCAATATTATGTTTTACAAGAATACAAACCACATATAATGAAAATCATGACATGCAATTATTTCCTGACATACAGTTCAACCTCCATTAAGTGGCCACAGCCACCTTTTGGCCATCCCAACGAGAGTTTTGTTTGTTGTTACCTCTATCAAACAGCCATGCATTAAGCGCTTGATACACATACTTTGGCTTTATTTCAAGAATACGATGACGGAAAATACAGTCCGAGATAGAAGTTGACGACCGCCGTGTGGACCAGTAATACTACTCCCGTTGAGTGTTTGTTTCAAAATAAAGTGATGTTTCTGCGAAAGATTACTACCAATTTAAGACGAACCTCTATTGAGCGGCCAACCTCCATTAAACGGCCACTTGCCAGTACCTCCAGGGTAAGAACCCAACTTATAAAACTAACAGCTCTTGATTTGCATTTGCACGTCAACATCTCAGAAGAACTGCTCTCTCTCTCTCTCTCTCTCTCTCTCACGGCTTCAAAATCAGCAGTACTCCCTTCGTGAATATCATCATCAACAACAATGCTATCTCCATCGCAATCATCACCATCATTCTCATCATCTTGTTCACCATCACTATCACCATCCTCAGTCTCACCACCGCCTCCCCCCACCCCCCATGGTAAATGTCAAAGGCTGCTTGATAATGTCCTTTACAGCCGCAGTGAACAGTTCCTTGTCAACGGCATTTAAATGTAACTGAGGCAACTGATTCTTCTTTAGAGTGCTAATTCCTTCATTATATAGTTCTAGGGGGCCTATGAACTCTGCACCACTATCATGACCTATCATTAAACTGGGGTGTAATGGTTCTCTTACTGGTTATCAGTTACCGTTAACCTTCATTTTGTTGTCTTTTGCTTTCTTGGCCTCCCTCTTGTTTTCCTTCTGTTTACGTTTCCTACTTTTTGGCTGAGAGTATGTTGCCTTAAAGATGTCGGGTGCACTTTTCTTGTAATTATATTAACTGATCACTATTTTCCTGATCTTTCTTGTGTAGAAGGGCAACTTTTCCTACTTGATTGTGGTTGACAAGGTTTAATGGACCCATTTAAACCTGCTGTTTTGTGACTTGCCCCTGCTTGGAGCATCACTTGAAGTGTTCTCCACGGAAAAAACATTCAGAAGTCTAACTTTTTTTCGCGAAAATTGTTTGTCTGCTTGTCCATTTAGTACAAGTTTGCGTTTTTGAAAGTACTGAATTATTTTCCTTGTACTACTGCATAAGAATTCGGACTCAGGGGATGGTCATAGAATTTTAGGAAACTTTCCAGGGGAGGGTTAGGACATTTTAATTCCTTACCTAGGGAGGGTCATTTTATTTTGGTCGCTTAACTGAAAATCTCCACCTCCCCTCTTCCCTGCTAATTTCTGACAAGTCCCTTAAAAAGGGTTTGGCGCTTGTTTCAGGCTCTCACTTCTCTTGCTTGAATAAAATGGGCGAGGCCTGGGAAGAGAAAGAAAACTTTTTTCCTCC
Source organism: Porites cylindrica (assembly GCA_964035525.1). NCBI lineage: Eukaryota > Metazoa > Cnidaria > Anthozoa > Scleractinia > Poritidae > Porites > Porites cylindrica. The sequence continues at coordinate 9,840,558 of OZ037775.1, read as the reverse complement.
CGTTCTGTTTAATCTTTATTTTGTTCAGCTTTCACCGTATGAGATCTCGTCCGCGTTTTTAAGTCAATCTCAGAGAAATTCCATGGACGATATTTATAGGAAACAAAAAATCTTGTTTACTGAAATTTCATAAATATGAATTGTCAGGAAAATCTGTGGTGATGGATATGACATAAGTAGTAAGGTAGGGTCCAAAATATCCTTTTTGCGGAGTAATACATTAACAGAAATGGCGTCATACCCTTTTGAATGAAATGCGGTGGAGTGTCATTAAGATAAGATCATTTGTCATTTTCGGTTGTTTAACCGCTTTGACAGATCGATCAAGATCGATTATTTCATTGTTTACTCTAAAATGTGCGTCACGGCCTTTTTTGAGTATGATAATCTCATGGATTATTTTAAGGTGTAGATAGTGTCCTTATAATTTTCATGATGTGTTTTGATTGGCGGACTAGAAACTAAGAGAATATCCTTGGTTGATTCATGTTGTCGAAGGAATAGGCTATAACTCACCTGTTCCTTACAATCACCAAGCCGTAACGTATTTATGCGCGCAATTCCTATTTCCTGCCGCTTTCATAGTCCATTGCAAACTACAAATTGTTTCAGTTCAGGTTCACTGATTGTGACGCGCAAATCGCGTATATTAATGACAACAAAGGCAAACGTACTAGTCTTCTTTTTCTAGCATGAAGTACAATTTTTTCTTACCCCTCCCCCTTGCCTGCTTCTCCACAAAAGAACTTATTTACGATGCCCGCTATCTTTGCACTCGCTTTAGGATTGATGGGATAAAAGCATTGTCACTCGGTATTTCAGGGGGAAAAGAAGTGTTAAAGTTTGCCAATACGAGTAATCGCAGTCGATTAAAACAATTCGACAGTTTTAGACATGCAAAATGTACAGTTGGAGTTTCAACAAGTTTAACGTTATTATTGTTTGCTGTGAGGACACCTGATCTACGGTCGTACTGCATTAAAAAAAATAACAACGATCACTTCCACCCATAATTTCCACACGACCGCGATTTCTCGTGTTGGTAGGTTTTATTACTTGTTTGGCCCCGGAGAAACCACGTGCCATTCCTTTTAAACGCCTACAAAGATGGCTGCTATCGTTAATAAGGTCTAATCAATTATTCGCTCCTCTTCCTCCTCTTCTCTTAAAGTGCAACTGAAAACACTAAATACCACGCAGGGGCGGATCTAGGGGAGGGTGCAGGGGGTGCGCACTCCCCCTGAGATGACCTGCGGTTTTCTAATACAACTGGTATTCTGCAAAAAAAAAAACTATGTGGTTTATTGGTGTTGAAGTAGAGCAAGAGACGAGTTCACCCCCTCCTAAAAAAAATCCTGGATCCGCCCCTACCACGCAGTTCATTGTCCTGCCGTTTCATGAAGGAAGTTTTGACCGTCAGCATTATTAGAAAATTGTCATGGGGCACTGTGTTTAGGGCATCATAGCAACCAATATCCAAGTGTTTTAACTCTCTTAAAGTTAAAACGAGCACTTTACATTTGGTACAAAATTTTTCGAGAGACGAACCTAGGGAACACGGTCCGACCATAGCGTTGCAGCTGCGGCATTCTCCAAGCGTGTACATTGATGGGAGGCTTTGTAAAAAAAACTATTTCACTAGAAAATACGTCCTATCATAGTGGTGTGAGTTAAAGTACATTAAAATTCCCGAAACAGACTTTTTCGACTCCTTCGCCTCAGACGATCTGACAGTCGTTTAAGAGAAATATACTAAATGGATTTTACACAATCGTTCATGTAACAGAAGATCTCAGTACTGTAGACTTGTTCAGAGAAAACAGTTACAAATATTATTAAGTCACGGGGGAGGGGGGGATTTCTTCAAGTGGGGTCTGTAACAAAAGGTTCCAGTGTGCTTTTTCGATTTTCCCTCTCACCCACCACTCCCTTCCACCTTTGATGTGTATCGTCAGAAGCCCACCGAATTTTACCGTACCCAGGTGCCCTTAATCCATCCCATTTATTTTGGGAAACAGTCCTGTCTTAATTTGTCAATCAATCTGATTTTCACGTTTCTTTCATTTGATCTAGTTCCTCAAGTGGCTGCAAATACTGACCAGAGATGACACTGCAGCCGTTTAGAGACGAACAGTTGAATTTCTTCAAGTTCTCGTCTTTAGTTTTAAATGAATTTCCAAAAGTCTTACGACAGACCTTTAAAACCATGTGGGACAACACCTATGGAAGTCGCACTGGTTTCCAACTCTGGGATGATTCATCTGCTGTGAGAAATTTGTTTGCCACTACAGAGGGCGGCAGGACTAAAGTTCCTACTCATCAGTCTTACAATGACTGGGATTGTACCAATCTGTTCCAGGCTACGATATTTGCGAGGTCTTTTGCCTCACCAGCCAGCACAGGATCCTATACCACGCTCAGTGATTTGTACGTGAAACCCCGTGTAATTCCTCATGGTAGTTTCCACGCTTGTGTGCTCAGTCCGGCTGGAAACATTAAGGAGACCTTTGCACTTGCCATTGATCAGCTTCGTCTTCTTAGGAACTCACTTTGTCACTCAACAAGTTCTGAGATGGACAAACTCACCTTTGACCAGCGCGTGAATTACGCCAAAGATGCGTTTCAAGCCCTTGGTGTCTCAACAGCCCCAATCGACGCCGTTGGTAATTTGACAGAGTCGGACTTTCCCACAAATGAAGTTCGTGCATTAGAAATGCGTCAACGAGACGAGACTCGAGCGTACATCAATTTTCTCAAGGAAGTGAACTCAGATATTTCTGAGGTAAAAGCGATATTACAGGCATTAAAAGCAGGACAAGAACAGCAGTACTCGCCGATTCTCTCAAGTCTGAGTTCAGATGTCAGTGATGTGAAGCAGAAAGTTGAAGAGGATGTTGCGAACAAAGAAGACATAACTAGGTTGGAGAAGAAGATCGATGAGTTGAAAGAAGGACAACGCGAACGTGATGCTCAAAGTAAACATTCAGGTATAAGTAAAACAAGAACATTGAAAACTTAACCGAGATACATGTAGATTGTGCGACTGAGGTGGTCCTTTGAAGTCATTCAAAGCATTGAGTTAGTTAAAGCGACACTGTATTAAATAATTATTGATGTGTTATAGAATTTTATCAGCAACAAGGAAACTTGAATATCAAGTGTTTCCTCGCGAGTTCGTTCGCTCAAGTTCCAACGTTCGCCACAAACTCGCTTGAACACGGTTGTTACACAGGCTATCATCTGTATGGCAGGCTCGCGCCCCTGATTTTCTTCTTTTAACGTCATTTAAAGATTTTTTTAAAAGACTTTAAAAAACATTCGACGGCTTGTCATGAATGTAACAACAGAAAAAAGGAATTTAATTAAAAGAGAACTTTTTCGAGGGGCAGTGATTCCTGGATCTTCATTTTTATGCTTGAATTGCAATTTTAATCTCTTTAGAAAGACCATTATTCCTGACTTCCACAACAGATAAAGCCACATATTTATTTACTTTACCACGCGTTTTCCGCTTACCTTTTATGTCATTTTTTTCCCTTAAAGAAACGAAGCCATTTTTGTCAAATGCCGCTCTACCTTCCGTGGTTCCAAATTTTACAGGTCGTCATAGCGAGTGCGAGGATATCACCAGGCACGTGACATCGAAGTCCACCCGACTGGTGTCGATCTGCGGTTCACCTGGATTCGGAAAAACTTCTGTGGCGATTGCAGTGGGACACGCTGTTCAGTCTCGAGGAATTCCTGTTTATTGGATCTCATTAAGAGGACTCCATTCCAAAGCAGATCTTACTTCAAAGTTTCTTAGTTTTCTGAGGCAACCCACACATACCAAACTGCCCGATCAGCGTTTATCCATTGATGATGAGATTTGCCTACTATTCAGTGTAATTTCAAAGCCATCTGTAGTTATTCTTGACAATGCAGATGATTTGCTAGAAACTGGTTACCCAGAATTAAAGGAAGAGGTCATACAACTTTTTGGAGAAATTCTTAGGCGAAATCAAAACGTTACATTTGTTGTAACCGCAAGAGAGTCTCTTGACTATATGGACCTTAATTTTCAAGGCCATTGGGAGTTAAGGATAAAACCACTGGATGAAGCCTCCGCTCAAACTCTGGTTTCTGAATTACTTCCAAATGCAGGCGTTGCAGACTCCACTCAAATCGCGCACATCTGTGGACAAGTCCCTTTAGCCATGAGATTAATGTGTTCTTTAGTATCTGAAGAAGATAGTACACAACCGCGCCATTTTCTAGATGTTTTCATGACGTCTTCGAAAGGAAGGTTCCTTGAAATGTTGGACAATCCAGATTACCCAGCTTATCACCGATTACAGTTCTTGTTTGACTCCTCTTTCCAGAGACTAACTGCGCATGAACAAGAAGCACTTGTATCTTTGAGCATTCTTCCCGACAACTTTAGCACAGAAGTGGCTGCAGCTGTTTTAGGTAAGACGGGGACTATTGAAGCACTGAAGATATTACGAAGCCTTCGGAGAAAGTCGCTGATTGATTCAAGCTCTAAACCGGGGGTATTCACTATGCACAAGCTTCTGCAATCATTTGCGAGAGATAAGGGAGAACAAGAGATGACAGAGACGATTCTTGAATCACGCTGTCGTTTGAAAGCGTTCTACATTTCAATTTTTGAGAGGCTGAATGAGCAATTTCTTTCCGGGCATTCAATGGCAGCATACATTGCATTCTACGAAGATAAGGAAAAGATTATTGAAAGTCTTTTAGAGAGCTGTTCAGATTCCAAAACAACTGATCGTGTTTTCGACATTTTGGTGAGAGGGGATTTGTTTCTTCACTCTCTTTTTTGGAGTCCATTTGAAGGAAAAATCTTTGATCGCATTTACGATGCAGCCATAAAAGCCGCCAGTGAGCATACGAAGGATAAATATATCAGTCAACTTCTTACCTCCCGAGCTTTGAAAGAGATACCGTATGGAAAAGAAGGAAAGACGAAACAGTTTCTTTCTAAAGTGAATGAAATTCAAGCCGCGTCCCCCCTTGTTCCTCACCGCGAAAAAGGAAAATACTTGTGCTATTTGGGAATCCATTACCTTTTTGAAGAAGAACCAAAGATCGGAGTAGAGTCCCTAAAGGCGGCTCTGTCATTTCTTCGCAATTGCAACAATCCAGAGCAAACAATTCTTAAGCTTGTTATTTTTCAGATACTTGCCGTTTATTATCGGTCCCTTAATGACTTCTCTAGTGCAAGTGCGTTTTATGACAACGCACTACACGAATGCAGTGGAGTTGAAGACAGGGATCTACTTGTTATCTCATCGATGACAAAGGAAACAAAGAAAACTACCAATGAAATACATATTCAAAGCGAATCGGAAATTTTGCTAAATCAACCACTAAAGTGTGAAATTGCCCTTCTATTAAGCGCCGCAACGACGTCCTTCTCTGATTCTGACACCGAGCAATATACAAGCAGCTTGTTTCTCCAAGCACTAGAGAGTGTCGAAAGAGAAGTTAAAGTTTCAGTTGGTTTGCTTAGTTTCCAAAGAAATGTGACAATGTTTTTGTGGGCATTTAGTTGTGAAGACCCCATAAAACTCTATATGTCAAGAATCAATTACCATCAAACAGTACTAGAAAAATACAAAAACAGTTCATGCCGGAAGAAAGAAGAATCAAGCGGCTTTACCGATATACACAATGAAGCACTTGCCAAGTGCTACAAAGACCTGGCTAAAGTTTACAAAGAAAGAATGAACTACCCAGAAGCTCTACAAGCAATCCAGCAAGCCCTTTTGGTAACAAGAAAGCATTTTGGAGAAGAACATGAAAGCACTGCTGACAGCTACAGGGAACTCGGTGTAACACAACACCAAATGCATGACTACAAAGCAGCTCTTCAGTCTGACCAGCGTGCATTAGCTATACGCATTAAACTGTTTGGAGAAGAACATGAAAGCACTGCTGACAGCTACAGGGAACTCGGCGTAACACAACACGAAATGCATGACTACAAAGCAGCTCTTCAGTCTAAACAGCGTGCATTAGCTATACGCATTAAACTGTTTGGAGAAGAACATGAAAGCACTGCTGACAGCTATCAAGGACTCGGTGTAACACAACACCAAATGCATGACTACAAAGCAGCTCTTCAGTCTCAACAGCGTGCGTTAGCTATACGCATTAAACTGTTTGGAGAAGAACATGAAAGCACTGCTGACAGCTACAGGGAACTCGGTGTAACACAACACCAAATGCATGACTACAAAGCAGCTCTTCTGTCTGACCAGCGTGCATTAGCTATACGCATTAAACTGTTTGCAGAAGAACATGAAAGCACTGCTGACAGCTACAGGGAACTCGGTGTAACACAACACCAAATGCATGACTACAAAGCAGCTCTTCAGTCTGACCAGTGTGCATTAGCTATACGCATTAAACTGTTTGGAGAAGAACATGAAAGCACTGCTGACAGCTACAGGGAACTCGGCGTAACACAACACGAAATGCATGACTACAAAGCAGCTCTTCAGTCTCACCAGCGTGCATTAGCTATACGCATTAAACTGTTTGGAGAAGAACATGAAAGCACTGCTGACAGCTACAGGCAACTCGGTGTAACACAACAGCAAATGCATGACTACAAAGCAGCTCTTCAGTCTAAACAGCGTGCATTAGCTATACGCATTAAACTGTTTGGAGAAGAACATGAAAGCACTGCTGACAGCTATCAAGGACTCGGTGTAACACAACACCAAATGCATGACTACAAAGCAGCTCTTCAGTCTCAACAGCGTGCGTTAGCTATACGCATTAAACTGTTTGGAGAAGAACATGAAAGCACTGCTGACAGCTACAGGGAACTCGGTGTAACACAACACCAAATGCATGACTACAAAGCAGCTCTTCTGTCTGACCAGCGTGCATTAGCTATACGCATTAAACTGTTTGCAGAAGAACATGAAAGCACTGCTGACAGCTACAGGCAACTCGGTGTAACACAACACCAAATGCATGACTACAAAGCAGCTCTTCAGTCTCACCAGCGTGCATTAGCTATACGCATTAAACTGTTTGGAGAAGAACATGAAAGCACTGCTGACAGCTACAGGCAACTCGGTGGAACACAACACCGAATGCATGACTACAAAGCAGCTCTTCAGTCTCACCAGCGTGCATTAGCTATACGCATTAAACTGTTTGGAGAAGAACATGAAAGCACTGCTGACAGCTACAGGCAACTCGGTGTAACACAACAACAAATGCATGACTACAAAGCAGCTCTTCAGTCTAAACAGCGTGCATTAGCTATACGCATTAAACTGTTTGGAGAAGAACATGAAAGCACTGCTGACAGCTATAAAGGACTGGGTGTAACACAACAGTTAATGCATGACTACAAAGCAGCTCTTCAGTCTCACCAGCGTGCATTAGCTATACGCATTAAACTGTTTGGAGAAGAACATGAAAGCACTGCTGACAGCTACAGGGAACTCGGTGTAACACAACACCAAATGCATGACTACAAAGCAGCTCTTCAGTCTCACCAGCGTGCATTAGCTATACGCATTAAACTGTTTGGAGAAGAACATGAAAGCACTGCTGACAGCTACAGGGAACTCGGTGTAACACAACACCAAATGCATGACTACAAAGCAGCTCTTCAGTCTGACCAGCGTGCATTAGCTATACGCATTAAACTGTTTGGAGAAGAACATGAAAGCACTGCTGACAGCTATAAAGGACTCGGTGTAACACAACACCAAATGCATGACTACAAAGCAGCTCTTCAGTCTCACCAGCGTGCATTAGCTATACGCATTAAACTGTTTGGAGAAGAACATGAAAGCACTGCTGACAGCTACAGGGAACTCGGCGTAACACAACACGAAATGCATGACTACAAAGCAGCTCTTCAGTCTCACCAGCGTGCATTAGCTATACGCATTAAACTGTTTGGAGAAGAACATGAAAGCACTGCTGACAGCTACAGGCAACTCGGTGTAACACAACAGCAAATGCATGACTACAAAGCAGCTCTTCAGTCTAAACAGCGTGCATTAGCTATACGCATTAAACTGTTTGGAGAAGAACATGAAAGCACTGCTGACAGCTATCAAGGACTCGGTGTAACACAACACCAAATGCATGACTACAAAGCAGCTCTTCAGTCTCAACAGCGTGCGTTAGCTATACGCATTAAACTGTTTGGAGAAGAACATGAAAGCACTGCTGACAGCTACAGGGAACTCGGTGTAACACAACACCAAATGCATGACTACAAAGCAGCTCTTCTGTCTGACCAGCGTGCATTAGCTATACGCATTAAACTGTTTGCAGAAGAACATGAAAGCACTGCTGACAGCTACAGGCAACTCGGTGTAACACAACACCAAATGCATGACTACAAAGCAGCTCTTCAGTCTCACCAGCGTGCATTAGCTATACGCATTAAACTGTTTGGAGAAGAACATGAAAGCACTGCTGACAGCTACAGGCAACTCGGTGGAACACAACACCGAATGCATGACTACAAAGCAGCTCTTCAGTCTCACCAGCGTGCATTAGCTATACGCATTAAACTGTTTGGAGAAGAACATGAAAGCACTGCTGACAGCTACAGGCAACTCGGTGTAACACAACAACAAATGCATGACTACAAAGCAGCTCTTCAGTCTAAACAGCGTGCATTAGCTATACGCATTAAACTGTTTGGAGAAGAACATGAAAGCACTGCTGACAGCTATAAAGGACTGGGTGTAACACAACAGTTAATGCATGACTACAAAGCAGCTCTTCAGTCTCACCAGCGTGCATTAGCTATACGCATTAAACTGTTTGGAGAAGAACATGAAAGCACTGCTGACAGCTACAGGGAACTCGGTGTAACACAACACCAAATGCATGACTACAAAGCAGCTCTTCAGTCTCACCAGCGTGCATTAGCTATACGCATTAAACTGTTTGGAGAAGAACATGAAAGCACTGCTGACAGCTACAGGGAACTCGGTGTAACACAACACCAAATGCATGACTACAAAGCAGCTCTTCAGTCTGACCAGCGTGCATTAGCTATACGCATTAAACTGTTTGGAGAAGAACATGAAAGCACTGCTGACAGCTATAAAGGACTCGGTGTAACACAACACCAAATGCATGACTACAAAGCAGCTCTTCAGTCTCACCAGCGTGCATTAGCTATACGCATTAAACTGTTTGGAGAAGAACATGAAAGCACTGCTGACAGCTACAGGCAACTCGGTGTAACACAACAGCAAATGCATGACTACAAAGCAGCTCTTCAGTCTAAACAGCGTGCATTAGCTATACGCATTAAACTGTTTGGAGAAGAACATGAAAGCACTGCTGACAGCTATCAAGGACTCGGTGTAACACAACACCAAATGCATGACTACAAAGCAGCTCTTCAGTCTCAACAGCGTGCGTTAGCTATACGCATTAAACTGTTTGGAGAAGAACATGAAAGCACTGCTGACAGCTACAGGGAACTCGGTGTAACACAACACCAAATGCATGACTACAAAGCAGCTCTTCTGTCTGACCAGCGTGCATTAGCTATACGCATTAAACTGTTTGCAGAAGAACATGAAAGCACTGCTGACAGCTACAGGGAACTCGGTGTAACACAACACCAAATGCATGACTACAAAGCAGCTCTTCAGTCTCACCAGCGTGCATTAGCTATACGCATTAAACTGTTTGGAGAAGAACATGAAAGCACTGCTGACAGCTACAGGGAACTCGGCGTAACACAACACGAAATGCATGACTACAAAGCAGCTCTTCAGTCTCACCAGCGTGCATTAGCTATACGCATTAAACTGTTTGGAGAAGAACATGAAAGCACTGCTGACAGCTATAAAGGACTCGGTGTAACACAACACCAAATGCATGACTACAAAGCAGCTCTTCAGTCTCACCAGCGTGCATTAGCTATACGCATTAAACTGTTTGGAGAAGAACATGAAAGCACTGCTGACAGCTACAGGCAACTCGGTGTAACACAACAGCAAATGCATGACTACAAAGCAGCTCTTCAGTCTAAACAGCGTGCATTAGCTATACGCATTAAACTGTTTGGAGAAGAACATGAAAGCACTGCTGACAGCTATCAAGGACTCGGTGTAACACAACACCAAATGCATGACTACAAAGCAGCTCTTCAGTCTCAACAGCGTGCGTTAGCTATACGCATTAAACTGTTTGGAGAAGAACATGAAAGCACTGCTGACAGCTACAGGGAACTCGGTGTAACACAACACCAAATGCATGACTACAAAGCAGCTCTTCTGTCTGACCAGCGTGCATTAGCTATACGCATTAAACTGTTTGCAGAAGAACATGAAAGCACTGCTGACAGCTACAGGCAACTCGGTGTAACACAACACCAAATGCATGACTACAAAGCAGCTCTTCAGTCTCACCAGCGTGCATTAGCTATACGCATTAAACTGTTTGGAGAAGAACATGAAAGCACTGCTGACAGCTACAGGCAACTCGGTGGAACACAACACCGAATGCATGACTACAAAGCAGCTCTTCAGTCTGACCAGCGTGCATTAGCTATACGCATTAAACTGTTTGGAGAAGAACATGAAAGCACTGCTGACAGCTACAGGCAACTCGGTGTAACACAACAGCAAATGCATGACTACAAAGCAGCTCTTCAGTCTAAACAGCGTGCATTAGCTATACGCATTAAACTGTTTGGAGAAGAACATGAAAGCACTGCTGACAGCTATAAAGGACTGGGTGTAACACAACAGTTAATGCATGACTACAAAGCAGCTCTTCAGTCTCACCAGCGTGCATTAGCTATACGCATTAAACTGTTTGGAGAAGAACATGAAAGCACTGCTGACAGCTACAGGGAACTCGGTGTAACACAACACCAAATGCATGACTACAAAGCAGCTCTTCAGTCTCACCAGCGTGCATTAGCTATACGCATTAAACTGTTTGGAGAAGAACATGAAAGCACTGCTGACAGCTACAGGGAACTCGGTGTAACACAACACCAAATGCATGACTACAAAGCAGCTCTTCAGTCTCACCAGCGTGCATTAGCTATACGCATTAAACTGTTTGGAGAAGAACATGAAAGCACTGCTGACAGCTACAGGGAACTCGGTGCAACACAACAGCAAATGCATGACTACAAAGCAGCTCTTCAGTCTCACCAGCGTGCATTAGCTATATGCATTAAACTGTTTGGAGAAGAACATGAAAGCACTGCTGACAGCTACAGGGAACTCGGTGTAACACAACACCAAATGCATGACTACAAAGCAGCTCTTCAGTCTCACCAGCGTGCATTAGCTATATGCATTAAACTGTTTGGAGAAGAACATGAAAGCACTGCTGACAGCTACAGGGAACTCGGTGTAACACAATACCAAATGCATGACTACAATACAGCTCTTCAGTCTTACGAGCGTGCATTAGCTATATGCATGAAACTGTTTGGAGAAGATCATGAACGAACTGCTCACTGCTACATGCATGTAAAGGTAACTCAAGAATTGCTATGCAAAGATAGGAAAACGAACCGAAAAAAATCCATTTGCATCTTGTCCTAAAGAGTCTCTTCTTCACCTGTTTTAATTTTCGCGCATGTTTTAAAATTTGTTATGCTCTCATTTCATTAGTTTCCATTATAAGATCATTTTTACTCTCCATATTTTGGTATTTGGTTTTTGGAGTGCTTAGTTAAAGCTACAGTCTTTGAGGGGTAAAAAAAGGTACTGCTAGGACTGGTTTGAAAGCTTCAGGTGAAAGCACTCCGAAGTGTGGTTGTAGTAATTGCAGTTGTTGCGAGAGGTAGAGACTTGTGCATTGACAGAGATTTTTGAAGTGGTTGCTATAGGTGGATTCTTCTACAGAGAGTTTGCGGTAGTTGCAGTAGTTCCAGTCACTTGTTTTCGAGACGTAAGGAGACTTGTACACGAACAATGGGACATGAGGTTGGAATAGTTGCATTAGTTGCGTCTAGAGTAGAGAGACCTTTCTTACGCACACCAACAAAGACGGTTGCTGTTGTTGCTGAGAGTAGATGGACTTGTACACGAACAGTGATACAGGATGGTTGCAGAAGATACGGGTTGCGAGTAGAAGAGAGTTTTGCACACGTACAGACGGTTGAATTGTTTGCAGTGGTTGCGATTAGTAGAGAGACTTCTACAAGTACAGATGGTTGCGACAGTTGCAGTGGTTGCAAGGAATAGAGAGACTTATACATGTACAGTGGAACAGATAGTTGTAGTAGTTGCGGTGCTTGCGAGAAGAGACACAAGTACACAGATAGTTGCCGTGCTTGCAATTAATCAATCAAGACCCCGTTTACACGGGAAAGTACTGTTTACACGGGTCTGGACAAATTTTTGAACGGACGAATTGTCTCCCTATGCAACCCATTTACGCGGAACCGTGCAAATTCTGTTATAGTACTGCTTGTACAAGTCCGTTGAAATTTTTGCACCCTCAGCTTTGGAATGGATTTTTAATCAAAGGCGCGAAACTAGGATCTACGCTTTTTACGCGTAAACTGTGCAAAAATTTTCGTGGTCGAACTGACCGAACCGGTAAAATTTTTGACCTACTGCTGATCAGGTAAAAAAACTTACACGGTTCCGAGGGTCCCGCGTCACCGCGTGTGTATACGAAATGCGTATCCGTGCAAGGTTTTGTCCGTTCAACAATTTGTCCTGCATGTGCGTTTCTGGAAAAACAAGAAAATGTCTGTATCAACATTTTTAAAAATCGTTTGTTGAACTAGGGGTTCTAAACTTCATAAGCAAGTTACTCCGTCCAGTTTTTGCTTGCAGTAACGTTACAGTAAAAGAACGGCCAGCTGATCAGAGATGTACTTATGTATGTAAATTCAGAGGCATACTATTATTAAAGCTCTATCAACAGGAGAGGCTTTAATATAGATCCTTGGAAGACCCCTGATGTGACGGTTCTTGTGGATGATGGGTGACCCTTGCATGTTGTTTCTTACGATCGTTTATATGACATCTGAACCAGGCTAAGGCATTGAGAACCAGCCAAAAGATTGTTTTTTTACCAGGGATAATTGACTACTTTTTTGAAGTCAACCGTTCCATTGACTCGATCATTGTAAGAAGTTAGTGTTTGCCATTTAGAAAAAGTTTCCCGAAAATTCGGTTTGAAAGCCAGTACTGCTAATGGGGTCGTGTACATAATTTATTAAAAACATGCTAATTAAAGTACACAATTGTAACTAAGAATCTATACCTAAAAAGTGAAAATTTCTAAAATACTTGTGCGATCAAGAAAAAAATATAAATATATCACATCATAGTAATAAACGGTTATTTTTTCTTGATAGCACAAGTATTTTAGAAATTTTAACTTTTTAAATATAGATTCTTAGTTACGTACTCATTTGGGGTGATTCAGCTAAGAAATTGAGATTTTTAAGGGCTTGAGAGTTTATGGTCATTTTAGCGTAGGTTCTTGTGCTAGCCACGGAGAGATCTAACAAGTTCTAAGCAATGGATCCTCTGTACGAGATGGAGTTTTTTATGTGGCACGTTTCGAAACGCGGAACTCTCACGCGATGGTGATGACGCAAGTCGTACTTGTTCTCTCGCCTATCCCAACGACTAGATGTTCTAAACATGATGGAGTTATGCGATTAAAAATTTATAACTTAAAGTTGCCATCTTGGCCCTGTACATGTCAAATAACGCAGTGCCGGATTCAGACCTTGCGATTTGGGGGGGGGGGGGGGGGGGGCGGTCTCCCCCAAAAATATTTTCGGCCCTTCGGGCCTCAATTTGGTCTAAAAATATGGGCGGGCCGGGGCTCCCGGGCCCCTCCCCTGGATCCGCTTATTATCAATAAAAAACACTAACAATTTAGAATATGTTGTCCACTTTATGTGATGCTGGCCAATTTTCAAACCACCAAGGGGCCCATTAAAATTTATTCTGTGAAGGATCATTCCCTCGCACTTCTTGGAATGAGGCACTGGTGAATTATGTTTTCACCAGTTGGTTAGTTCTCCAAGCACTCTGTTCATCGTTACTGTAACACCTGTAACCTTGGCGACGGATTCTCCTACGCAGTAAATCGTAGTAACATCGGCATACATGTTCTTTGATGTAAAAAACGAATTGAATTAAGTGCAAAAACCGTGGACGAAGATCCTGCGGGTTACCAACGTTGGATCTCTAAATTAACAATTAATGAATGAGGCTGATCATGAGTATCTTATGAAGAATGATGGAGATCGAGGAGGGTGTTGGCCGAGGCGGATAACACCCTCCGAGATCTCCATAATTCTTCATAAGATACGAAAGCCGAATTCAATAATTGTTTTACTATTCATTCAAAATAATTCCTAGTTTAAAAACATAGCTAAAACATGCCTACCTCCATCGATGTTCAGTTCATCTTCGATAGTGCAGGGTTGTTCAGCTCCGCAAATATTCTCCAAATAGCAGATGTCACCGTTAGAGTTGTCTTCTTGCTGTTCTTGCCATGTTTTTAGCTATTATTTCGCTTAATTCTTACTCTTGAAACGAGTGAAATGTCCGCCATTTTTGTTTTCACAACAAAAAAACTCAACCTCGTCCCTAGATCTTCTCGGTTAACAGTGTATTAACCTACAAGGAAGCCGCCTTTTGACGTCATCGGTTGATTAATTGCAAAATTCTTCCAAATTTGGTCATCAGTAGCTGGTTATGCGTATGCTTTTAGCCAATCAGAATCGGGGAAATAGTTTGAATGAATAATAAGAAATCGTATCAGCTAAAATATTGAAAACCAAAAAACGAGAAGTCCAAAGACGACTGCAAAGCTGATCAGAACAACGTGTATTGCTATTTCATAACATCATTTCGGCTGGCCATACCCGCCAGCCTGTTTTCAGGTTTACAGATGTTGCTGAATTTATGATAGGAATTACCATAAATATAATATAGATGGAGAATGTCTTATAAGTAAGTTTTTCAAAACTTAACACAGTAAAAATCACGGACAAAAAACGACGTTTCGACCAATCAACGGGCATTTTCAAGTAAGTGAAAAAGTTAAAATAATTAGGATATATATCTGTAAGGTGTAAAAATATGTTAAGAACTATAAATTGTGAATTTTGTGACTCAAATCCGGAAGCTGACGTCGAACAATGTCAGCTGAAGACTGGTCTTTAAATTGTAAAATAACACGAACAGGGTCAGATGAATCAGAAACAGCCGCGGGCGATAAAACAAGTTGATCAGAAACTTTCGTGGCAATAAAGCCTGAAATAGTAAAGTTAATGAGTTTGTCATAGCCTGCGAGCAAGCTCTCCTATTTGCGCGAGCGAAGCAAGCCGCCCGAGAACGCGCGAGCGAGCGGCAAACCCTCTTCCCCAACCCCCACCTTCGCGTTTCCTCTCGCGTGCCTCTCGCGCGCCCACTTTTCACGATATCCCCAAATGGAGAGTTTGCTCGCAGGCTACGTTTGTCAGGGTACTTTAGCCGGGAAAAAAGTAATTTAAGACGATCGCATTCTTCGGAGTATTTTGAGTCAAAAAATTCACACGACCGTGCCTCCAGTGTTCGTCAGCCAAAAAATTGAGCACGATCTTAAAATGCGAGAAGCTAATCCACCTCTTGTCAAGTAGCAATATCTTGTTTACAAATTTGAATGTAGTAACCTTTGAAAGTTTTGTAGGCTACACATGTCGCCACTTAACACAAAAGCGGAAGTTCATCCATCGGCCAGCACTTTCGTGTTAAACATTCTTCAGCACCTACTGAAAGAATTTAGTAATAATTTTAGCATTTTAAAGAAGTGCAAAAGCAAATTTGACTGTCTGGTGTTTGAAATGTTTTTTACTAATAAACTGAGACCTCTAGTCTTAATTTACAATCAGACTCACTTCTTGCTAATGTTTTTAAATAGCTCTTAATTATATAGATTATATTGTTGTTCTTTCTCTGCATGCCTTACTTCGTACCATATCCTCATTGTCTACCACTTAATACATCGCGAAACTAAGTTACGGGAGACAGATCCGCGGATTGTTGTGGAAAGAGGTACACAGCAAGAATAGATCACGAGATCTGAGGAGTTGTCAACCAACACCAGGGGAGGATACCTGGAAAGTGCACTGATGCAAATAGCATAATCAGTTAATCATGAAGATCAATGTCCCTATATATATATATATATATACCAAGCTCTTTACATTTATTGTAAATCTTGAAGGATTTCTCATTTTATCAGGTTAAGTTTGGGTATGGCAAAACAGTGATGCCTTCCCCTCTTTTTTTGTAGCCACAGGTGAGTCGTCTTCTGGCGCCAGCTACCTGTTCCGGCGTTCAGATAAATGAGACGGTGCAAAGAAAAGTGAGCAGGAAAAAACAAGCCAGGGGTGAGGATTGGGGGAAGAAACCCTTCCTTCTCCCTCTTCCTTTCTTCCACTTTTCCCTCTTTTCTCTGCTCATTAACTATCTGATCTTCTTGAAAAGATCGGCCACTTAAGCAACGCAGCGATTTATAAATATGATGTTACGCTGCACAACAAACATAAAAAGCTGTGACTGGAGGATTCCAGAAGCCTTTTAAGGGCGTTAGAGGAAATTACAAGGAGTAATAGCCTAAAAGAAAACTTTGAGGTCACGAATGCTTGAAAGCAAAAGGCAGGTATCGGCGTTAAACTGTTTCCTTGGGTGCCGTGATGCGGGATGAAAGTCGCGGGTGCGGCTCGGATGTCGCGGGTGAGGGTGTTGAGAACACAAAATGCGTGTCTGAAGATGAGTTTGACTCACTTATCCTTGGAAACAGGATGCTCCAAGGTACCAGTAACTTTTTTATGTCGGTGCGCACACTTGCAGGACGGCCTATCGTGCTGTCATATCGTGCTCTTTCGTCATTCTGAGGAATGAAAAGCTTTTTTCTTTGGTGCAAGGTACAAGGGCCTTAAAACGCGCATAAATTCCGAATATGAATCAAAAGGGTCGATCTACATCTTACATTTATTAGCTTTTGCATTAGTTAGTATTTTTTAACGTGCTGTTCTTAAATTAAAAAAAAAAAAACGGGATTCGGGAAAGCGATGAAAAAAGGAGGAATGCTAGCCTGCGTAGCAAGCGTTTCCAATCGAGTTATTGCGCGAAAGTTAGAGCGGAAGAGAAAAAAAAAAAGGTGTTAGGGGGAGGGGAGAAGAGGAAACGCTTGCCCGCAAACCCCACTATTCTGAACCCCCCCCCCCCCCCCCCTTGATATTTCACGGTTCGGTTCGTTTGTAAATTGACAGCTCGTCAAAATAGAAGTATAACGAACAGATTACCCTTGGATTGCCAGACTTGTAAAATTACTGTGTTCTCTAATAAAACACGTCCCAGGCGATTGCAAAAAATGTGATAAAAAAAGGTTTACGATAAAAGAAGGTTAAAACTCTGAGCGATTGCCGCGAAATTTCTTGCTTTTTTATTGTGTGGCTTTATCTCGTCGTGAAACCTTGTCGAAACGTCCCGGGGGGCGCTTGGGTATTTTTTGGGTGGGTATGTGCCGCCCGGGACTCCAAATTGGCACCCTGTTCTAAAAAAAAAATTCCCCTAAAATTGATACCCCGTTCTGGAAATGGGCCAATTTTTTATACTCCGTTCTAGAAAGTTTGTAAATTGAAAAAGCCCTGTTTTTTTAAAAAGATATTTCTTTATTTGTTCGACTTATATATCAAGTAATCGTTTCTTCATAATCATCGGGAGTACTTTTCCTGTGCATGTGGATACAATGCGGTTAATTATGACGCAAAATCTCTCACCACGCACAGAACCACGCTCGTAAGCTGACGATTTTCCTTCTCCTGCCCCGTCCCTTTCTTTTGAGCCCGTCTCCATCTCCCTCGGGTACATTATGGACTCGTTCCAGACTTCCGCGCGCCTATTTATACAAGATGGCGGAGTCACCCCTCAGCGCTCGCGGCTCGCGCCAAAATACGCCTGCCCTGCACGCTAAAACAGAGGGTGCAACACGAGTACAACAGTTTGCTTGTTAACGCATTGAACCGTATTTTTAAAAGCAATCTGTCCTTGAATAATTTCAAATGGCTGCTTACAAAACTGAAGCTTTCGTGCGCTCGAAATATTATACCCCGTTCTAGAAAACGCCCCTGAAATGGATACCCCGTCCTAAATCAGGAGCTTCAAAATCACGACCCTGTTTTAGGCTTTGGTAGATTGTGCTAGCATAATTTTAAGCATAATTCAGCAAAACGAGCAATATTTTAAGCTTTTATTTCAGTTTAGCACTGCTGGCATAATCCGAGCTTTTATGCGCTGAAAACAAAAAAACCCATCATAGCTCTAGAATAATTCAGTTTGTATTTATTTCTGTATAATTTGCTTTTGGTAAATATTGAGGTCTGCGCTAAGGCCCATGGTCAAATGTGGTCCGGGAGGCGGCAGAGGTGACCCTGTGCATAAGACTGAGACTCAGGCCACCACGCTTATAGCTGCTTATGGCTCGGCGGCTCGGCCCCTCAGATTGCGTCGTCGTCGAGTACATCCACTTCCACCACTTCCAGTGCCCTACCGAGAGCTTTAATCTCTAGAGAACGTGTTCCTAAAAGTAATACCGGAAAGT
The DNA here is from genome assembly GCA_964035525.1 of Porites cylindrica. Lineage (NCBI taxonomy): Eukaryota > Metazoa > Cnidaria > Anthozoa > Scleractinia > Poritidae > Porites > Porites cylindrica. Next base: position 9,821,955 of record OZ037775.1, on the reverse strand, counting down.
ACAAGGAAAGAGGTAACTCAGATCCAAAGAACATGAGTCCTCGTGATCGAATCGAAGAATTCCCAGAGGAAAATTTGTGTCTTCGAGGTGGAAAACTGTTTTGCAATGGGTGTAAGGAGATATTGAGCTCTAAAAGGAGCATTCTCGAAAACCACGGCTTCCAAAAAACATGCCGCAGGCAAAGAGAAGTTAAAAGTGACAAAAAAGCGAGGTCATGTGTGCACATGCGTATTTGCCATGCTAAAGACTGTAAAACTGGAAGGTGGACTATATGAATGTTCATTAAAGTCAAAATTGATAGAGTTAAGCTACTGATAATCTTTATTTTCCTTAAAATCAGTGTAAAATCTAAGTAGCATAATTTCGGTGACAGAGAGCATAATTTTCAAAAAGTAGCATAATTTTGGCTTGATTTCAAAAACATATGAGCACTGCTAAAAGCATAATATGCTTTTTTTTCGAGCACAATCTACCAAAGCCTACCCTGTTGGGCAGCACATACCCGTACAGGTAATGTATGGGAGTACCCACCCCCGGGCGAAACGTCAACAATGATTCATGACAAGCTTAGACTGGTTCAGGAATTTGGGTCCCCGCTGCTTAGGTAAAAATTTTTTACCTAAATCGCAGTAGCTGAAAGAGGAACCACACTAAAAAGACGACAAGCCTTACGAAGGGTTATAAGCCGGATTAATCCCGATACGTTTTAGCGGCAAATTTTCCTCATTAAGGTGTACGAGTTTTCTTGAACGCCTGATGTGTAATACAATAAAACAATGGGACAGGGCTACTCTTTCTTTGCTGTACATCACCGGAATTGTCAGTTTTAAAACGGCTTTATCTTAGTTGCCATTGAATTGATTACATAAATAAATTTGTTAGAGAGAAGTAAATACTTCAAACGGTTCTTCGTTGGACACAGGAAAATAAATGCGCTAGTGTTGTTGTTAGACACAGGCAAATTAATGCCCCAGTGTATTTTGTTAAACACAGGCAAATTAATGCCCCAGTGTATTTGTAAGACACAGGCAAATTAATGCCCCAGTGTATTTGTTAAACACAGGCAAATTAATGCCCCGGTGTATTTGTAAGACACAGGCAAATTAATGCCCCAGTGTATTTGTTAAACACAGGCAAATTAATGCCCCACTGTATTTTGTTAAACACAGGCAAATTAATGCCCCAGTGTATTTGTAAGTCACAGGCAAATTAATGCCCCAGTGTATTTGTTAAACACAGGCAAATTAATGCCCCAGTGTATTTGTAAGACACAGGCAAATTAATGCCCCAGTGTATTTTGTTAAACACAGGCAAATTAATGCCCCAGTGTATTTGTAAGACACAGGCAAATTAATGCCCCAGTGTATTGTTAAACACAGGAAAATTAATGCCCCAGCGTATTTTGTTAAACACAGGCAAATTAATGCCCCAGTGTATTTTGTTAAACACAGGCAAATTAATGCCCCAGTGTATTTGTAAGACACAGGCAAATTAATGCCCCAGTGTATTGTTAAACACAGGAAAATTAATGCCCCAGCGTATTTTGTTAAACACAGGCAAATTAATGCCCCAGTGTATTTGTTAAACACAGGCAAATTAATGCCCCAGTGTATTTTGTTAGACACAGGCAAATTAATGCCCCAGTGTATTTGTTAAACACAGGCAAAGTAATGCCCCAGTGTATTTTGTTAAACACAGGCAAATTAATGCCCCAGTGTATTTTGTTAGACACAGGCAAATTAATGCCCCAGTGTATTTGTTAAACACAGGCAAATTAATGCCCCAGTGTATTTGTTAAACACAGGCAAAGTAATGCCCCAGTGTATTTTGTTAAACACAGGCAAATTAATGCCCCAGTGTATTTTGTTAGACACAGGCAAATTAATGCCCCAGTGTATTTGTTACACACAGGCAAATTAATGTCCCAGTGTATTTATTAGACACCGGTAAACAAATGCCCCAGTGTATTTGTAAGACACAAGCAAATTAATGCCCCAGTGTATTTGTTAAACATAGACAAATTACGGTATTTGTCAGACACAGGCAAATTAACACCCCAGTGTATTTGCTGTATTTGTTAAACACAGGTAAATTAATGCCCCAGTGTATTTGTTAGACCCAGGCAAATAAGGATCAATTCTTCGCTTGAAATATCACTCAGCATGCCTATATATGTAATGCTCAAGTTTACAGATATTTCCTGAGGAAAGATCCAGATGTTTTATAGGCCGGCTTATATTTACATGTATCGGGTTTATAACACAAAAACGCTTAACATTTCTACGACTAAAATGATTATCCTGTTCGAAGCCCCTCGGCCTTACTGATATTAACGTCTATAATTTTTAACAGTTTCATTAGCGACTGAGCTGGTCCTCATGACCACTTCTGAGCTTCATGCTCAGCGAACATTAAGATCAAGCTCGACTGAGCATCTTTATAGCGTCACGTCTTCGACACAACAGTCCGCTCGCATTTATAACTAAAACGTTTTCTTTATGAAAAGATTTGTAATTACTCACCTTGAGGCCGTGATAGTAATTATTTACCTGTTTCAGTGAAGATCACAAGATAGCCAGCTTGAGCACAAGCGAAAATTAAACGAGAAAAAGTTCGTCTTGAATGCCATTGCATTTGAGCGCGCAGTATACCGAGATTACTTCATTTTTCCCGCCAATATTTTCGAATATGGTATTGCTGTAATAAATTAACCCTAATGAGTAACGCAGCATCTTGCTTGTGTTTTTTGTTCTGTTGCTTTTTATAAAGTCACCGTCAACAGACCCAAATGTTCTCTCAGGCCTGGTTCAGACGCCGTACTTTTCATGTGCCGAACCTAACTGAATAAGTTCGACTTTGGAGCGACACTGGCGCGACATCTGATCCCGGCGGGCATCTGATTCAGACGGCGTACCGTGTGTCGAACCTAAGTTAAGTTCAACAAAAGTTTGACAGCCTATGTCGAACTTAACGCTTTTGCCGCACCAAACTAAAACTGCCGTACCAAATTGATTCAGACGCTGCTCTTTTGCCGTACTTAATTCATCAGTTAGGTTCGGCACATGAGTGGAGCGGCGTCTGAACCGGGCCCGATCAGCTGTTTTAACTGTTCCAAACGGAGAAATATTTTTAGGGAGAATTTTTTTAAAATTGGAAATAGCAGTCGCAACATCAAAAATTGCTTGTGACCCGATATGTAATCAACTATCTTACCGCAGATTGCCATATCCCTAACCGCAAGGAAGGCAAATGGCCGTGGGATTTTAACGCGTCGGGCAAATGCCCGCTGTGAATTCCTCTCATGGTCCGGAACAATTCACTCCTTCGGCTATACGTTTTGCAGAGCGCTCTAGCTATATGGCCGGTAACCGGTCAAGGTTTCCAAAACACTAAATGGCCGGCAGTCCTATATTCTCAGTAAATTTCACAAAATCGAAAGATTCTAGCTAATCTAAACTATCATATGTCGATTTAGAAAAGTAAAGCGATCCTCAAATGCTTTACAGATCTCAGGTCTAGTGTTTGGTTTACGCTGGGCTCAGAGGACGAAACCATGGTTTGTGACATGTTTTGTAAAACGACGATTAATTTCGAGAATCTCAATTTTTTAAAAGAAATTAATCGACTGGTTTAAAAATTATTCACTTATTACAATACGATCGGTTTCACAAACAGATTGTGGACAGATTGTGTGGGTGGCCTGTTCCCTAAGAACGCTTCAGCATACACGATGGTTGCTAATGAGGGCGTTAAAAACACAACTGTAAGTTTTTATTGAGATGATTCAGATACGGTCAATTTCTTGGTCCTTCTTGCGATCTACGTCTTGCCAATATTCTGAGGGTATAAAATTTTGATTGGCTTAATGGTTGGAAATGTTGGAATCTGGTCAGCAAAAACCTTTGTGTTGGAGGAGAGTAACACGAGACTTGAGAAATGGAGGGCCACTTAAAATGCTTTCAATATCAGTTTTCGAATTAAATGTTTAATTTACATTATTTGTGGCTTTTTAGCTAAATTTCGGATCAAAAATAAACAAATAAGTTTCATAGTTAATTATTAAAAATCATTCAACTGACAACTGAAAAATGGCCAAAATTTAACTGACAACTGGCATTTGTACCTCTCACCCCCGCCATCCAGACCCTCGAAAAAGCCGAAATGTCATTGTATACAGTATGTTACGTTACACGACGGTCTAGTCGTTTTGTGGATTTCCGCTGACCAATGCATTCGCAGCTACGTCTTCTGCATTTTCGCAAGTTCTTCAAGTTCTTGTATTTCGATTTGAAAAATTTATCTCTCTCGAAATACGACAGAAACTTAGTCCGAGCTTGCTTTTTGCGAGTTTCTAAGCTAATGATTTCAAGCTAGTGAATTAGACAAAGATATGGATCCTCTTGGAGTGACAGCACCAATTGTGGATGCCCTTTCTCTTCCAAGATGGAGTACAACTCCAGTTCCGTCTTACGAAATCATGCCGTCAAATAGCAGGAGGACCGAAAATCCATTCCCTGTTCGACAAGACCTAAACAGTAAAGTAGCGCTTTGGTGAGTGTTTATGTTCGTCGTCTTAGATAAAATATGGGTAGCTTTATAATGGTACGCTGCGTTGTTATGCTAATTTTGCACACAGGTAAACTTGCCACAGCGTAATCTAATAACTTTATATCTCACTTTGTTTCTTAGTGAACCATTAGTTTTCTTTAGTTTAGTATTGGTTTCATAAATTTACCGGTAATCAGAGTAATTCAATAGAGAAAGTTATTTCTATCATTTTGACAGTTATTGTACGTGTACAGTATAGCCCTTGATTTTATAATTACTCGAGGTTGCGTAGCATGGAGAGTCGTAATCTGCAAGCCGTTTTCTTTTCTTCTTATTTAGTACACGAGGGGAGTCATGGTCCCAGGTGTTCTTATCTGAGACCGTGGAAACTGGGGATAAGAATCGTGATGACTTTCATTTTATGCAAATGCAGCTCATGATGAGCTTGTGGTTTATTTTCAGCGATGATTGAAGTGACCTGCGTAGTTGATCACGTTTTGGCTTTTTGGCAATGATGAAATTTTCCCCTAATCAAGGCCCTTGATTTTTGTGTATTCATATACACGTATTAAAAAGTAAATACCCGGAAAAATAGTCTACCGAAATCCTGTTTCGTGGTGTAGTAAGGCGTTATCTTTCTTACAATATTGACGCAATCATTTGAACTCTGTGGTTGAATAGTTTCGATATTGCAGATTCAACTGGCGCACACTGCTGAAGCCAACAATTTCTCATCTATCACACGGTTACAGATAAACCCTTGCTGTTATTATAAGTCGATCCAAGCGCGCAGAATGCGCTACCTCCTGTTCAGGAAGTTGATGCTGCGCATGCTTTTCATTCCTTTTAACCACTCTCGGAAAACGACGTCTCTGCGCTCATCCGTAAGTCTGCTAAGAAGTCCTGCCCGTTGGACCCAATGCCAACTTCTCTGGTTGTTGGCTGCCTTGATGTGCTGTTGCCTGTTATTTCACGAATTTTAAATCTTTCACTATCATGCGGCCATTTCTCTGAGGAATGGAAAGAAGCGCTGGTTACTCCGATCCTTAAGAAACCTGGCTTAGATCCGACGCAGTTGAATAACCTTCGCCCTGTCAGTAACTTGGACTTTATATCAAAATTGACAGAGCGCGCTGTTTTCGACCAAGTTCACAGTCATATGAGTCGATTCGCCCTTTATCCAACCTCGCAATCCGCTTACCGAAAGGGTCACAGCACAGAAACAGTGCTACTGAAGGTACAAAATGACATTCTCATGAATATGAATCGCAAGCATGTAACTCTTCTAGTTCTCCTAGATTTGAGCGCAGCGTTTAACACTGTTGACCACAATATCCTGCTTGCTCGTCTTAAGTCATGTATCGGCATTAATGGCACCGCCCTTAATTGGTTTATGTCTTATCTTAACAACAGGTTGCAACGAGTCTCGCTATTAAAATGGCTTTACATCTGACAGTTTTAAGCTTCCTTATGGCGTTCCACAAGGATCGTGTCTGGGGCCATTGTTGTTTACCAATTATTCCAGCAAACTGTTTGAAGTCATCAAATACCATCTACCTGAAGCACATGCCTATGCTGATGACACTCAGCTTTACCTGTCGTTTACCGTATTTATTCGATTAACCGCCCTGGGCGCTTATTAAATTTTTGAACCTTGAGAGTGGGCGCTTATTCGAGGCTGGGCGCTTATTAAATTTTCACTATTTTCAGCAAGTGAAGTATGTTTATTTTGCAACAAAACAATAAATGCCAATAACAAAACGCGAAGAAGTAACAAAGCAAGGTTTCTGTATAATACTCTGAAGAAAACTCCGTCCTCGGGGAAGTGTCTTATTAGAATTTATTCACTCAAGTGGGTGGGGTGGGGGTGAGCGCTTATTTGAGTTTGATTGGGAGGAGGAGGGGGTGGGCGCTTATTCGAGGCTGGACGCTTATTAACTTTTTCTGCCTTTAGAATGGGCGCTTATTCCAGGTGGGCGCTAATTCGAGGCTGGGTGCTTATTCAAATAAATACGGTAGTCCTGACATGGCTACTAATTCGACTGATGCGGTCATTGCCATGGAACGCTGTATATTGGACATTCGTACGTGGATGCTTACAGATAAGCTCAAACTTAATGATGACAAAACTGAGTTCATGTTGATTGGTACAAAACAACAACTTTCCAAAGTAAAATTGATTGCCTTATCGTAGGAAGCATTGACGTTGCTCCTGTCACTGTGGCAAGAAATTTAGGGACATGGTTCGATTCTAACTTGAATCTCCAGGAACAGATCCACAAAACTTGTAAATCTGGGTTTTTCCATTTATACAATATTCGGCGTATCCAAAAATATCTGTCCCAGGAGTCTGCACGAACTTTGGTCCATGCTTTTATCATTGGTCGTATAGATTACTGCAACAGCCTTCTATTTGGTTTACCCTCTGTTCATCTACTTAAACTGCAACGCTTGCAGAATGCAGCTGCTCGGCTTATATCTAATGTCCCTCGCTACAGTCACATAACACCAGTACTATGTTCGTTACATTGGCTTCCTGTCAAATTTCGTATTGATTTTAAAATACTTCTTTTTACTTTTAATGCTATCTACGGTCATGCGCCTGGTTACTTGATCGATTTGATTGCTATTAAAGAACAGCCGCGCTATAATCTCCGTTCAACTAGCGGTCTTATCTTAAAGTATCCTAGTTTAAAACTGAAAAAGACTTTAGGGGATCGTGCTTTTTCATCTGCTGCCCCTAATTTATGGAACTATCTGCCCCTTCACATCCGTCTTGAGGACAATTTTGAATGTTTTAAATCTTTACTTAAAACGCATCTTTTTAGACTAGCTTTTGATATGTAATTTTTTTTAACCTACTATATAATATATTTAGTGTTTTTTTATCTTTATTTAATTTTTAGCGTTGTTTATTCTTAGCCTTGATTATTTTGCTCATTTTAGCTTTTATTTTCTTTTAACATTTACTTGTTGTCACGCGCTTTTGATCATATTTGCATGGAAAAGGCACGTTATAAATTTTTAATTATTATTAATTATTATTATTATTATTATAAGTGCAACATGTGTGACATCCCACTTTAAGTGCATCTGTACAGGTGCTCAGCTTTGAGATACAGTGAAACCTATATTAAGCAGACACCCTCGGGGAATGCTGTAGTGTCTGCTTAATACAGGGTGTCCGCCTAATACAGGTTTCAATAGATAACGTCATATGAGGTGTCAAATGCCATTCAATTGAACAGTGGAAACATTTGGAATACTCCCAGAGACTGACGATATACATTTGCATTAATTTCTTTACCAGAGTGGACAAATTGATCATAGTACCATAAACATAGATTGTAACTCAAATTTGAAGAAATCAGATGAGTGAAACAAGCTCAAAACCGAAACCGAAATAGAAAACAATACTGTACTGTGAAACTAAGCAAATAAGTTTGTCAAGTCATGTTTTTTAATGTAAAAATTGAAAAATTTGTGGGTGGCAATGCAAGGCAATCTTTCACATTTCCGGCGTCTGGCATGTTGGGTGGTGGATTTTAATTGAAAGTGTCTGTTTAATACAGGTTGGCAACAATAGAAATGACCATTTCAGGTACCTTTTAGGTGTCCGCATCTGCTTCGTAGATGTGTCCACTTAATAATGGTTTCATCTAAAGTAAACAAGAGAAATAAATTTGGGGACTTTGGCTACTGTCCGCTTAATAGACAGTGTCCGCTTAATACAGGTTTCACTGTATTACCTTGTTTGGAGCATTACTAAATTTAAAAGTAAGTTGTAAGATTTTATGCATAACCATCCTTGAGCTGCAGTATCAAGATCTTAACACCATTAAGTGATCTGCATGTTTTTAATAATACATGTTTGGTTCTTCCAGGTCAGGTGATATAACTAAACTAAACACCATAGCAATAGTAAATACAACAAATGAATCCCTCAGTAGCAAAGGAGTATTGAGTGAAAGGATCCACAGAGCTGCTGGTCCAGAGCTGTTACACGAGTGTAGATCACAGTTACTTGGTATGAACGTAGTTTCCTAGATAAATAATTGTTATTGTAGTATAGTTAAATCAAGTTTTTTGGAGTCCAGTTTTCCCAAAGCACCATAAGGGTACATTTGAGCAATACCTCATAATACCACCCTGTTTATGGTCAAAACTTCGGAAGGATTTCTATTACACCCAGGGCTGCCATTAAGATTTTGAATTGCCAGATAAATACACTTGTAAGTAGGTGGGGAATTAAGCAACTGGCAATTTCTTTTGGTTCTATGTTTTTTAATAGAGACCTTTAGCATCAGGTAAACCGCAAACCGCAGACCGCAAACTGCAGTTACGCGTTTGCAGTTTCGCGTTGCCGAGATTTCAAACTTTAGCAAGGCGTTCAGTTCAGTTCAGTACAGTTCATTTTTATTTAGCCAAAATACAATACAATACAAGAATACATATAGGAATTGTAAGGTTGCAAGGGAGCCCAGAAGAAACCAGAAGGCTTTATGAAGCCTGGGCTCCCCAGTCTAAAAGAGATAAGCAAAATAAAATGATATTCGCGGAGTGATACATTAAAAATAGGGACCAAACAGACTGAGTTAAGTTATGAATTCAGAAACAAGATAGAAAAAAAAATTTAACTCTGGATTGGAACAGAATACTTTCCTTTGTTGGTACGGCAGAAAGGAATATAAATTTGATTTGAACTACGCGTTCATTGTTTAGCCATGTTGTTTTCATCAAGTCGAAGTGCATCACTTTAATCGCCCAATAGTCAGAAATAATTCATTGATTCGAGATCAAAAATCCAACAAACACATCGCAAACGGATACAAAAAGCTAGTTCATACCTTTAAACGCGAGGCTGTACAATTTTTTGTGGCAAAAAACCTTGCCGTAAATCACTTACCGCTGGAAGCCCTTCCTGCGGTTCAAACGTGAACTGCAAACTGCAAACGTGACCGCAAGGCCATGGTCACGTGACATTTTGCGGTTTGCCGTTTGCCGTTTCCCACGAAAAACCTGATGCTAAAGGTCCCTAATAGCCAGGGGAAATCCCCAGCCCCAACCTTAAATAACAGCCCTGATGACCTCTAGGCCATAAAGTGTAACAAGGGAGGGACTCTCACTAGTCTCTCAAACTTCTAGGTAATAATTTGCTCCAACACTGACTGCCCTCTCACAGTCAAAACTGGTTTTTCCCCACCATGTTTGAAACTCCTGACAATTTGAATCGATTTGTTTTTCCCAAGATGGTTCTAAAATTGTGGATTCTGCCATGCGGTCTTAGTATTCCATACCAGACTCCCATACTAGTGAATGGACAGTGTAGTTTCTTTTTCTGTACAACATTTGTTTTAAAAAAAAGTTCAAAATGGTAACAGAGAACAGCTGTAGTAGTCAAAATAGTACTGTCACAATGATAATCAATGAGTTGTCAAGAATTCCTGTTTATTATTTTTTCTAGGTTGTAGGACTGGAGAGGCTAAAATATCAAAAGGCTATAGTTTACCAGCTAGGTGAGTGAGTTGTTAGGGTGTTACCGGAGGCTAATTTGGGCATTTTTTTGTCAGTTTTAGCCGTATGAGAATATCATTTTAAGCATTTAGTGAAAATAAAGTGAAATGTTTGGATGCAAGTCACAAGTGAATGGGGATTAAAAAATCACATCTTCTTTCGGATAACTATTAAGAAGTGTGTAATTTTTAAGAATTTAGGGTGTGGTTGAAATTGCCATTTTGGATAAAATTGGCTCTAAATTCAAAAGGTTACATGTAAATATTATTCAAAATAAAAAGACACACATATGTCTAGATGTATGTCTAGATAATGCCTGCTAAGTTTTGTGGCAATTGAATGAATCTTTGAGGAGAAAACTATCAAACACTGCCAGCCACAGGCTTAAAAGAAGAGTTTTTTTTACATGCACAAGAACTAAAAATCATGTTAGTTGACTTGGTCACCATCTTGGAAGAGCCTGTAATAAAGTTTTTGAATGGAAAAACCCTAAATACTTCCCTATACACGGTCATGTTCACCATAAATGGCTGGCTGTTTTTGCCGCAAAACCAATCAGAGGCACAGGTATAAAAAAAAAATGATTCCTTTTGCTTCACAACAATGACCTGGAGTGTTCCGGTACCACCTTGAGGGACTGTTACTTTCAAGGTGTCTGGGTTTCCACTTAAACACCATTTCAGACGTAGTGCTTGATGTACACTGTAGCTCCTTGAAGCAAATTTACAGCAAGTTTTGTGGTAATTAGGATTGTTTTTGACGTACAAATTTCCCTCACAGAATATGTATTGTGAATTCACTTTAGTACATGTATATGAAGAAAAATACAGTTGTTAAACACATAGTAAAACATTTAAACTGTACATGTACACTGTACTTGAAGTCTTAAAAGAAATATTTCCTCTAGATCTGTTTATTCATTATCGGCTTATTCATTAATATCT
>OZ037775.1:9760949-9805949 GCA_964035525.1 Porites cylindrica | reverse complement strand
TTGTAAGCTCTAAGCAGTGACTTTTTTGGAAAAATATAATGCCAGTTTTGGTTCATGGCCCCCTTTTTAAGAGTTATAAATTTGACGATACGTGACCGGACTAAAATGAATTTGGCCGGTCAGTGTGTCTGGAGACTCTCTAGAAATTATTTCGAGCCCTGGTTCACGTGCTCCTCTTTGCCTGCATCGGTTTGATAGTAAATATCCTATCCCAATAAGCTGCATCTAGCTGCCCAATATAATAAATAAATTGGGCAATTCCAGATAATATCCATACGATACCACAGACAGCTTTTCTGAATCTGAGGGCAAGGGTGGGCCTTCAAACAGGAAATCTGAAGGCACAGGGGTATACTTACAGTTGGAATTCCAGAGGCATGGGGGGTTTACATGTAGATCTGGAATTTCCACAAGGGACAGACAAGAGTGTACATGCATTCCTTAAAAATGCTTACTTTAAATGAAATGTACAAAAAAAGTCATGCAAAACGATGGCAAAGAAATGTAGAAACAAAGTGTGCTGCACGTGCAAAGTTGCTTTTTGGCTAATTTGACCTATTGTTCTTTTTCACCGTTCTCCAGCGTTGCCTTCGCTGCTTAGCATTACATGATTTTATATTTTGTTGGAACAAACTGTAAATATTATCGAGATCTTCAGGATTTAGCCCTGGTTAAATCTATATATTATTAATATTCTTATTCAATATTGTTTGAATATTAAATGATTTTGCCTTAGAGAGTACAGACTAGCATCAGTTGGCCTTTGTATTGTGAACACATCAAGACGTGGGTACCCTCCAGAAGATGGAGCTCACATTGCCTTGCGTGAGTAATTTTCAAATTATCAACATTTTCACCGTGTCATTTTCAGGGCGTGAAAAATTTTGAATTCCAGCTAGTCCTTCAAACAGTCAGTTGTCAGATTTTGATGTTCCAGGGTCATTAAAAGCGTGAAATAGTTCATGATTTATTCAGAAGATTGCTTGCCTGGCAGTTGCCCATTAGGCATAAGCAAGCATGAAAAGTTACTGCTACAACTGTATACTGTACATGTACATGTACTTGCATTCCAGGAAAATCTAGTTGCCCTAGACCACTGGATGACTCTTTTTTGGGGTCCTGCGATTAATTTTCACCTTAGAGAAGATTTCTGGCTTTTGCCAACAATCAGAGTGAATACCATAACATTTGTGCTAAGCTTCTGTATTACCCACAGGTCTCCCACTACTCTGCTGTACAAATCTCCCTGTCTCTTGTAGGGGTAATTAAATCTTGTGGATAAAAATGAATTTGGAACTTTTCTTTGCTTTAGCTTGAATTTTAGCCCAAGCAAATGAAAAGAGAATTTTCACAGTGTGTAATTAATTCATGCAAGTCTTTGTATAAATTATGATGGGGGGGAGGGGGGGAATGCATTTTAAGTACATGTAACAGGGATAAGATACAAGGATTTTTCTTCTGTTTACAGGAACTGTAAGACGATTTCTTTTCAGATGTTGATCTTGTTTTTTTTGTTGTGGAAAATGCTGATGAGGTAAGACTAATCTATTTATTTTAGTTAGGTACACTTTTGTGTCCATAATTGATAAAATTCTTTCATGTGGTGTCTCCTGTTCGGGAGACAGTATTTCCAATCAACTTTTGTGACAGACTTGAAATCCAACAGCCCCAGTTCAAGTCCCATTCTAATCACTGCTGCATTTATTGTTTCTCAATCTTGTCAAGTTTAAATCCTACTTCGCGTTTGTAATTAGCCAATTGGTTGCCTCCTGCCAGTTGGGTTTTCATCCTGTTATGCTGTAGATGACTTGTACCATTTGTCTCATAATATTGCATAGAAGTACTTGTATGTAAACTAGCCAGAACAGCTGAGTGCACTTCCATTATAAACAAAAACCATTTTCTAGCAGTGTATTTACTCTGTGCCATCTGATATTCAGTAATTTCTACCAGGCCTGTCATTAAGGGCCAGAGGCTGAGGATTTCCCCTGGTTACTATGAGCATGATCTCCAGCTATGTACTTTCATGGGAAACAAAAGGAGAAAGGAACAAAAGAACTTGCTAGCTGTTCAATTCCTTCCTGCTAATTTCATACACCTGACAACTTGAAATCTTAGTGACAGTTCTGTTATACATTAAACAAGGAGGAATTTAGAACTTGTGGTACGTTGTGAAAAAACATGGCCTGTTTATGAATAATTATTGTTTCCAAGTACAATCAACTCCCTTTATAGCAGACACTGTGGGGACCTTGAGTTAGTGTCCTCATTATAGCGGGAGTTTATTTCAGTCAAACATCTGTAATTTATTTTTGCCTGGGATTTTGCTGCTGTTTTCAGGGTAAAAGTTGATGAGGAAGATGAAGACGGTCAAAATGTTCCCTTCAAAGCTCAGGAGCTCGCATCTGATCCACGCCAGAGACCCTATCGCTTATGGTACACTATTGAAGTTCAAGCCTCAGCACCTCCCCCTGAGAGAACCTTAGAAGTCACGTGTGCTGCACACTCCGTAGTGGCAGTAGACATGGCGGTGACGAACCCCACCCGTGAAAGGATTGTTATGGATGTACTTATTGAAGGGGTGGCTTTATCTGGTGAGCCCACGGTCATTTTGCATCCAAGGCAACAAGTTACATATCACGTGATATTTATTGTATTGTTGGATAAAAATGCGCAACAGTTTTGTTGCAAATCTCGTCCTGTACTTTTTGGCCAATATAAGTGAATTTTAGAGTATATTCCTATTTCGGAATACAGTCAATCGAACAAACCCTAAGTAGCTGTAATGTTTTTTCATCACTTGAAAATATAATGTGGTGCGTGAGACTGTAAGTCCAAGCCTAATCACATTCATTTAATGCCTGAATAGTCAATTTACTCTTTTGAAACTCTCAGAATCTCAACTGAACTGAGTTCCGTCTGTTTTCTCAGCTCCACCTATCAGATGATTCGCCTACAGAATCCAACAGATGAGTCACTCGTGCTTGCCCCTCACCGCTCCAATACTAATAACTTGAGCTTGACAATTCCAAACAAATTCTCCTGGCCGCTGGCAGTGTGTTAGAAGTACCGCTCAAGTTTACTCCTTCAGCCATTGGAAATCTGCAATCCGCGGAAGTTTCCTTTCACCGCCCTCAGGTAAAATGCAGATCGGCTTGATATTACCTTGCTGTCTTTAGCTGAAAACACTTTTTTGTAACATATCTCAAACGAGTGATTTAACAAGAAAACAACGTGCACGCGAGTTAGCCTACGAGTAATAATATTATAATATTTATTATTTGGTATTGCGCAAATTAACATATATCAAATGATCAAATGCGCATTACAAACTATTAAAGCTAACTAAAAATTTATTAATTATCGAATTAAAACGTGAATATCTCCGTAAATGACACCTAACTTGATGATTTAGTACTTAACCTGTTACTTACAATAATTATAACTAAAAGAAATGTTATATATTTCATTAAATTGATAAAAAAAAAAAAGAGAGAGTGAAATAAATATACACCTATGTTTAGTTAGAAATTGTATGCAAGTTTAAAATAATAAGTCTTTAGCTGTTTCTTAAAAGTATAATAGTTGTCCTGTTTCCTAATGTCCTTCGGTAAAATGTTTCAGATTCTAGGGGCGGCTACTTTGAAAGTCCTGTCTCCAAGTGTCTTCTTTGATCGTGCACTAGTAGTCTCTTTTCCGACTTTTTAACGTGCGGAAAATCCCATTCGCACAAAACACAACGGCACGCACGCGTGTTGACCTCGCTCTGTTTTTTCTTTAAAAATCAAGGGACTACTTGTAGTTTCCAGGGTCTTTTCGGTTTTTAAAATGGCACTGCTTCTACACAAGAAAACGAAAAGACCCTGGGAAGGAAGTTGTACACTGTCACTAGGTTGTATTCACAACCTGATCATTCCCCCAACATACATGTAGCTGGAACAGACAAAATCACCTAACCAAAAATCAGGATATTTTCTCAATCACATCCGTGTACTTTAAGTAGCGTTTTTTGTTGTCCTGTTGGGGCTTTACTCTGCACCCCGTCTGGGTCGAAAGTTTTGCATGGAGGTATGCAAATTTGTACGCAAAGTAACATCAGCTCCTTTTTTGCCATTATAGCTTGGCAACTGGGTATTTTTGAATTACGCGCGTGGTACCGGGATGATGCTAGTCCTATAGATCCTATCGATATCTACTCTGAGCTTGGTGGAAATTCTTCCGTTATAATTCCGTTTACAAACCCGACCGAAAGAGAAGTCGTTGTTGATGCCATTGTGAAGGAACGGCTTTTGTGGAGGAGTGGTGAGAGTTTCATTGTTTCTTTTGTGATATATAATATATATCACAAGTATATAATAAATATATAATATATAATAAATATGCTTAAGTATGTAATAGGCAGTAACAACATAACACCATAGGATTTTTTTTCGTACTGAAGTTATGTAGCACTTTTGATACATGCACGTGTATATGCTTTCATTTTATCTTTTACCTTTTATTAATCTTCTTTCATTTACTTTCAGGCGGCTTGTTTAATATGCGTCTTGACTCGCAGCCTAAAGCCTCGGTCTTCTGCCTTCTTCTCAAACGCGCTAAAAGCATCCCGCTGGAGCCTGGTGCGACTCTGGATATCCCAATCGCCTCTGCGCCAGACACCATGTAAATGTACGAGGCTACAGTAACAGTGACCATTCACAAAGAAGACCCTGAGGACTCTTGGAAAGGCGATTATCCGAGCATGATGAGCACCCGTATGGTCAATGACCTTCACTGGATATTTCCCGTTAGGGGGATCCCCGAGTCCTATCCCATCAAGGCGTCCCAGGCCCCTTGTGTAGAGTGTAAGGCCCTGAGCGGCGTGGGAGAGAGGATAGAGGTGACGTTGACGGGGTTGTCTCCTAATACCGCGGGCTGGGGGTTATGGCGGTATCCAAATATTACTCCGATTACTTTGCTGGGACGTAACGTGCCTGGAGAAATGGAATATGGAGTTGATTACTTGAACGTACCAGAAGAATTTAGGTAATTATATCTCTTCATAACAAATATAGCGTCATCTTCTTTATTAACCTTTCCACTCCTAGAAATTTTGTCGAAAAACATCTTTTGAAGCTAGTCGAGAGGTTTTCTGTACAACTATCAGGCCAAAATAGACAAAACCTACCAAAAACGCTGTTTGTACATCAATCACTTCGACGTTTTCTGTCCCTAATGCAAAATATCAGCTTTGAAAGTTCAGGCATGCGCAGAATGTGATTTTTATCTTTCGCGTTTCTTATTCGTATCCTTTCCTATTTTTTCCTTCCTTGGACTTTTACTTGGCTTCATTTCTTTCTGTAGGGAACGTTTTTTTGGAAAACTTGTAGGGTCGTAGAATAACATAATATAACGTAGGAGGGTAGTGGTTCAAGATTTCCATTGGTAAACTTAACATGGGTTCTAACCTTTCTTCTCCAACCTGTTGTCTGTTGTCAAGCCGTTCAGGTAACTTCAAAATGTTTCAGTCTTGCATTGAATTTTAATCCTGTGTTATATCATATCCCACTGCTCCAAACTGATTTTTTTTAAGTTAATTAACTATCATTGAAGAAGGCTGAGAATGATGTGAAGAATTATGCAGATCAAGTAGAATCTTTTTTGTCGGTCGAGGTGGATAACGTCCCCTGAGATCAGCACAATTCTTCACCTCATAAGAAAGCCGAATTCAATAATTGCTTTATTGTTTATTAAAAATATTTCTAAGTTCTTAAGAAGGTTGCCTTCTCGAAGACGGTCTTCAAAACTTTGGCCTATTTCTTGGCACGGTTTCAGGATATCTTCTCCAAAACGTAGATAACATCCGTGGAGCAATATGTTTTGCGTTTTCTTTTATTTCTTCCGTTCAGTCTTCTGAAATTCAGCTATTTCGTCTTCGGATAGCCGTGGAAGCTATTTTTTGTGGTTCACTCGTGAATAGACAACTAGGTGGCAGCTCCTGGAAAGAGGTATTGCCCAAGCAGCCTCGTTTCCATGCAAATATACCATCGATCAACCTTGTTTGACAACAAATATACTATCGAATCGATGGTATCTTCCTCGCATCTTCCAAATTTGGTCAAGGTCATTAGCCGTAAAAGAAATGCTCAACAGTATCTCTTCCGACGACCAACAAAATGATCTCGAACCACGCCTTCCTAGATAGACCACTTAACGTGCCATTTTGAGTATTCGCTCACAGCAGGTCCAACTTTTATTTTTAAGGTGAAACAATTTATAGGAAGTTACTTTGATATAGTCAGATCTGAATTCAAATTCGGATAAACAATGTGTTACCTCAAGTCTTTTTTGAATCACCGGACTCTAAATCCTATATCATGCTTTCATCCAGTCAGCGGTGCGAGGGGAACTGACTGTTTTTTTTCTCGTTGCTGTTCGTTTTTGCAGCCACAAGACACAGCTGATGATCACGGCCGCTTCCGGTGGAGTGTGGAGATTTCCCATCCGAGTGTTAGCTACTGAACCGGAAGTAGATGATGTAATTACTATCGAATCTGTTGGTCTGAATAAGGAATCAGTTGTGGGCTTCAGGATGAACAGTCAAATGAGGTGGGTGTATGGGGCGTGATCAGATCACGTGATTAAGGCAAAATCTGCTGCATTCTCTGTATCGCAGTTCCTTTAGGAGCAAGGATCAGGGCAGTTGGTTGGTGTGTGGCCTCCCGTGCAAGAAGTCCCGAGTTCAGTCCCCAGGGGTGACCTCAAATCTTTGTTTTCGACTCCTTTCCTTCCCTTGTATCTACGAGTAGCTTTGAGTAGCCTGTGAACAGCCATCCCCTCCACTCAAAAAAAAATAGAAGAAGAGGGTGGGGGTGAGGAGTGGCTATACACAGGCCATGCTTTGAGTAC
Source organism: Porites cylindrica (assembly GCA_964035525.1). Taxonomy (NCBI): domain Eukaryota; kingdom Metazoa; phylum Cnidaria; class Anthozoa; order Scleractinia; family Poritidae; genus Porites; species Porites cylindrica. Next base: position 9,799,061 of record OZ037775.1, on the reverse strand, counting down.
CTTTTAATATCCGTCAAATGGGGTAAGGTGGACCGGGGGGGATGAGGGCACCGTCGCCCTCAGGTTTGTCAGTCAGGCCCCGGTTGTTCAAACGTTGGATAGCGCTCTCCAGTGGATACGTATTACGGATATCAATTACGCTATTCGCTGGATAGTGATCTATCCGGTGGATAGCGCTATCCAACGCTTGAACAACCAGGACCAGGTGATGACTTTTCCGAGCTAACGACGTAAAATAAAAACTCTTTGCGTTCACCTTTTTATCTTCGCCCTTTTGTATAGTTAATTTAGTTTTCAGAATGACAACTGTATAATCTACCTTTTTCAGACACACCCTTCCATTCGAGGCATTCTTCGCTCCCAGTTCTGACCCGGACTTCACAGTCACCCCAGTATACGGGGAGCTTCCTCCATCTGGTACTGAAGGAACACTGATCAAGGTGGCATACAAACCTCAAATATACGGCAAGACACACAAGGCTAAACTGGTGATTCAGGTAAGATCTATTAGCCTCAACTGGCCCTTGTTTCCCACTCGACCCCAGATCCTCTCAGATGGCAATGCGAGGAAAGAGCACGAAAACTTTAGGGCGATGAGTGATGACAGAAATGACCTTCTCCCGCCCATTTTCTTATCATGCCCCACATATGGCCGAGTTTTTTCTAGTCTCCCGTGATTCTTCCTGTCTACTTACAAATGACAAAAATTGTAACTGGCGACTATCTTTGTTTTGCTGATAAATCTCATCATGTGGAAAAATATGTGAGCCATTTTTCGTGTGAATTCGTAGCTATCGGACAGGGGTAGTCACTAATTGTCATGAGGTTAAAAACATCGGCTTTCAATGAGCTTCCTGGAGAAGGCATTTTAATAATTCCACGTTTTTCTTGGTTTTCTCGCAGACATCAGACATGCAATGGACGTATGATATTCTGGGTACAACCGCTGACTACAATCCGCCAAACGCGCAGGCAAGAATCACGTCCCCCAGTGCAAACTCGGCGCGCCGGACCGTGAAGCAGAAGAAGAACTATGTACTAGAGAACTTGAAGTTACAGAGTACAGCCGTGTCGTCCCCTTATAAGGGAGTAAGACTTGTGTCACGCTCAGCTAGATAACAACGACGCACAAGTGTACACGCTGTATAGCAAGCGAAGTTAGAAGGAAGTGTTAATTGTCCAAAATGCTTGGATGTGTTTTGTTCCAATGTAGCATATGTACATAATGTTTCCCAACCGATATTTTATTTTTGTACCCAAAGCTTTTTTGTTCATTTTGTGTGTTTGGCACTGTAGATAAAATTCTCATTACACATTGCTGTATAAATGTTATTACAAATTGTCCAGTTAGTGAAATATTAAACGAAATCCCGGTTACCGAAGTCAAGAGATTTCACTTCTTTTTTAGTTTCATCCGGAAGTAAAGATTGTTTACCATCTCCCAGAGCCATATACATGGGCAAACTGGTTAGTTCACAGTTTGGGCAAATGGTAAGCAAAATTCAAGACTATATCTTGAAAAGCGTAGAGTACATTGTTTAAGTCGCTTTTTTATCTAATTTTTTGTTGTTTACGTTTTTGCATTTAGCAATTAAGGGTGCGTTCCTTTGGGATGATCAGGATCAGTGATCTGAGATCACTCGGATCATGGTAGATCAAATGAACCGACGAATCCTCTCTGAACATGGATTCATCGGTTCATTTGATCCACCATGATCCGAGTGATCTCAGATCACTAATCCTGATCCGGATTATCCCAAAGGAACACACCCTAAAACTCAAAATGGTGGGAGTTCAATTTTCTAGAAAATATATTTTGTTGAGCATAGTACAGCCTGCAACGTGAAGTGGTATGGGTGTGTTATAGCGCAAACCATTTCTCATCGTCGTTCAACCGTGCCTATAGTTAGCATATTTTTCTGTTTTCATTTACGATGAAGACTTTCTAGTTACTTCCCGTGCGTAAATAGTTTACCATACAATTGGCGGTCCCCTTTTAAGTGCAAGTTAATTAGCAACGAAGGATCCAAAGGGAAAATGGCCGAACGAAAAAGGGCTTATGTTCCTAAGTCACCGAGTTTCGTTTCTTCAAATTTCACGGAATGGGATCCCGAACAGGCGAGAAAGCTAATTCAAGAATCAGCTCGTTTACATCCACCCCCAGTGGTGATATTTGTCCGCCCTTCACCGAAATTCACGCCAAAATTTGACGTCAGGAGAAGAGACAACAAGCCCATTCCACAATCCCATGAGAGCTCTGGGAATGCTGCACTCGCTAAAACGCAACGAAGAGTGGGACGCATTAAGATGACAGAGGAGGATTACAAGCTGTTTGTTGGCAAGGAGTTGAGTCGGAAACGAAGGAAATAATTTAAAGTCCATGGGGAGGTTGTTGGTGCTATTATACATACTCGAAAATTAATCCCGGTGATTTGTGAGAAACAGTTTTTTGACAGAAACAGTAAGAATCACAGAATTACTTCATTTAACAACTTAGACAATCAATTTACATCAGCCACGATTATTTCGATCTTAAATGAAAGCGCCTCAGTATGTATATTTAAGAATTATTCCACGAGGGCGCGTTGGATATGAGATGATAGATAGCCAACGAGGCGCATAGCGCCGAGTTGGCTATAATCATTTCATATCCAACAAGCCCGAGTGGAATAATTGTTTTATTAAAAACGCCCACAAAATCTCGTTGAATCGCCCCGACTAGAACAAACCGGAAAAGACAAGGGACTTCCGCTATTGACATGTCACACGTCTATCAAAACTGTCAACGCGCGAACGGGCTCGCCTAGACTGCATGAATGAAAAATCAAAACATTGTGCGATGAACATTAGTTTTTTAAAAACTCATCGTGATTCTAGGATTTTACACAGCAGAACAGCTTAAAAAACCTGGCAGATAATGTGAAGGAAAGGAATTTTTAAGTGACAGCCGTCGAAATTACTATGAATTTGGATTTTCGGTGCAGTTATAAAAGTAAGAACAACGGAGAAAAACTACCGGTGTTACCTCGTCGCTTGTTATGAAGTTGTTTGAAGCCACAAGCTGGTTTTGCTGAACGAGAAAAGAAGCTATACTGCCGCCTCGATTGCTCTAGTGAATGGCTGCATAGCCTGTATTTGTAGCTGATTACTTGTGATTAATATTCTTGATGTTGGATAAACAAGCTGCAGTTATCTATCGGCGAGTGACTCGATCGGCGAATGGCTTCGCGATCATGAAGAAACAACACTTGTCTTCTTTCGTAGCTGGTCAAGGTACTTTAGTTCCATGTGTTTTTCGACAAACTTTCAAACAAGCTCTTGTGGCTTTTTTGTTTGTTTTTGTCTTTTTTCTTTCGTTGAAATTGCATTTCTAGTATTCTAAGAAATGAATTAAAACGATTTGCTTCGGGCGCCGTTCTATCCTTCGCGAAAAAAATCTCAGCTAGCTTCCAATTTTAAACTGACGCGTACACCGACATATATGGAGAACATGGTTAGCTCATATACCATAACGGCTAAGCCAATCAAAATGCTAGAATTGCATTATCCAATGATTCAGTTTTTAATAATTATCACTAGCCGACGACAATTGAACCAAAACAGTTCCCTTGATGCGTTGGAAACCGAGGATTGACATAAAATTTACTGCTTTGAAACGTACACAGCTTTGTGTTATTCATGTGAGTCAAATATTGAAAAAAGTCCTTTAGTTTTTAAGGTAAATAAATTTTCTCGATGTTTTTTTATTCTGTTCCCGATTAACACTCGATCCACAACTATTGTCCCTCGGTTGGATTTTTTCAAGAGCCATCCCATTATCGCTCTTAATTTTTTATAAAGCTTAGGTCCGTCTTATGCCTGTAAGTACATCGTAAATACACTCCCAATAAACATTCTCGAATATAGCTTTCATGTGATTATTTTAAATTCTTTACGATTTTCACATGAATTTCGTTATAAAAACTCGTAGCTTTATCAAATAATTTGCTGCTGTGGGTAACATTTCATTTTTCTTTCAAGTCCATGTGGTTGCATGACTTTGCTTACTGAGACACCTATGATTGACCTTAACTGATCTAGACGTTTATGCTATCGGATCGGAGTCATTGACTGTTCTTTAGTGATCTTAGTTTTTTTTTATATTATGTCCAACGTCCAAGACTAAGTTATTATAAAAAATGCTTGAAGTTTGCTCCTCAGGCAGTGTAGCGTAAGGAAACATGCCAATCCGAAGCACACTACCCTGATTCGTGCCCCGTTTTGCGTTTTTATCGACCTGGCGACTTCGTCTTGCATGGTGCTTAAAACACCGCAAAAAAGGACTTGGTAAATATCCAACCATCTCAGTTACCTTACGCTTCGTCCGCCAATAACGCGTTATTTTATAGAGAAAGATGACTTATCCGCACTGTAAACTTAAAAGGGGTCAAGAGAGTATTGATATTGAAGGCCAAAACAGGAGGGCATTTTGCATGCGCATGCGTGAATCCGCTGAACGACAATAGCGTGGGAGCATCAAATCTGATGGCGGGAAATCGAAAACTCGCGCGTAAAATTACAATCCTTTTAAAAGCCATTTCGTTGGTGCTTTGAATACCGTACTTTCCTACAAAAAATATTCGCCATGACAAAAATCGGACGTTTTCTACGCGGGTTTTCACTCGTAGATTTTTCAGCAGTAGGTTTTCTTGGCCTTTTAAAGACTTTCAAGACTCAACGCCAAAAAGTCATGTTCCTGTGTAAGTCTGATTTTCACTGGCAAAGCAATGCATTTCTATGGTTTGATTTTCAAACTCGTGGTTTTACTTATCAGGGAGGAAATGCATCGTAGCAATGTTCAGCTGCTTTAAGACAAAAAGCGAAACAAAAAATTACCACGCGAGGTTTATTTATTAGCGCGATGTCTCATGTTAAACTGATCAGGGAGACACGCGTTTATATTTGCCACAAAAACATGAAATCTATGGGGTTTTTACAGTTTTTCGAAAGTTTTCGCGGAAAAATTTATAAAAAATATTCTACAGGAAATGAAGAATGGATTGAGTTTGAGACAACAACAATTACAAGTGATTATATAGTACTTAATCATTTGAGCATTTCATAAACTCAGTTGCAGACAAAACGAATGCACATACTCCGAAAAAACGAACGGTACTTTTATTTTTCTTTCACTCTAAAAGATACAGAGATTTTCCTAAGCTACTATTTTGAAGCGACTCTTGAGTAACAGCTCCTGCGTTCCACAATCGATTTCTTGTTATTAATTTAAATTTGATGACAGTAGTGATCCATTCAAAACAAAGAATGGCCATCACTCCATAAATCTGACGATGTTGCTCACCTTCAAAGCCTGTTTAAACATAAGACAGGAAGTTTGTTAAAGGGGTGCAAATAATGCTGTTTTCTCAGAAAATAAATACTTCTGCTAAAGGACCCAAATGAGCTGGGAGGCGACAACTAACATGACACAAATGGATAGATAAATTAGTCTGTTATTAATGTTTCTGTTGAGAGCTTTTTACTGTATCCAGATAAACCCCTTATGTAAGTTGTACATCATGGAAGAATTATCAAGCAGAAACTGATGCATTAAACAAGAATGTGGTTCATACAGAGGAGAAGCTGGTCTCAGTGAACATCCTTCGTGAATGAAATGTCTCACAAATTAGCATATCAACAAATGTAGTATCCACAAAATGGTATCATTTAGGAATAAATGCGATTTTTTTGCAGCAGAAGCCAGGATTTATTTAAAAGGTGTATTGATAACGTTTCATTTCGTGCTATTTTGGGGTTGGGGAGTTAGGCTAGTTTTTCTTTAAAACGCCAAAATGTTATATTTATTTGCATAATGAAATGTAAACAAACAGTGTATTATCAAAATAAGGTGGAAAAAATCAGAATTCAAACCGATTGCTGTAATTTTTTTTCCTTTGTATACCTAAATGATAGAATATTCGTATTTTCAAAACACAATCTTACTGGCATCATTATATTGATTTAAATTTATAGTTAAAGTGCGTGTATTTTATTTCTCAACGAAGACGTATCGGAGAAGAAAGCTAAAATTACTGCAGAAGGCGATTTTTCACAGCCTTCATCAAAGCGCCATTCATTCGCGGAAGTATTCTTAGTTTCATTAATCATTAACTTAACCTGGGGAGAAAGGCAAGATTTCGAGATAAACAAGCCGGAGAAAGGGGGAAAAACAGTTTCACGGCAGAATGGATACTTAATTAACCACTGTATTCCTGAAACGATTAAGTTCGATTTTGGAGTTATACTATTGAGAAGAATTAAGTTTCTATAGGATAATTGTTTAACGAAAAACTATCATACTGACCTTTTCCTCCTGCCCAAAAAATGTTCGCGAAATGTTAGGTGATAAGAACATTCAGCCGCCATCTTGTCTTCGATGTGCTGTTTTACGAAAGGAAAGACTGTCCTTTCAAGGGCGACAGCGAAGGTACAACAAACTCACTTTCATCGTAGAAATACCTCGATACCTTAAAGAACATGTTTGTGGAACGTAGCACCCAATACACGTCAATCAGCGCCAGAAAACAGCCTGCAAATGCTGGTACTGAATGTAAACAATTCATAGAAAATGCCTCTGTGGTTGCTCTGTGGCACTTCAACAGCCCATACTGACGCATGCGCATACAAAATGCCCTCCTGTTTGAAGGCCAATACGGCAAAAACCCGCGTAAGAATCTGCATTTTCCCACGTAAACCTAAAAAGGACCACACTTTAAAAATAGTAATTGGAACAAATTTAGGCTATTTAGATTCCTAACTCTGAGGAAAACTAAAAAATTCATTGTAGCAAAGAGTATTTAGTGATATTCAGCTCAGATTCCGTGTATAAAATCTGCATACATGACATAATTATTTTGCAGTTGGAGTGGTAAGGCACTTTAAAAAGGATCCTGAATGTTTACTTACCTTATTTGCCTAAGTGTAAAGAATTTCTTTATGGATTTAAAAAATAGGAACTTGTTTCATATTTTAGTCTAAACTGGTTCATGGATAGAGCAAGCCTAACAGGTTCTTGTAAACCAAGTTCTTGCTCGCGGGATTTTACTGTACTCAGCCATCTATGCCGAAAAAGCGTCGGTGAAGGACCATTTCGTACCCGGGATTGTCCTGTCCGGGGTAGTATGGCCAACACGGGCGAACAAGACAGGGACGGGCCATCTTCCCCGCAAGGGTCAGAACACAAGCTAACACATGATTTGCTTCATCTTGCGCGCCGATATTATTCAGCCTCATGATTTATAAGATTTGTTTCACAAGAAAAGTAAACAACGTGACGATCTGACTAAAACATGGAAAAGTCAATATCGAACGCTTTCAACAGCCCAGAATAACACGCAAAAATACCAGTTTTAATTTGTTTATTCACTTCTATGTTGACCGATCATATCAATTTGACTGGTTTAAACAGAGGCTTTTTTCGCTCGAGTATAAAGCCTGCCTTCTTCGAGGACTGGCGAACCCGAGTGTCAAGCGCCGGGTGACTGGTGACGAAGCGCAAGGGCACATGAGAAGAAGAAAAAAAAACAAAATAAAAAATAACTGAATTAATTTAAATATCCAATTTTGTATAAGCTCCCTCACAATTGATTCTCACTTGCACCAGCCCCTCGACAATGGCTGTAAGAAATAACCTCTCCCCACCCTACAAGAATAGGTTGAAATGATATCCTTCCGGTAGAAGCCCCGTAAAAGGAAGTATTTAGCCACGTCATGCAATCAATCGGCTGTTTGTCTTGGAATGCGCATGCAGAGAGAAATCATTGCAGGCATTTTCTTCTTTTCCTTTGAACGGATCGTTTTGAGCAGTTCCCTTACTGGCTACATGTTGAACTTCATACTTCGAAAAGAGAAAAAAGGTAACCTAAGTTCATGAAGTTTTGCCAGAACTAGATTCTCTGCTGTGGAAGACAGTACGATAATTACTGCCCAGACAACGTAGCGTCTGCCCCTTAAAAGGCTGAAAAGGGCTGCAAAGAGTTACGTTTAAGGTAACAGAAAATATTTAGGAAAACCAGGAAACAAAACGCTGTCAACAATTTCTCTTTTAGGAATCAACAAACACATTTAGTCAAGGTATTACAAGTCGGTAGCTTCAGAGCATTAAAGGAGTACTACGTACATCCATCTTCCAACGACTGTGAACAACCTTAAAAAGACTCGGTTGGAGCAGATCTTTAGTAGTCCTTTGCCAGGTAAGTGTGCAGTTTTATTGTTTCTTTGTTTTTAGGTTCATGATGCCGGAAGGAGAATCTGGTGTGCTTTGTTTATGCATATCTCTTTACGAATTTATTTCCTCGTCCTGGTGATTTGACGCTCATCGCATAAAGATCTTTTCTGTAATAGGACTCCAAAGGCGCTTATTGCACGTGATCGCAGCAAAACGTCACGCAAAGTAAATTTGAAATTCAGATTAGATTCATTTTGTACATATCAAAAGGGTTCTTTGACTGATTTATGACTTTTTTGCATTGGAAATTAAAACCTGATTTGGACAATTTCATTTGAGAACTGGACGTAATGAAAGAGACTTTGACCCACTGAATGGGTATCAAAGGTTGTTCAACTTCCTGTTTGTTCTAAGGATTAAAGGGGCTCTGTCACGGCAGTCCACTTCATTTTGTTTAATTTTGCCAATTACTCGCCCTCAACTGAAAGTAAGCAAAGAAATTACATGTAAATGACAAAATCAGAGATTCGAGACAAACAAATACGTCTCCTGAACATTATTTTTGAAGTTGCAAACAGCTCCTAAGCTAGCGCAAAGGTCCTTTGTTTGGTTTACTTGTTTCTTCAAGACAATCGTCTTTTGATTTTACAACTTCTAATAAAGAGAAAATGCTAATAACAAAACCGAAAACACCTACACGTTGCGAGCAAAGGCAAACAATTAAACAAAAATATATTTGCGCTGATCTACTCAGCTGGCGTGTATTCATCAGGATGGTACCTTGCGAGAAATATATTTCACTGCTGATATCCTGAAACCTATATACGCATTGTGTAGAGACACCCACGAGATCTTTAGCTGGTGTCCGCCTTATGAACTTTAGTATTCGAGAGTTAAGTGAGGTGAAAAAAAATATATTTATCATTTTTAGTTTTATCAATCACTTTATATATAATTACGATAAATTATCTAGGTGAAAGCCCCTGCTTAAGAATTTGATTTACATGAAAGCATACCTATATCTAAAATTAATCTAAGGAAAGATCACACACTACATAAATTAAGAAAGAAGAAAATTTATGTTTATATATGTTGTGTGTACTACTTTATCTAAAATGTTTCAAAGAGAAGTCGCTTCCTTTTAAACTAGAAAGGAGCGAATTTTAGAGTTAAACTCCTTGACAAACTATTTTTTTTAAACTGAGGTTGTTCTTGCTCTTTAGAAATTCAAAGGTCATAATTGTACAATTTGGTGTAAAGATTGAACATGTCTGGCAGATACATAACAAGGAATGAGGCCGTTTCTTACTTTGAACATTATTCCAACCGTAATGTTGTCTCATTTCAGAGGATTCACTTAATCAGTTAAGTTCGTTTGATTTTGGTAAAATGTTGTGTTCATCTGTGAACGAGCTGCAGCAAACTGACTCAAATGCTTCTTCTAGAGAAGAATATAATCCACAAATATTCGCTGTTTTGTTATAGATTCATCACGTTTACATTTGGCCTTTGTAGGCTTGATTTAACGGAGCCGAAACCAATTGTGGAATTGCACGCATTTTAGGCATCCTACTGATGAACAGTTGCGACACGTAGATATATATTTTTTAGCAACTAATATAATTTGCAGTCTGTCTACTTTTAATTTGTTTTTTTTGTCTGTCATTCGTAACAATATATAGCTAAAACAATATAAGGTATTATAAAATAACTAAGATAGTACGCGCGCTCTGATTGGCCGAGAGGAGTGTTTGCATGAGAGTATGTAAACATGGTTTGCAGTTCGCGCGCTAATCACGCAAGCACGAATTTGAAAACGTTTTCGAGTTCAAAACTCGACAAGTTAACTTTATCTGTAAACCCACTTCTTCGTCGGCTGAAACTTGGAAAATCGTTACAAAGAAAGTGTGTCACTTTTTTTTCGCTTTAAGGGACAGTGTGCCGATTATGCGCACGCGCGAGCGTCATCTGTTTTTTCTTCAAAAGACAATAGAACTGTCAAATTGACTCGACAAGATTTCCTTCCGGACCGCACCGCCGACAGAGATTTGTTGTTTATATCCTCAAGTAATATTTTAGACTTTCGAAGAAGTCTTTCGTCTTATATAAAAATTTGGCTAGCGGTTCGAAGAGTCATCGCGATTTTATCGCTAGCTGGGCCGCCTCGCGACCCGAAAATCTCGTTCCGCTCGCTTTAAAAACATATTTTCTAATTTGAAACTCGTGTCGGAGGTCAATCGCTCCAAGTCCAGTAATATCTGCCTCATTTGCTCGCGTTCTAGCCTCAGACGTTTGAAAGACATAAATAAAAATGCAATCTCAACGCTATGAATCATCACAAAGGTTAGTCAAAAATGATATTATGATTTCATGTCACTAGTTTTTCAAAACATGTAGCGCCTGTTTGTTCGATGTTGTCGGCCGTAATGCACTTATCAATTGAAACCCCGACCCCCCCCACCCCGGGCCTATGTGGGGCAATGTGGGGGATTTTTATGGTATTTGAAGGCATGGTTAGCCCGTGGGGGTGGGGGATTTCTCAGGATTTGCTTAGCATATTCATGGAAGTCGGGGAGCGAGGTGGGGATTTGACTCGTGCCTAGTTTCTTCACGGTAATTTCTTCACGTGATCACTGGTATTTTGATGTATTGCTCGGCCGTAAGTTTCCTAATTGTTTTTCCTTTCATTTCTTCACTGAGACTAATCCTTTGCGATTTTGCCTTGAGCTTTCATGGTTCGTTGACTGGAAATTGTTATTGTTATTCAAAACTTCTCAAACAATGCATGCAGATACAAACTCCTCTACTTATTATAAAAGGTGCTGTGTCACGGCTATCTGGTTCATTTTGTTAATACTGCCAGTTACGTGGTCCCTATTCGCTTTTGAGCGTTACGTTGGCAAAGAAATGAAGAAATCAAAGCTTCGTTTTAAACAGATGTTTCTCCCAAGCATATCAAGCGTTAGAGACGAAAACAATGAACTTTGAAAAACTGTTAGGTTAACAAGTTTTCAAAAACCAAAATTTCAATCCATTTTAATCTTCTTCATGTTTTCCCATCTGTACCTTCTTTTGTATTTGCTGAGTCATTCAGGGTTGTCACTAAGATTTTAAGTTGCCGGGTAAATACAACAAGTAGGCGGGGAATCAAATGGCTAGGGATTTGTTTTGGTTCTATTTTTCTACTATTTTCCAATAAAAGTAGCCTGGGGCCACTCTCTTAGTAGCCGGGGAAAATCCCCGGCCCTCGGCTCTTAATGACAACCCTGGTCATTTATACCATCTTTTAATGTCTTAAGCGGTTATTTTTGTTTCACTCAATTTGGTGGCAGTTCCCACAGCCTACATTTTGGTAAATTTCATGACACAGCTCGTTTAACGTCTAGTGTTAAACCCATGTGGTTTCTGAAGTTCTATATCTCCTCATTCTTTAAGCCAAAATATAAAATATAGCTCCTAGGAACTATTTTATGCAGTCTATTTATAACATCAGCTTGTGAAGGTTAAGGTATGTTGGCTGCTATTTTCAATTAAACTTATCATTGCAGATATTACCTTCAATGGAGATGGTACGGATTTCCTTTTAATATAACTTTATAACAATGTGCTACTCCATCATCCATTTTGTACCCTGACCTTTTTATAAGTGGGTAGAGGTCATTATGTTTACTTATTGTCAAATATTTGTTGTATTTATATCTTGGTCTGTTATCATATTTGCCTTTTTGCTGTAGTAAATTTGTCAATATTAACAAGTTGAAAATTCGAACGAAATATTAATAAAGTCAGTCAGGGAATTAAAAAGGTTTCCCCACCTGGGTGGGGGTTTTACCAGTCAATATGCCCCAGTAGGGTGGGAGTTTGCTAAGATTTGTAATGATGTCAAGTCAAATCCCCACCTTGGCCCGGGGTGGGGGGGGTCGGGGTTTCAATTGATAAGTGCATAAGGAGATTCATTTAAAAGTTTACTAACGCGTCGTTGCAAACCATTTTGCTTCACGAAGCTCCCCTCCACAAGATCTCCTCAGTCAGATCAATGTCTCAACGGTTTCTTTCTTACCGTCTTTATTGTTGCTGGTTCATTTCTGCGTATTCCGTTCACAATTATCTGAGCTTGTATGGAAGCTAGCAGAAGAAATAAGCCTTCAATCGGCATCAAAGTGCTTCTAATCTTTGGTCCTCCGGCCAACGGTAATAAAAGTAACGCCAAAAATCCAGATTTTGCCCAAATCGAAACTTAACAGGAACAATATATCATTGATCTATAATCCTGAGAAGTTTTAGTGTCGTATTGAACCCGGCCAAGCGCAATGCAAATGGATTTTTCAAGATTCTCTTACTCTCCTCGCATCTTTTGATTTCGCGACATCCTGTCCAAAAATCAAAGTTTGGTGCATGCGCAGTAACGGGATACTGTTCCTTTAAGCTGACATTTTAAGAGAGAAAAGTCCGTATTTTAGAAAGCATCTTTTTGCAAAATGAGAACTGATTACGTGTGCAAGACTTCGTGGCAAGGCTTTGCGACTGGTAAGAATTTCTCTTTTAATCAGTGCCATAACAAAGAGTTTTGCGTTTTTTCTCTGGAAAGTTATTTTGTAAAAGCAATAGAAAACTTTTTTCCTGCGTTTGCATAGCCTGATACAAACACTCTAGGCGCTGGGAGAATTCTCGACAGTTATGCAAACCCTCGACTTCGTCTCGGTTTGCATAACTGTCTCCAATTCTCCCAACCCCTCTCGTGTTCATATCAGGCTATGCAAACACGGAAAACGTTTTCTATTGCTTAAATGTAACTACTCCGTCGTCCAATCAGCGCTTATGACCGGATTCCGGATAGATTTTACGTCATCAGTATGGAATTTCTGTCGCTGAGTCGCAGACGATCCTCCTCGCGAAACGTCCCCAGCGGCGAGGAGCGAGGAGAAACGGCTGTTTTCGCAGGTTAGACACCCAAATGAAAATTACAGCCGTAAATACAAAAAATACTGTTGACGAGTAAGAGGATAACTCTTCACCAAAGGGCTGATTAAACCAGGGGCGTAGTCAGGATTCTTCAGGAGGTACGCACAATTCGCCAAATACTCCGCCCTCCCCCCCCCCCCTCCCCCCACAATGTCCCCAAAGGTGAGGTTACTGTAAGCTTGAGCGTTTTTACTGTAAATAAAATGACGTAACGAAGTAATTTGTAGAATTCTTCATCGCCTTTTTGGGTTCATTGAATGAAGCACGTCAATCGCTCTTCTTATAACAAACGTAGATGCGTGAATTCAAAAAATAAAGACGTCCCGGTTTGGTCAAGTCTCCAAATTCGTCCAACGAATCATGATACCTTTCTTCATAAAAGCTTGCAGTAAAACCAAAGTGGAAGTGTTACGTTCAGAATAACAGTAAAACTAACAGTAGCAGTGGCGGATCCAAGGAAGGGGCCCGAAACTGAGGCCCGAAGTGCCGAAAAAAATTTTTTGAGAACGGGCCTCCGCCCTAGGGTGCCTTTAAAATAACGATGGCGAGGGTAGCAAATACGTCATTAACAAAACGAATTCACGTTTTTTTAAATTTTCCAGCGTTTACTCCTACTTGCTTAAATTGGCAAATGTAGCTGAATTTTACTGGAGTTGAATCCTTGGGGACCGCACCCACACTCAAGGGAAGGAAAAATTTATCAGCGTGTGTTTACTTCCGCGTCCTCCAGTTGCTAGATTACCGCTACTTGCCAGATTATTTTTGACCGACGAAGCACCCTACGTTGATGTAATCGCGCCCTAATTTGTCTAGTGTTAAAAAACATGGCTAAAACATGCCTACCTCCATCGATCCATCGATGTTAAGTTCATCTTCGATAGTGCACGTTTAGGGTTTGTTCAGCTCCGCAAATATTCTACAAATAGGAGATGTCGCCCTTCGACTTCTCTTCTTGCTGTTCTTTCTAGTTATTTTCTCGCTTAGTTCTTACTCTTGAAACGAGTGAAATGTCCGCCATTTTTCAAGTTCACAACCAAAACAACTCAACCTCGTCCCCAGGTCCTCTCGGTTAACGGTGCATTACTGCAAGAACGCTGCATTTTTGACGTCATTTCCTCGCAAAGCACAAATTTCTTCCAAATTTGCTGTTGGTCATCAGTAACTGGTTATGGTGAATTAAACGTGTGCTTTTAGCCAATCAGAATCGGGGAAATATTTTCAATGAATAATAATTTTTGTTATTTAATGGTTTCAGTTATAACGATGTGTAATCCTACAAAGCGTTTGATACGCGCGACAGTTTTGAGTACTCCTGCAAGCTATGTCATGAACGACTGAAAACAAACGGCACAGCGATTAAAATTGCAAGAGAGACTACTAACAATGAATGAAAGGAATATAATTCGGCGAAACATTTACAGAGACAACAATTTTCATTCACGAAGACAAGTATTTAAGTTTTTCTAAAAATTTTGAGTCTTAAAGCTTAAAGCTTAAGTCAATGTTTTAAGCCGGCCTCCCGGTGTTTGCTTTTTTCAAAGATGAACTCGAGGCAAGAAAATCGCTCAAAGGTTTCTTTCTACAGCCAAATTTAACCTATGCCTTGTTTTTACAGCTGTCCATTGATCCATGGATATTAAATTCTGCAAGCAGAATACTGTAATGCTGATCGTACTACGTGAAAATTAACTCTGCAAGACGTCAACACGACACCGAAAGAACTCAAAACAGAGCGGGATTGTAGCCATAGACAGATGTGTCGCCCTCTTTCTGCTTGCAGAATTTTCATTTTTGCTGATCAGGTCTTCATAGATCCTACGTTCTTCGGTACATTCGCTTGCGGCCCTTTGCGGTCCTTTGTGGTTAATGTTTGTACTTGATCTATGGATATTATCTATGATTGATGATCACAACATTGATGTGCAATCAGTTTTCTCCTGGGCCGGGTTGTTCAAAGCAGGGTTAAGTTAATCCAGGGTTAGTGCGGAATTTGAATTTTGATATGAAAGCTTGAAAAGCAAATTCTGTTTTATTCTTTTTGCCTACAATTTGATGATGGGATGCACTAAAAAGAAAAGAGAAAATTATCCGGGAAAATGCTTTTGAACGAAAGAAAAAGAAACCTGCGTTAACATTTAACCCTAGGTTAGCGCTAATCGAACAACTGGGCCCTGGGCTTTCAAAGTAGTTAGGAAGTGTGAGAGTAAACATTGGTTTTCCTGTGGTGCGGACGGACGGTCGGTGGGCGGTCGGTGTACGGTCGCGTGATGACCAAATTTTCTGGGATGGGTTGATTTCCTTAGCTATGGGGCTCTGCCCACCCGCGCGCGTGGAGCTCCGCTAATAAATTAAAATAATCAAAGCTCTACCACCTAAACTCCGGTCTATGTTTATTAGCTCTACCTAAGAAAACACTGGGTTACACTGCACTCATGGGGCCGCGCTCGGCGCTTCAAAGAGGGAAAAATGCCACATTCCGTTGCGTCCCAAATCAAGCTTTGTTTCCCTTAAAATTTTTACCCCATATTGGGCCCCAAAAGACCTTTAGAAGACCTATAGAAGAGCTGCTTGCTAGTATTAAACAAGTTTGGCGTTTAACACAAAGTGCATGAGAACAATAGCGGACAAACATTGTGATCTACAATCAGGGACAAAAGTAGTTGACACACTTGTTTAAAACGGGTGCTTTTAACAAACATTTAATTCATTTATTATTTCTTTCTTTATAAACGCCGCAAATCCCCTCACCCCCCGAATCAATGTTGTTTATAGACAAACAATTTGGCCCATAGAGTAACGTCATCCCACAAAAATTCAGCAGCGTCAAGAATCTGGCCGGAAAACACAGATACATATTTCAGACAGTCTGAATGCAAAATTGTGCTACTACACTCAAGTTGAGCCGTGCATGACACTGATTTTTACTGAAATTAAAGGAATCAATGACATAATTGTATTATTGGTGGTGGGGGTGACATTGACTTATTCACGACCGAATTATAGGGCCAATTCGAATTACCTGATGACGTAATAAAAGGGCTGCGATATCCAGATTTAACGTCGATATGGTTTACAAGCTAAAAACTGACGCTGACACTCGCGCACATGTACACCTTTTGATGAATTTCAAGGGTATGCATGCTGAAATATTTTTAATAAAGTGAATATTTCTCGTTCTTCACTTTATCCGATTGTTAAGGCGCAAACAATCACGGGTAAGGATTGACACGTAGTGGGGATAGTCACTGGCCGGCCACGGAAATATGGAGAGTTAGTGAGGAGCGGCCGTCACTGTGTTCAAAATCGAAACTACGGAAAAGTGAAGGTTAATTCATGGCCAATTCAATAAAAAACTAAGGACAGCGTAGCAAACATTGCAAGTGTACATGAAAACAATTACTTTAAATCACACCTCGTGACACCCTGTGTGACATGATAACGCAACGCAAATAGCGTGACATGAGCTCATATGTCTGTGTATTTGGACTGCATTTCTCAAGCGAAACCCTGTGTTTCTGTCTATTGTCGGCAGAGAAAATGAAAAGAGAGCTTTGAAATGTGAACTGGTATTTGACTCTCAAAGAAAACGACAGCTCAAACTGAGGAAAACACTGCATCCTTCGTGTTACAACGGTTAACCACGTTTCGGCAAACGGGAAGTTACATTATTCTGTTATGACCTCTTAATGTCGATGTGTATTCTCGTGGTTAACCGTTGAAACTCCTTATTTGCACCACATCGATGGAATTTTTCTCGCCAAGAATACGTATTGCGAAGCACTTTCCACATAGCGGAATCTTCTTTTGCCTTTTGTGAGGAATTAGCGCATAAAAAGGAAAACCAGCGCACAGCCGTCATCGATCACGTGTTATCCCGCTTTCCTTGTCATCAAGTGAACTTCTGGACCAAAGTATCTGCTGTTTTGGCGACGATACAAACTGGTGAGGACTGGTGTGTCTATCTTGAAAACAATTTCTTTGGCATTCTGTGATTTACGAGCTGGGAGATGAAATAGTTGTCCATCCAACATCAATAATAAATCATGCCACTGAATAAATGGCAGGCGGTCATCTAAAATCATTACAAAAGTACATTTCCTAACCTGGTCTAACCTTGTCGACGCCTACCCACGCTAAATGTTTCGATCAGTTAGGTTTGAAAAGGTCTCCAAAAAAAAAACATCTATATATAGGGCATAGCACAAACGGCTGGCCCATCATTTATGAGGTTCATAACCTGTATATTGTTCACGTCCTTTCACTATTGTGGCACAAGTCAATGTCAAAAATAATGCATGACCCCCGCAGTACTTCATTCGCTTAAGTTAACCATTTACCAGAACAATTTTCATTGTACCTTAGTGTTTCCATCCTTTTTCCACTATTGATAATACTGGTGAAAACATTACATCCGCAGCAACGGCATTGATCTCAACACAAATGATTTCCTCTCAACCCGACAGGGTATCAGGAACGCGCGCGGGAGTACGAGGTTAAGTAATGACATACGCTTCGTACAGTTTACTCTACGTATACTACAAATCAGGACGAAACTTTACAAATTGTTGTTTATAGACAAACAATTTGGCCCATAGAGTAACGTCATCGCACAAAAATTCAGCAGCGTCAAAAACCTGGCCGGAAAACACAGATACATATTTCAGACAATCAGGGACAAAAGTAGTTGACACACTTGTTTAAGACGGGTGCTTTTAACAAACATTTAATTCATTTATTATTTCTTTAGACAAACAATTTGGCCCATAGAGTAACGTCATCGCACAAAAATTCAGCAGAGTCAAAAATCTGGCCGGAAAACACAGATACATATTTCAGACAGTCTGAATGCAAAATTGTGCTACTACACACAAGTTGAGCCGTGCATGACACTGATTTTTACTGAAATTAAAGGAATCAATGACATAATTGTATTATTGGTGGTGGGGGTGACATTGACTTATTCACGACCGAATTATAGGGCCAATTCGAATTACCTGATGACGTAATAAAAGGGCTGCGATATCCAGATTTAACGTCGATATGGTTTACAAGCTAAAAACTGACGCTGACACTCGCGCACATGTACAACTTTTGATGAATTTCAAGGGTATGCATGCTGAAATATTTTTAATAAAGTGAATATTTCTCGTTCTTCACTTTATCCGATTGTTAAGGCGCAAACAATCACGGGTAAGGATTGACACGTAGTGGGGATAGTCACTGGCCGGCCACGGAAATATGGAGAGTTAGTGAGGAGCGGCCGTCACTGTGTTCAAAATCGAAACTACGGAAAAGTGAAGGTTAATTCATGGCCAATTCAATAAAAAACTAAGGACAGCGTAGCAAACATTGCAAGTGTACATGAAAACAATTACTTTAAATCACACCTCGTGACACCCTGTGTGACATGATAACGCAACGCAAATAGCGTGACATGAGCTCATATGTCTGTGTATTTGGACTGCATTTCTCAAGCGAAACCCTGTGTTTCTGTCTATTGTCGGCAGAGAAAATGAAAAGAGAGCTTTGAAATGTGAACTGGTATTTGACTCTCAAAGAAAACGACAGCTCAAACTGAGGAAAACACTGCATCCTTCGTGTTACAACGGTTAACCACGTTTCGGCAAACGGGAAGTTACATTATTCTGTTATGACCTCTTAATGTCGATGTGTATTCTCGTGGTTAACCGTTGAAACTCCTTATTTGCACCACATCGATGGAATTTTTCTCGCCAAGAATACGTATTGCGTAGCACTTTCCACATAGCGGAATCTTCTTTTGCCTTTTGTGAGGAATTAGCGCATAAAAAGGAAAACCAGCGCACAGCCGTCATCGATCACGTGTTATCCCGCTTTCCTTGTCATCAAGTGAACTTCTGGACCAAAGTATCTGCTGTTTTGGCGACGATACAAACTGGTGAGGACTGGTGTGTCTATCTTGAAAACAATTTCTTTGGCATTCTGTGATTTACGAGCTGGGAGATGAAATAGTTGTCCATCCAACATCAATAATAAATCATGCCACTGAATAAATGGCAGGCGGTCATCTAAAATCATTACAAAAGTACATTTCCTAACCTGGTCTAACCTTGTCGACGCCTACCCACGCTAAATGTTTCGATCAGTTAGGTTTGAAAAGGTCTCCAAAAAAAAAACATCTATATATAGGGCATAGCACAAACGGCTGGCCCATCATTTATGAGGTTCATAACCTGTATATTGTTCACGTCCTTTCACTATTGTGGCACAAGTCAATGTCAAAAATAATGCATGACCCCCGCAGTACTTCATTCGCTTAAGTTAACCATTTACCAGAACAATTTTCATTGTACCTTAGTGTTTCCATCCTTTTTCCACTATTGATAATACTGGTGAAAACATTACATCCGCAGCAACGGCATTGATCTCAACACAAATGATTTCCTCTCAACCCGACAGGGTATCAGGAACGCGCGCGGGAGTACGAGGTTAAGTAATGACATACGCTTCGTACAGTTTACTCTACGTATACTACAAATCAGGACGAAACTTTACAAATTGTTGTTTATAGACAAACAATTTGGCCCACAGAGTAACGTCATCGCACAAAAATTCAACAGCGTCAAAAACCTGGCCGGAAAACACAGATACATATTTCAGACAATCAGGGACAAAAGTAGTTGACACACTTGTTTAAAACGGGTGCTTTTAACAAACATTTAATTCATTTATTATTTCTTTCTTTTTAAACGCCGCAAATCCCCTCACCCCCCGAATCAATGTTGTCTGAAGTTAAAAAAAGACTTGAGGGTCCAAAATTCAACGTTGATTTTGGGGGAAGGGGGTTGGGGTAGACAGGGAAAGGGGATACGTATATCCACTAAGCAAAAAGGGGCCATTTTACGGAAGTGTGTCAACACTTTTGTCCCTCATTGTAGCTCCTCGCACACAAGCCAAGCAGATGAACCGTTTAACGAGAAATTTTCCTCGAATGCTCTGGATGAGTAAATAACACTTAGCGTTGCGAAAGAACTTTATCGCATGTATCCGGGTGACGATCGAAAAAGCGAGTCATCGCATGACATTAAAGAATACTCACGGTATTCGCGAGATCCATTAACGATTTTGATGACCAATATTAATGATGCATTTCTCAGCTGACTTTCAATTATTTTTCGTCTTTTCGTTGAGAAATGAGCCCGCAATACAGTCACCTGATAACGGTCAGCGGATGCCTCATTTTGACAGCTGTAAACTGACTTTGATTTGGCTGCAAGCGTAGTTTAAATGATTGCATGTTTTTATGTCGGTAGGTGTGACATACTAGATAAGCTTACAGGTAGAGCCAAATCGACCGGTTTTCATGTGAGCCCGCGAGATGGTCATGTGATATTTGTCAGTGGATGCCTGATTTTGACAGCTGTCAATTCATTTTGATATGGATGGCGTCAAGAGATGACCTTTATCCTCTCTTGATGGGAAGACTGAAGGGGTATTAGGGAACTTAAGAACCACGACGAAGTTCACGACGACGACGTCTGTTGACTGGGAAAAGACTGGAACGAGAACGTCAGTTTCGGCGGAAAAAAGGAAACTTAAGATGCAGTCGGTCGGTAGGTCGACGACGACGACGACACTGAATGTAAACACAGATGTAAAACTGTGATGTTCGTTCGCAACAAAGTTTTTCGCAATGGCGTCTTTCAAAACAATGCAAGATCTTATTTGTTCAAGCCGTACGTCTAATTTCATTGGCGATGAAAAATATTTTGTGTTGTCTGACCTTTTAGAGTGGAAATACACCTACTTTCCGTACGAAATTATTCAACTTTCAACTTGAATGAGATGACCGAGTCCGAGTGTCTGTCAGAGTTTAGATTTCAAAAAAGAGACATTCTGATGTGATAGCTGTTTTCCATATAAAGTTTATTTCCTCTATATTAAAGATATATGATTTGCCTTACCTAAATACGTACAAATAAATTTATCACAATTCACTTACGAGTTCGCTCGCTCGGCCTCCACATCTGTTGTCATTCTTCAAAGTAAATTCAATTCATTAGTCGAATTTTCAATCAACATCGCTTGTTAGAAGAAAAAAGGAACGATACCTGGATTTAGGAGGACAAGAAAATGCAAAGGCCTTCAAAAATCGCTTAAAATAGTGGATTTATACCTGCCGAAGCTTGTGGATTGCAGGACGACGTGATTCTACTTTGTCTGGCGTCGTCGACTACACCACGACGACGAAATTTACTGGTTGCGCTTGCGCAGTACGGTGTAACTCACTTCTGGTCGTCGTCGACCAAGCCGTCGTCCTGGTTCTTAAGTTCCCTATTGTCAATTTGTGCACGTAGTAAATATGACATTTGACATCAGCTTACATATTCGGGGTGTACGGACGGGCGACGTTCGGGCGTACGCTGTCGTCATAACCTAATTGTTTTGGATCGAACAGAAGCTCCGCTATAAACAAATCTCGTGGGGAAAAAACGTCGAGCTGGAAAACAGTTATACCAGATCGGCGCCTCGGCAATTTATTCCAGCTACCACGTCGGCGTATCTCTAGAAAGTGGACTCCCAAGTGGGACGACTACTGTTATTTTTTAGAAGCCTTTTGCGCGCAAACTAATATTTTCTGGCACGAAGTAAAGATTAACAAAATGTTTACTAAAATTTAATACACGAAAAGAAAATGTAAGCACTTCCAAGGAGTGCGAAATATTAAATGGATTAAGTCGTCTTAGCTGCCCAAAAAGCTTACATCTCTTCGTGGGACTTGACGTCCAGTAAAAACACTCTGTGACCTCCCATGTTTAACAATATAACGTCATAATAAACGTCAACTTACATCATTGTGTAAGGGGCCGACCATTTAACTCTTAGGGGGGGGGGGGTGGGTGATTTTGAAAAAAAATTTCCTGCAAGCGCTTGTCGAAAGAAAAAAATTGCATGCAGCACAAATGTAATAGAGAGCTTATGGGAAAAAAAGGGAAAAAAATATCCTGCCCACCATATTGCTAGAAAAAAAAATTCTTGATGACCAGAAATCACCCACCCCCACCCTCAAGAGTTAAATGGTCGGCCCCTAAATAACGTTTTGCCAAGATGATGGAAATGATGAGCACATTATTAGTCTCGCTTGCGTAAACAGCGAGACTCATAATCTGCAACGCGTTTTTCGCCCGGGGGAGGGGGAATAGTCCCTTATATAGACTATATAGGTATGTGCCGCGCCAAAGGGTATGTTTTTTTGAGCCGTTTTGTTCTGAAATAGGGTATCAATTCGACAATTTTCGTCCGAAATAGGGTATGGTTTGTGCGGTCTAGTCTTGAATTGGGTATGTTTCTTAGAAGAATTAGCTACTTCTTCATCATTTGGCGATAAGACCATTTCCCTTTTAATGTTTTTGCCAATTAACGCGTACGTTCCGTAACAGCTTGTCACGCGCT
Source organism: Porites cylindrica (assembly GCA_964035525.1). Classification (NCBI taxonomy): domain Eukaryota; kingdom Metazoa; phylum Cnidaria; class Anthozoa; order Scleractinia; family Poritidae; genus Porites; species Porites cylindrica. The sequence continues at coordinate 9,776,461 of OZ037775.1, read as the reverse complement.
GGGCTCCAGGGCTTCAGGCCTGAAATAGGGTATCAAATTTTCGATCACGTCTAAAATAGGGTAGGGAAAATCACAGATTTTGGTCTGAAAGGGTTTCAGAAAGCGTGCCGCACACCCCCTCCCAATTTTTCTGGAAGTACCCCCTCCCCCCCGGATTTTTTGGTCGTTTTTTGGAACACAAAAGGCAGGTCATTGTGCAAGGCGTTCCTGGTGGACACCGTGGAAACTGGGACTAAGAATCGTTTCGTGATCGAAGCCACGCATGTTTAGGAAAGATTCAATTTAGAGCTTTTCCGAAACGTGTCGGTCCACGATCTCTATCGCTTGAAAGCGTTGATTACTTTAGAACAAGTGAACAGTACTGAGTGGTCGAAAAAAAAAAAGAATCCCGAATTTAATAGCAAAACTGCGATGGTCAGGTGTTGTAAACTTTCATTGTATGCTAATGGTTCTGGTGATGAGCATGCGATTTATTTTCGGCGATGATTGAAATGACGTGCCATGTAAATCACTTGTTTGATCTCTGGCAATGATGTAATTTTTCTGGAATCGAGGCCCTTCAATTTTCGTGTATTTATACACACGTATAGCCTGCGACCGCAAACGTATTTCTGGTCGTCGCTAACACGCGTTCTAAATCAATTCAGAAAGAAATAAAAAGTATCGACGTCGATAAAGTAGGAAATAAAAATCCTTTTAGCGAGTAAATCTGTTCATGTTTCTTGTAGAATTAATCGCCTCCTCATTTCTCGATCTAATCTCCAAGCAGGCGAGACGTAAATGCCGCTGTAGGCGCGTTCTTGTTCTTTGTAATTTTGGTGGCCATATCATGAGCAGTTTTGAAGTTACAGAAGGGGACCTCCGAAGCCCCTTCCTGGTCAATGGAAGCGGTCTTATATAAATAATTGGATTTGAAAAGGGTTTGGCGCTTGTTTCAGGCTCTCACTTCTCTCGCTTGAATAAAATGGGCAAGGCCTAGGGGGAGAAAGAAAACTTTTTTCCTCTCGTTCTGTCTAATCTTTTTTTTCTTTAGCTTTCACCGTATGAGATCACTTCCGTGTTTTTAAGTCAATCTCAGAGAAATTGAATGGGCAATATTTATGGAAAACAAAAAATTTTTTTACTGAAATTTCATAAATATGAATTGTCAGGAAAATCTATGTAGTAAGGTAGGGTCCAAAATATCCTTTTTGCGGAGTAATACATTAACATCGATGGCGTCACCGATGGAGTGTCATTAAGATAAGTTCATTTGTCATCTTCAGTTGTTTAACCGCTTTGACAGATCGATCAAGATCGAGGATTTCATAGTTTACTCTAAATTATGTGCGTCACGGCCTTTTTTGAGTATGATAATGTCATGGATTATTTTAAAATGTAGGATATAGTGTCCTTATAATTTTCATGATGTGTTTTGATTGGCGGACTAGAATAAGAGAATATCCTTGGTTGATGCATGTTGCCGAAGGAATAGGCTATAACTTACCTGTTGCTTACAATCACTGAGCCGTAACGTATTTATGCAAGTCCTATTTCCTGCCGCTTTCATAGTCCATTGCAAACAACAAAATTGTTTTAGCTCAGGTTCACTGATTATTGGCGCGTAAATCGTGCATATTAATGGCAACAAAGGCAAACTAGCCTTCTTTTTCTAGCACGAAGTACATTTTTTTCTTACCCCTCCCCCTTGCCTGCTTCTCCCCAAAAGAACTTATTTACGATGCCCGTTTTCTTTGAACTCTCTTTAGGATTGATTAGATAAAAGCAATGTCACTTGGTATTTCAGGGGGAAAACAAATGTTAAAGTTTGCTAATACGAGTAATCGCGGTCGATTAAAACAATTCGACAATTTTAGACATGCAAAATGTACAGTTCGAGTTCGACAGGTTTAACGTTATTATTGTTTGCTGTGAGGACACCTGATCTACGGTCGTACTGCATTAAAAAAATAGCGATCACTTCCGCCCATCATTTCCACACGACCGCGATTTCTTGTATTGGCAGATTTTATCACTTGTTTGCCCCCTGAGAAAACATATGCAATTCATTTTAAGTGCCTATAAAGATGGCGGCTATCGTTAACAAGGTCTAATCAATTATTCGCTCCTCCTCTTCCTCTTCTTTTAAAGTGCACCTGAAAACACTAAATACCACGCAGTTTATTCTCCTGCCGTTCCATGAAGAAAGTTTTGACCGTCGGCATTATTAGAAAATTGTCATAGCAACCAATATGCAAGTGCTTGAAAACGATCACTTTACATTTGGTACAAGATTTTACGAGAGACGAACCTAGGGAACACGGTCCGGCCATAGCGTTGCAGCTGCGGCATTCTCCAGGCGTGTACACTGATGGTAGGCTTTGTTAAAAGAACTATTTCACTATAAAATACTTCCTATCATAGTGGCGTGAACTAACGTACATTAAGATTCCCGAAACAGACTCTTTCGACTCTTTCGCCTAATAAGAAACGACGCCCAAGTTTACACTGCAATGGCACTGTTTTGTTTGTTCGATCAACTGTCAATTATTCATGACATTGGACTCCACGATCTGAGTGTCGTTTAAGAGAAATATACTAAATGGATTTGACACAATCGTTCATGTAACAGAAGATCTCAGTACTGTAGATTTGTTCAGAGAAAACAGTTACAAAGATTATTAACTCACGGGGGGGGGGGGGGGATTTCTTCAAGTGGGTCTGTAACGAAAGGTTCCAGTGTACTTTCTCGATTTTCCCTCTCACCCACCCCTCCCTCCCCCCCTTGATGTGTATCGTCAGAAGCCCACCGAATTTTACCGTACCCAGATGCCCTTAATCCATCCCATTTATTTTGGGAAACAGTCTCGTCTTAATTTGTCAATCAATCTGATTTTCACGTTTCTTGCATTTGATCTAGTTCCTCAAGTGGCTGAAAATACTGAACAGAGATGACACTGCAGCCGTTTGGAGACGAACAGTTGAATTTCTTCAAATTCTCGTCTTTAGTTTTAAATGAATTTCCAAAAGCCTTACGGCAGACTTTTAAAACCATGTGGGACAACACCTATGGAGGTCGCCCTGGTTTCCAGCTCTGGGATGATTCAACTGCTGTGAGAAATTTATTTGCCACCACAGAGGGCGGTAGGACGAAAGTTCCTACTCATCAGTCGTACAATGACTGGGATTGCACCAATCTGTTCCAGGCTACGATATTTGCGAAGTCTTTTGCCTCACCAGCCGGCGCAGGATCCTATACCACGCTCAGTGATTTGTACGTGAAACCACGTGCAATACCTCATGGTAGTTTCCACGCTTGTGTACTCAGCCCAGGTGGAAACAATGCGGAAACCTTTGCACTTGCCATAGATCAGCTTCGTCTTCTTAGGAATTCACTTTGTCACTCAAGAAGTTCTGAGATGGACAAACTGACCTTCGACCAGCGCGTGAATTACGCCAAAGATGCGTTTCAAGCCCTTGGTGTCTCAACAGCCCCAATCGACGCCGTTGGTAGTTTGACAGAGTCGGACTTTCCTACAAATGAAGTTCGTGCATTGGAAATGCGCCAACGAGACGAGACTCGAGCTTACATCAACTTTCTTAAGGAAGTGAGCTCAGATATTAATGAGGTAAAAGCGTTATTACAGGCCATGAAAGAAGGACAAGAACAGTCCTACACCCCGATTCTTTTAAGTCTGAGTTCAGATGTCAATGATGTAAAGCAGAAAGTTGAAGAGGATATTGCAAAAAAAGAAGACATAGAAAGGTTGGAGAAGAAGATCGATGAGTTGCAAAAAGGACAAGGTGAAGGTGTTGCTCAAAGTAAAAATTCAGGTAAAAACAAAAAAACGTAACCAAGATAGATTGCACTGAAGATGTTTTTTGACGTCATTCAAAGCATTCAAACAGTTAGTTAAAGCGACACTGTATATTGAGTAAATATAAATACATACGTAAAAAATTTGACGTCTCTTTCGTTGATGCAACACCAGAAGAAAGGTATTTACTTATAACTAAACTTTTTCGAGAGGCAGTGGTTCTTAAATCTTCATTTCTTGCTCATTGAATTGCAATTTAAAATTCAACTGAAAAACAATTATTTCTGACTTCCACGACAGTTAAAGCCACCTTTTTATTTACCTTAACATTTGTTTTGCGCTTACTATTTATTTCGGTCATTTTCCCTAAAAGGCACGAAGCCATCTATCTCAAGTTTTGCTCTTCCTTCCTTGGTTCCTCATTTTACTGGTCGTCAGAGCGAGTGCGAGGAGATCATCAGACACGTGACTTCCAAGTCTACCCGACTGGTGTCCATCTGCGGTTCACCTGGATTCGGAAAAACGGCTGTCGCGATTGCAGTGGGACACGCTGTTCAGTCTCGAGGAATTCTTGCTTATTGGATCTCATTACGAGGACTCCATTCCAAAGCAGATCTGACTTCAAAGTTTCTCAGTTTTTTGAGGCAACCCACCACACATACTAAACTGCCCGATCCGAATTTATCAGTTGATGATGAGATCTGCCTACTGTTCAGCAAAATTTCAAAGTTATCTATAGTTATTCTTGACAATGCAGATGATTTGCTAGAGACTGGTTGTCCGAAATTAAAGGAAGAGGTAATACAACTTTTTAGAGAAATTCTTAGACGAAATCAAAAGGTTGCATTTGTTGTAACCGCAAGAGAGTCCCTTAACTATATGCACCTTAATTTTCAAGGCCATTGGGAGTTAAGAATAAAACCATTGGATGACGCCTCTGCTCAAACTCTGGTTTCTGAATTACTTCCAAATGCAGCCGTCGCAGACTCCACTCAAATCGCGCACATCTGTGGACAAGTCCCTTTAGCCATGAGATTACTGTGTTCTTTAGTATCTGAAGAAGACAGTGTTCAACCGCGCCATTTTCTAGATGTTTTCATGACGTCTTCGACAGGAGGTCTCGTTGGAATGTTGGACAATCCAGATTACCCAGCTAGTCACCGATTACAGTTCTTGCTTGACTCCTCTTTCCAGAGACTTACTGCCCAGGAACAAGAAGCACTTGTATCTCTGAGCATTCTTCCCGACAACTTTAGCACAGACTTGGCTGCAGCAGTTTTAGGTAAGACGGGGACTATTGAAGCAATGAAGGTATTACAAAGCCTTCGGAGGAAGTCGCTGATTGATTCAAGCTCTAAACCGGCGGCATTCACAATGCATAAGCTTCTGCAATCATTTGCGAGAGAAAAAGGAGAACGAGAGATGACAGAGACGATTGTTGACTCTCAGGGTCGTTTGAAAGCGTTTTACATTTCACTTTTTGAAAAGCTAAATCAACACTTTCTTACGGGGCATTCAATGGGCGCATATATTGCCTTCCACGAGTATAAGGAAAGCATTATTCAAAGTCTAGTGGAGGGCTGTTCAGATTTCAAAACAGCTGACAGTGTTTTCGATATTTTGGTAAGAGGGGAGGTGTTTCTTGATTCCCTTTTTTGGAGTCCTAGTGAAGGAAAAAACTTTGATGACATATACGATGCAGCCATAAAAGGAGCCAGAGTACAAAAGAAGGAAAAATATCTCAGTCAACTCCTTACCTCCCGAGCTTTCAAAGAGCTAGCGTACGGAACAAGAGGAAAGACAAAATTTTTTCTCTCTAAAGTGAATGAAATTCACGACGCATCCCCTATTGTCCCTTTCCACGAAAGAGGAAAATACTTGTGCTACTTGGGAATCAATTACCTTTTTACAGAGGAACCAAAGATCGGAGTAGAGTGCTTAAAGGAGGCTCTGTCATTACTTGACAGTTGCAACAATCCAGAGCAAACAATTCTTAAGGTTCTTATTTTTCAGATACTTGCCGTTTATCATCGGTCTCTAAATGACTTCTCTAGTGCAAGTAAGTTTTATGACAAGGCACTAAACGAATGCAGTGGAAATGGGGACTGCGATCTACTTATTATCCCATCGATGAGCAGCGACATAAAGGAAACAACCAATGAAATACGTGTTCGAAGTCTTCAAGGCGACTCGGACATCTTACTAAATCAACCGCTAAAATGTGAAATTGCCTTTCTATTAAACAAAGCGACGATGTCCTTCTCCGATTCTAACACCAAGCAATATACAAGCAATTTGGTTCTCCAAGTACTAGAGAGGGTCGAAAGAGAAGTTAAAGTTTCAGTTGGTTTGCTCAGTTTCCAAAGAAATGTGACTCTTTTTTTGTGGTTATTAAGTTGTGAAGACCCCATAAAACTGTATATGTCAAGGATAAATTACCATCAAACAGTACTCAAATCCAAAAACAGTTCATGTCGCCAGAAAGACGAATCAAGCGACTTTGCCCAAATACAAAATGATGCACTTGCCAAGTGCTACGAAGACCTGGCTGAAGTTTACAAACAAAGAATGAACCACTCAAAAGCTCTACAAGCAATCCAGCAGGCCCTTTCCGTAAAAAAAATGAATTTTGGAGAAGAACATAAAAGCACCGCTGACAGCTACAGGGAACTCGGTGTAACACAACACGAAATGCATGACTACAAAGAAGCTCTTCACTCTCACCAGCGTGCATTAGCTATACGCATTAAACTGTTTGGAGAAGAACATGAAAGCACTGCTGACAGTTACAGGGACCTGGGTGTAACACAACTCGAAATGCATGACTACAAGGCAGCTCTTCAGTCTCACCAGCGTGCATTAGCTATACGCATTAAACTGTTTGGAGAAGAACATGAAAGCAGTGATGACAGTTTCCGAAATCTGGGTTTAACACAACACCAAATGCATGACTACCAAGCAGCTCTTCAGTCTCACCAGCGTGCATTAGCTATACGCTTTAAACTGTTTGGAGAAGAACATGAAAGCACTGCTGACAGTTACAGGGACCTGGGTGTAACACAACACCAAATGCATGACTACCAAGCAGCTCTTCAGTCTCACCAGCGTGCATTAGCTATACGCATTAAACTGTTTGGAGAAGAACATGAAAGCACTGCTGACAGTTACAGGGACCTGGGTGTAACACAACAGGAAATGCATGAATACCAAGCAGCTCTTCAGTCTCACCAGCGTGCATTAGCTATACGCATTAAACTGTTTGGAGAAGAACATGAAAGCACTGCTGACAGCTACAGGGAACTCGGTGTAACACAACACCAAATGCAAGACTACAAAGCAGCTCTTCACTCTCACCAGCGTGCATTAGCTATACGCATTAAACTGTTTGGAGAAGAACATGAAAGCACTGCTGACAGTTACAGAAATCTGGTTTTAACACAACACCAAATGCATGACTACCAAGCAGCTCTTCAGTCTCACCAGCGTGCATTAGCTATACGCATTAAACTGTTTGGAGAAGAACATGAAAGCACTGCTGACAGTTACAGGGACCTGGGTGTAACACAACAGGAAATGCATGACTACCAAGCAGCTCTTCAGTCTCACCAGCGTGCATTAGCTATACGCATTAAACTGTTTGGAGAAGAACATGAAAGCACTGCTGACAGTTACAGGGACCTGGGTGTAACACAACACCAAATGCATGACTACCAAGCAGCTCTTCAGTCTGACCAGCGTGCATTAGCTATACCCATTAAACTGTTTGGAGAAGAACATGAAAGCACTGATGACAGTTACAGGGACCTGGGTGTAATACATTACCAAATGCATGACTACCAAGCAGCTCTTCACTCTCACCAGCGTGCATTAGCTATACGCATTAAACTGTTTGGAGAAGAACATGAAAGCACTGCTGTCAGTTACAGGGACCTGGGTTTAACACAACACCAAATGCATGACTACCAAGCAGCTCTTCAGTCTCACCAGCGTGCATTAGCTATACGCATTAAACTGTTTGGAGAAGAATATGAAAGCACTACTGACAGTTACAGGGACCTGGGTGTAACACAACTCGAAATGCATGACTACCAAGCAGCTCTTCAGTCTTACCAGCGTGCATTAGCTATACGCATTAAACTGTTTGGAGAAGAACATGAAAGCACTGCTTGCAGTTACAGGGACCTGGGTGTAACACAATACCAAATGCATGACTACCAAGCAGCTCTTCAGTCTCACCAGCGTGCATTAGCTATACGCATTAAACTGTTTGGAGAAGAACATGAAAGCACTGCTGACAGTTACAGGGACCTGGGTGTAACACAACACCAAATGCATGACTACCAAGGAGCTCTTCAGTCTCACCAGCGTGCATTAGCTATACGCATTAAACTGTTTGGAGAAGAACATGAAAGCACTGCTGACAGTTACAGGGACCTGGGTGTAACACAACACCAAATGCATGACTACCAAGCAGCTCTTCAGTCTCACCAGCGTGCATTAGCTATACGCATTAAACTGTTTGGAGAAGAACATGAAAGCACTGCTGACAGTTACAGGAACCTGGGTGTAACACAACACCAAATGCATGACTACCAAGCAGCTCTTCAGTCTGACCAGCGTGCATTAGCTATACGCATTAAACGTTTTGGAGAAGAACATGAAAGCACTGCTGACAGTTACAGGGGGTTGGGTGTAACACAACACCAAATGCGTGACTACCAAGCAGCTCTTCAGTCTTACCAGCGTGCATTAGCTATACGCATTAAACTGTTTGGAGAAGAACATGAAAGCACTGCTGACAGTTACAGGGACCTGGGTTTAACACAACACCAAATGCATGACTACCAAGCAGCTCTTCAGTCTCACCAGCGTGCATTAGCTATACGCATTAATCTGTTTGGAGAAGAACATGAAAGCACTACTGACAGTTACAGGGACCTGGGTGTAACACAACTCGAAATGCATGACTACCAAGCAGCTCTTCAGTCTTACCAGCGTGCATTAGCTATACGCATTAAACTGTTTGGAGAAGAACATGAAAGCACTGCTTGCAGTTACAGGGACCTGGGTGTAACACAACACCAAATGCATGACTACCAAGCCCCTCTTCAGTCTCACCAGCGTGCATTAGCTATACGCATTAAACTGTTTGGAGAAGAACATGAAAGCACTGCTGACAGTTACAGGGACCTGGGTGTAACACAACACCAAATGCATGACTACCAAGCAGCTCTTCAGTCTCACCAGCGTGCATTAGCTATACGCATTAAACGTTTTGGAGAAGAACATGAAAGCACTGCTGACAGTTACAGGGAGTTGGGTGTAACACAACACCAAATGCGTGACTACCAAGCAGCTCTTCAGTCTTACCAGCGTGCATTAGCTATACGCATTAAACTGTTTGGAGAAGAACATGAAAGCACTGCTGACAGTTACAGGGAGCTGGGTGTAACACAACACCAAATGCATGACTACCATGCAGCTCTTCAGTCTCACCAGCGTGCATTAGCTATACGCATTAAACTGTTTGGAGAAGAACATGAAAGCACTGCTGACAGTTACAGGGACCTGGGTGTAACACAACACCAAATGCATGACTACCAAGCAGCTCTTCAGTCTCACCAGCGTGCATTAGCTATACGCATTAAACTGTTTGGAGAAGAACATGAAAGCACTGCTGACAGTTACTGGGACCTGGGTGTAACACAACACCAAATGCATGACTACCAAGCAGCTCTTCAGTCTCACCAGCGTGCATTAGCTATACGCATTAAACGTTTTGGAGAAGAACATGAAAGCACTGCTGACAGTTACAGGGAGTTGGGTGTAACACAACACCAAATGCGTGACTACCAAGCAGCTCTTCAGTCTTACCAGCGTGCATTAGCTATACGCATTAAACTGTTTGGAGAAGAACATGAAAGCACTGCTGACAGTTACAGGGAGCTCGGTGTAACACAACACCAAATGCATGACTACCATGCAGCTCTTCAGTCTCACCAGCGTGCATTAGCTATACGCATTAAACGTTTTGGAGAAGAACATGAAAGCACTGCTGACAGTTACAGGGAGTTGGGTGTAACACAACACCAAATGCGTGACTACCAAGCAGCTCTTCAGTCTTACGAGCGTGCTTTAGCTATACGCATTAAACTGTTTGGAGAAGAACATGAAAGCACTGCTGACAGTTACAGGGACCTGGGTGTAATACATTACCAAATGCATGACTACCAAGCAGGTCTTCAGTCTTACCAGCGTGCATTAGCTATACGCATTAAACTGTTTGGAGAAGAACATGAAAGCACTGCTTACAGTTACAGGGACCTGGGTGTAACACAACACCAAATGCATGACTACCAAGCAGCTCTTCAGTCTGACCAGCGTGCATTAGCTATACGCATTAAACTGTTTGGAGAAGAACATGAAAGCACTGCTGACAGTTACAGGGATCTGGGTGTAACACAACACCAAATGCATGACCACCAAGCAGCTCTTCAGTCTCACCAGCGTGCATTAGCTATACGCATTAAACTGTTTGGAGAAGAACATGAAAGCACTGCTTACAGTTACAGGGACCTGGGTGTAATACATTACCAAATGCATGACTACCAAGCAGCTCTTCAGTCTCACCAGCGTGCATTAGCTATACGCATTAAACTGTTTGGAGAAGAACATGAAAGCACTGCTGACAGTTACAGGGACCTGGGTGTAACACAACACCAAATGCATGACTACCAAGCAGCTCTTCAGTCTCACCAGCGTGCATTAGCTATACGCATTAATTTGTTTGGAGAAGAGCATGAAAGCACTGCTGACAGTTGCATGCATGTGAAGACAACTCAAGAATTGATTTGCAAAGATCGGAAAACGCACCAAAAAAGTGCCTTTTGCAACTTGTTTTAAGAGGTCATTTTTTCATTAGTGTGTTTTTTTTATTTTCGTTGCATTTTTTCTTAAGTTTTTTCTTCTCTGATTATACTTTTTTTTATTTTAAAACCATTTTTACTCTCAGACGTTTGGTATATGGATTTTGGATTTATTAAAGCTGCAGTCTCTTTGGTTAAAAGAAGTGCTAAAAGAACCTGTTTGAATTGTTTAGTGAAGTACTTCGGGGCCTGGTTGTTGTGATTGCAGTTTTTGAGAGAAGTAGAGAGACTTTTGTAATCACATTCAGTGACAGACAGGTTGTTCAAAGTAGTCGTCTACGCGTACATATTGTTGCAGTAGTTCCATTCAGTTTTCTTTGTTACATGTAAAGATACTTGTACGCCAACAGTGGGACATGAGGTTCCAGTAGCTGCAATGGTTGCTTTTAGGGTAGAGAGACTTATTTACGCACACCGACAAAGAAGGTAGTAACCAGACAACAGACTTGTATAAGTACAGTGATACATATGGCGGTAGAGGTTGCAGTAGGGAGTAGAAAGATTTGGTAAAGTACAATTATGCGTGGCATTGTTAAGGAGGTTGTAGTTGTTGCGAGAAAATAGAGCCTTGTTTACGCACAGGGTAATAGGTGCATGCGGCAGTCACAGTGTCAGTTTGCGAGCAATAGAGAGACCAGCGGACGTACAGTAGATCAGATGGTTGCAGTAAGTAAGAGGACTCTCAAAGAGTTTTGCACAGGTACAGGCGGTTGCAGTGGTTGCGAGTAGTAGAGAGACTACTATGGGTACAGATTGTTGCGGCAGTTGCAGTGGTTTTAAGGAATAGAGAGACAGAAGTACTAGGATTAAGATCACCTTAATGAAATCATTGTCTAATTTAAGTTTATGTAGTTTTTAAAATAGATTTTACCATCTTGTTATCGACCTAATCGTCATAGAATCACCATTTTCAAGCTTAGTTTGTTAATTACGCTTTGTTTGTCATAGTATCGCCTTTTCGCGAAATTGATAGGTACTTTTTGTATGTTATTTCAGTTTACGGTCAATCGACTTTGTTCATTTGGTCTTTTGGAATTTGGTCAATTAAATCACTGTTAACCGTCACCTTGGTTTTCTTGTTTGCTACCCGTAACGTAGTCCCTTACTTAACCTGCTGCGACACACCCCTCGAAGTTTTGTTCCTCGTTTGCTTGTTTTGTCGTCGCCAGCCTCAGAGTTGTCTCTTCCTTGTGGTGACCTTCGACTTCAAGCGCTCACCAAGGATAAGTGGTGTCTTGATCTTTGACGAATTTATCGGCAGCTTGTTAGCTGTGGCCCAGTCATCAATATTATATTCAAGACCTCACGATATACATGAAACGTGTAGTTCAGTGCCTCAATGCGCTTATATTCTATCGATTCTATTAACTCTGTATCGTCAGCAAACAGATTAACTTGAATGTGCATTTTAAAGTACAGAGAGATGTCATTTATAAGAGACCCTAAAAAGAAGGGGCCCTAAGGTAGACCATTGTTGAACGCCTGATGTGACCATTTTTGTTACCCGTGAATGAAACTTGCTGCTTGCGATCGTAAGATAACATCTGAACCAGGCTAATGCATACCCTAATGCCTACATACTTCACGTTAACTAAGAGGAATCAAATGGTCGACCATTTAAATGAGCTTTCTTCCAGTCGACCGTTACTATTTCATTGACTCAATGATTGTCCAGATTAAATAAGATTGAGTCGGTTAAATCAAGTGCAGTCTCTATGCTGACGCGTTTCCGCATAACAGGCCAGAGCCCCGATTTTAGTGCGCGCCCGAGAGGGCCTAATCTCCTGAGCAACCACCGCAGATCGGTTTCCAATAACAGAAAAGCGTTACTTTGGTAAATTAGTTTTAAGCATTACTCCAGACACCTTTAGAGAGCGCCGGACACATTGCCTGTCAAGGAACTTTGCACTTCTGATTAAACGAACCAGACATCTCAAGGAAACGCGAAATTTGATCAGACTATTCGGGTATCATAAATTCATTTCACGGTCGATTGAAAATTTGGAAGTCGATCTTCGCAGCTGGCTTCGCAATCGATAACTACAGTTTTGTCGCTGCATTTGGATTCAGATAGGCTTGATAAGCTTTCAATATGGTTTTTCAAGTGCTTTCTTTTAAGAAAATAGTGCTCCGATGGCTTATTTAACTTCTTTCAAGAGTAGTATGCCGCGTCAACATTGGTGACCTTCGAAGCGAAAACGGCAAGTCGGCGTACCAAGTTTTTACTGAGGAGCCACAAGTAGGAATACACTCTCTGCTGGCACATCTTTCCTGTTTGGCAGGAACTCTGCGTGGAAAAGACCCTCACCAAAGAAATTTTTAAATCTTCTCCATTTGAACGTTTGAGAAAGGCCGTCAACAATGCAGCTTTTACAGTCGCCTGTGTAAACGAACGCGAGAGCTCGAGCTCTACTTCACATCTCCTTAAGGAACAGCAAGACCGATCATCTGATTCAATGGACGACCTTTTTGATGAAACGGCGAAGGATTCAAGTCTTTTTTCTCTGGCTTAAAACGATGTAAGTGTCGGTGTGCCTCCAGTGACAAATCACTCTCCAAAAAGCCCGCCAAGCACTGTCGAAATCCCGCCAAAATTTCATTCGCTGGCAGGAGCCCAAGACGCTATATTACTCCAGTCAGCATCTTCGTGTTCGCTTGGGCGATCTGTATAATCAACGTCACAGATAGATATCGTTTCTATATCAGTCATTTTAGTCTCCTTGAAATGTAAATCATAATCCAAAAATTATTATTACAGGTTATCTTTGTATTGTTTTTTTTACTTAATAGGCCAAATTATGGGGCTACCCTCTCCCTCAGAGCTTACAGGCGGCGCACCCAAGATTCTGAGGTGAAGGTAGTCTTTCTTTTAAAATTACGGTCATAATCCAAATTATTTTTGTAGGTTATTTTTGTAGTGTTATTACCGGGGCCCAGCCGAAGGCTGGACACCGGTCATAAAATGCAGACGGTTTCTGTCGTTTTTTCAACGTTACATTGTTAGGGATATATCGCTGACTGAGATATATCGCTGGCTCATTGAAATAGCTCTTTGGGGAACAACACGTTTCCCAACCTTTACGATGCACTAGTTTATGAGCGAAAATTTAAGAGTGAATATTTGGAGAGACAAATTTACGAGCGATCACTTAAGAGTGAACCTTCCATCGTGAAACTTATCGAGAAATTGAGTGAACCTTCCATCGTGAAATTTATCGAGAATCAAAGCGAACACTTATCAAAATTTGACTTCAAAAAGATTTCAACGATTGACATACCGAAGTCTTCAAAGCTCCATCGCTATGTTAATTAGGTGAGAAAACTTTATCATGCACGATATAAATGAAATAACAAACGCGATCGAAAGATAATTAACTTAAATAAAATGGCTGTACCCAAGAAAGCTTATTTGTTGTCTTTCTTTAGCAGGCATTATCACAGCATAATGAAACTAAAATGTAAAGCACGTCGATATTTATCATTTTTTTCTAGCAATTGTGTGAGTCATATGACCAATTATGTGAATTTTAAACTAAGTAAAGATGTTGAGAAGAATCCAGGACCTACTCAATACAACACTGATCATCATGAAGTAATAATTAGACCCTTTACGAGTTTTTTTACGCAAAATCACAGCTCAACAATGCAGTTGAACTCTCCCATTTCCTCTGAGAATTTGATGCAGTCAAGATTAGGTGCACTTTGTTTACAATCAATAGATGTTGGCGGTGCACGTGATTGTTTCTTTAGTTCTGTATCACATCAATATATGTACTGCTGGGGTTTAATTTATGAGAGACAATCCAGAGAGATTTATTGAGAGTAATACCGAAAATTCATGGCTAAGATATCTGAAGAGTATGTGTATTCAAGGTACATGGGCTGATGCACTTATCATTCAAGCAGTTGCAGATGCCTTAAATGTTACTATACAAATAGTAGAATCTAATCAAGGCTTTGCGCCGCTTACCACTGTTTACCCAGTTCAGGAAAGAAATACTTCCTCTACAATTACTATTGGTCATATTGATGAATGCCACTATGTATCAACCACTGCCTTACAATCAAATGCCTCCATTTCAACGTGCAATGAATTAACAAATGATACTCAGTCATCAATAAATAAGCATTTTATTATGTCCATATATAACACTGGATGACATTTTTTACAGTGCAAGACAACAATCCATGACCAAAAAGTGTTTTCGCAAAAAATAGATAAATGTGATTAATAAACCTCAATGATAAACCTGACGATAACGTACTTGAGAAAATGTGAAATTGTGATAATTCTGTAACAAACTTCTTTGCAAACATTGTCATTACCGTTCAACCCAAAAACTGTCAGTGATTTTTGCTTTTTCACTCAAACTTAAAAACAAATAAAAACCTTAGATAGATCACACTTATTGACATCACAGTGTAAAAACACTACTATAACACAGACCGTTAGCTGTAATAACACTGAACAAACTTTACAACAACATCCTCGGCCTTTCTCATGCATTTTGTTGCTTTTCTTCTGCATGAGTAAATTCAGACTAAGTATTAGCCTCCACAGAGGAGGGGGAAGGGGTGCGAGAGGTAAACTATATCTATGCGATCCCGTGTCCCACTGGGCCCCGGTAAGTTCCACGTAGTGGTTCTAGTTTGTTTTTGAAATAGGCCAAATTAATTATGGGGCTACCCTCTCCCTCAGAGCTTACAGGCGGCGCGCCCAAGATTCTGAGGTGATGGTAGTCTCTATTTTGAAATGTCGGTTATTTATCAAAATTATTATTGTAGGTTA
>OZ037775.1:9720949-9753449 GCA_964035525.1 Porites cylindrica | reverse complement strand
CAACGCAGGAAGACAGATGGTTGCAATGGTTCAGCTAGGAGTAGAGGGACCTTTATACGGCATACCGATGTTTGCGTAGTTGCAGGGGTTGCAAGGAATAGAGAGCCTGAGGCTTGTAAACGTACAGTAGGACACATGGTTGCGGTGGTTCGCATAGTATTGAGGATTATTTTGAACGTTTTTTTCAAAATCTATCTTTTAAGTTTCGTTTTCATTTTTATTAAGTTGGGCAAGGTTAGTCTGGATCGAGTTTGTCCACAGGGGTATTTTCTCACTTTTGGTCTTTTAAACGTTTCTCATACTTGACTTTATGCTTAGATTGCTAATCAGTTAATTTCCATTTTTAACATTGGTATCTTGCCCTTGCCAAATGCAGATAAGAGTTTATACGGGTGGTCGTCTTTAGAAGGTCGTGCTGACCTATGTTTGTCGTCTCGTTGAAGTGAGCGTTCCGGTTTGTTAGTTTTTATGGCCAAAACTTCGTGTAATGGACACGGATGGCTTAAAACGAAAGGCTTCTTTGTCTTTTGTTCAGGGATAAATTTGCTTGGTATAGTTTTTGTTCTTTTGTTTACGTCATCTGTGTCCTGTACACGAAATATATGCCATATCTGCTTTTTTTTCACTAGCCTGCAATGCAGGCGTTTTCTTTGAGCGCGCAATTTGCTCGCGAAAGCGTCATGTTGAAACTTCCCCAAGAGAGGAGGAAATGGAGCGAGTCAAAGGGAGCGGGGAGGGGGAGGAGAGAGAGAAGAGAAGCACGCCTGCCCGAAAACACTGTGAAAATGAGAAACACCCCCTAATTAGACGCGCGTGACCGCTCTTCCGGAAATGAGTAGCCGACAATAACAAAACAACTAAAAAGTCGCTCCAGTCCAAAGACTCGCACTGTCTTGAGAAAAACAAGCTGTGTTTTTATCTTGACTGAGTCACAATGCAATTCTCCACAGCTGATGAAGCTTCAGTTTAAGCTGCAATTCATTCTTCTAAATTCATCTCTGTAAATTGCTATCCGTGAGAGTTTAACATCCTGCAAACAATTTTAAAAAAAACTAACGATCTGGGCCCAGCGTGATACAACATTGCAGGAAAACATCACATTCTCGGACTAGAAAGAAAATCGCTTAATTATTCAGATCCTGAGGCTCTTTGGACACAAATAAAGAACCTAACAGCCTTATATGGCGACAAAAAGAGCTTTGCATCAGAGCGCAAATCATGAAGACCAGAAATTCAAAAACTATACAAAATCAATAAGCGTGTCATGGCCTCTCAGTGTGAAACAAGCGGTTAAAATGGTGTTGCGGTAATTTTTATTTCAAAGTACGGTATTGCGGTTTTCAGAGTCCAAGCGGTGTGCGGTAAGTTTAAATTTTATGTCGCGGTAGTCGGTGAAAAAATCGTTGTGTCGCGGTGATCTGCTTCTTTTTCATGACAAGAGGATACAAATCCTAAAAGGTCTCGCTAGCTAGCCTGTGTGTCTTCCTATAGTTGCACAGTCGGGGATCGTATTGCGCAAACAGTGCAGACAAATCGTATGTCTTGTAATTTCAGTTAATACTTGATATGATTAACGACATTAACTTTTTTATCCAGTGATACGTAAACATGTCGCATTATTTATGACCTCATGGACATTGTGGAGTAGTCAGCTTTTAACCTCCCTACCAATCTTACCACCACTTTCGAGGCGAGCGATCCAAAGGGTCAACTAAGTGATCAGTCTGATATTCCAGCAAATAATGAGGGCAGTGAGGTCGTTATAAATTGTGTAGTGACGAAAGATAATCCATGAAGATGATGTGATCTAAAAATTAATACTCGTCATTCTCGTTGTGCATGCAGGAATATAGAATGTACTACTATTCGTGTGTGCTTAGCCTACGTACCATGGCGGCGGGGGGGGGGATTTGGGTAATTCCTGATAAGAGGCTAATGAGGATGTGCCGCTAGATGGGGTCGCATTTTGAGAGAGTTACCAGAATGGGGTCGCACATGTTCTACTTTTTTGGGGTAAAACAGTTCTTCATATTTACGGTTAGCAAAGGTACCAGAATGTTTGTATTGTAGATGAAAAGTAAAGTGTTCTTCATTCAATCTAAAACATGATCAATTAAAAAAAATAGAAAGTGACCAAGTTGAGAATAAATATTTGTTCAAAAGTGACTAAGATGGGGTCTATAATTGGCCACAGAATAGACTATAATGGGTTAGGGGCTCGGATGGGCCAGTGGCACATACCAAGCAAAAATTAACCCAAGCACCCCATGGCAGTTTTACATAGTTTTGTCGGCAGCACGACTAGGGACTTTAAGATCCAACGACGCGACGGCGACAAGAACGTCGCTTAAAAAGTGAATTTGCGTTCTTTCAGTCTTCATAGCGATTATTCCTACCCACTTACTTTGTCAATTGTAGGCGAACCCTCCTGAAGCTGAATTTCAAGGGACCAAATTCAAGCTCAGAAAGAGAAATAAAATTTCGTCGTTCGTTGTTTACGTCCTCCTTAAAACGCGAAATTAGGCATTTTCACGTCGTAAGTCGTGCAAAAACGGGAAAGAAATGTACAAAAAAGTGTGATGCACGTGCGAAGTTGTTGTTTTACTAATTAAACCAATTGTTTTTTTGACGTTCTCGCTGTCGTCCGCGTCGTTGGATCTTAAAGTCCCTACTGTTGGCGGCGAAGCAGCTCCCGCCCCAATCTCCTCGCCCGCGCCCGCCTTCATTATTTAGCTTCAAGCGGCGGAATGTAATGCGGTCAATGCGAGCTTATTGTTAAATTTAATAAACAACCACTTCCTGATTTTTTAACGGAGAATCTTCCCATTTGAATCCCTACCTATCCCAAAAATCCGAAAATTTGCGACCCCATTCTAGTAAATCTATTGAAAATGCGACCCCATTATGAACACTCCAGTCGTGAAAATGCGACCCCATCCAGCGGCACATCCCTATTAACCTCTTGTAAGGGAGTACCACCCTCCCCCCCGGGTGTTGTGTGCCCTTCGAATCCAAAAAGCCAGCCAGGGTCGACGTTTTGAAACCCTCAACACAGAACCGAGTTAACTGTGAATCTGAAACAACCTTATAAGAGTCAACTGTTTTCCGTCCATTTATGATCCAGGTCAGTAATATATAAAGTAATACTAGAAAACTCCAGTTGTATCATTTACGTAAACGCATACATGTAAGGAACAATGTTAAACGAGTGCGATAATCTTATGTTTATCGTACGCTTGACATCGACGCACCATGATTTGGAAACACTGACATAAAAGTATTGTTTCTATTTGAAAGGAGGATTTGTAGTATTGACAATGTCAACTTTTTCCCATTTGTAACTGCGGTTTCGGTATTTGGCTAAATTTTGATGCGGTATTGCGGTATTCTCGAGCTACCATGTGCGATATTGCGGTATTCGTACCCCCCTTAGGCCCCCCTACCCTCTGGAGCATAATCTACTCGCCAGAAAAAAAAACGTATTGGAACAAGCAGCATTTTGGCATGAGGTAAAAGTGGTGTAGATTTAGTACTACCAGCAAATGTTGTCCTGATGACGAGTTTAGAAATCGCTCAGCCGCTCCAATTCCAAACGGAATAAACAATAGAGACTTACAGTTAATTGACAGGCATCAATCCACTTTCCTATGCCGCACCAATCAGGAGCTCTGTTTGCTAGCTTGCGTAGCTGGCGGTATTGTAGAGTAGTCGAGTGAGATTTAGCCTGTGCCAGGCTCTCAGATAGTATAGTGGGAACGTATTAAAACGAGCAAAGCGAAAATAAGACGCGCACGACTTGGGAAAGGGGGCGGTGGCGGCGGGGAAAATGGGAGAGAGAGCCTGTTAGCATTTCTTTAACGACCATCTTCCGCCTATTTTTGTCACGTCTGGATTCGGCTGTCAAAACTGTTAACACTTCAGTTAGCTACAATCATTCTCAAGTTTCTCGCGTGAGAATCGCACGCGAGGCGAACTCCTTGTGCGATGTGTGGAAATTTATGTCTTCGAATTCGTTATCCTGTGAGAGCATCCGTTTTTTTGGCTCTAGTTTATAGCAATAAAAGGGGGCGGTAAGTTTTTTCCTTTGTTGGGTAGGTCATGCTCTGGAAGGTTCTACTTTGTCACTGAGCAAATGTGACTTTAGCCACTTGTTTCACACTGAGAGGTCATGGCACACATATCGATTTACTGTGGCGGTTGTTTCTGGTCGACAGGAATTGCCCTCTGATGAGAGAGCATTTTCTTTGACCTATTTTGAAGCGTAAAGCTTTTTATTGCGGCTGAATAAGGGTTTTAATTTTCTCCAAAGTGCCCTCTGGATCTGACTAACTAAGTGATTTTCTTTAGTCCGTGAATTAATGTAAAATTTTTCTGCAATGTTGTATCACGCTGGGCCCAGCTCGTTAGTTTTCTTTGCAGAATGCTAAATTATCACAGATAGTGATTTACAGATCCAGAATTATAAGAATGAAGTGCAGCTTAAACTTAAGCTACATCAACTAAGGAGAATTGCATTGTGACTGAGTAAACTCCAGCTCAGTTAATAGTGTTTCTCTTAAAATAGTGTGAGTCTTTTGACTGGAGCGCGTAGTTTCTCCCTTGGTAACAGCGGAATAAGCTTAACAGTCTTTGGACTGTTTTGTTATTGCCTCTTTGTAATCAACCAGGACTCCGGATTACCGAAAACAATTTCGCACTTTCCTTCTCTCGCTTTCTTCTCGTCCTCCTCTCCCTCTTCACCGATGCCAAATAGCTGCGGCCGAAAATCCAAGCTTCTTCAGTTGTTCCACTTGGTCTCGCATTATAGATATCAGGGGCGAAACGACTATTATCGTAGAGTTTTCTAGGGTTAGAGCAGCTTTAGCCAAGCGTGGGAATAGCTGAAAGATTAAAGTTTTGCCGAAACCGGTAGGCATAATACCGAAAACATCTTTACCGCGAGCCAAGTCGCAGACACTCGTCTAAAGCACAAGACAACGGGGATTCATGAAGATCACACGCGCGATTCGCGTTAGCCATCTTGGTGATGACAAACTGATGACCACGCTACTAGGTGATGATGTTAACTGTCACCACATTTATTCGAAAACACCTTATCTGACCCATTTGTTCTTCCAAATGGGAAAAAAATAAATTCACTTTTGTACGCAGATGATTTAGTTATTCTATCAAGATCGAAAACTGGATTACAGAACTGTTTAAATGCGCTTTCCTTGTATTGTGACAAGTGGAAGCTAAAAATTAATCCGAAGAAAACAAAAATTATGATATTCCAGAAACGCCCAAAAAAATCTATTGACATCAAATTCAACATAGGCAGTGAGTCAATTGAAATTGTCCAAGAATACACTTATTTAGGTACACGTTTAACTCCAACGGGAAACTTTACACTTGCACTCGAACACTTAAAAGAAAAGGCCTTTCACGCGTTCTCTAGTATTCGGAAGCGGACAATTCTTAACAAACTTAATCCTAATACTGCATCCCAAATTTTTGACACCATGGTATTCCCAATCTCGAGTTACAACAGCGAGGTATGGGGAATGTACACCAAGCAAGATTTTAAAAAATGGGATAGCTCCCCAATAGAAAAAATCCACCTCAAATTCTGTAAACGTTACTTAGAGGTTAACAATAAGGCCTCTAACATAGCTTGCAGAGCTGAACTTGATAAATTGCCGCTGCTTATCCCGATAAATCAGAAAATTATGAAATATTTTGTTTACCTCAACAACAAAGATAATGACTCTATAATCAAATAGTCTTTCCTTATGTCAAAGAATCTACATTCTATCAATAATTCAGGATATTTTTCCAATTTCATAAACATACATGTTTGAACAATACAATCTAACCAGTTTAGATGCTGAATCTCTAGATAATGATAAAATTAGACGATATACCACAGAAATGAGAGAGAAATATCTATCTTTTTGGCGTCACAGCCTTGAAAATTCAAAAAAACTAGAATTTTATAAAACTTTTAAAGATGAATATTCTACATCTGATTATCTCTACCAGCTAAGACATTAGGGCCATTTATACGAGGAAAAATAAGACGCGTCTTACATAAGACGCGAACTTTCCGTATAAACGGCACATTTCGTCTAAAATAAGACGCAGCTTAGCTAAGACGCGTCTTATTAGATAAGACATGCTCGTGTAAATGGTACAGTTCGCGTCTTATTTAAGACGTGTCTTATGTAAGACGCGTCTTATTTTTCCAGCTCGTATAAATGGCCCTATTATGACGAACGAAAGAATTTTGTTAAATTTAAAATAAGTAATCACAAACTTATGATTGAACATGGTCGATACCAAATCGATCATTTGCCGAGAAAAAATAGATTATGTCCCTTATGTAACTCAAATCAGGTAGAAGATGAGATTCATTTCCCCTTTCAATGTAACAAATACTCAGTACAGAGACAGGCCTTTATTAATCAAAGCAATCGAATAATACCTGACTTTGACAAGAAATCATCTCCAGAAAGCATAAAACTGATAATGAATTCGAAGGAACGTCATGTAAATAAGTTAGTTATGAAGTTTGTTTCCTCCTGTATGAAAATACGTGATTCATTGTTAGTAATGTAACTGAATTTTTCTAGATCATTATTAGTGCTGTTTGTTCTATATTTTGATTGTCATATGCATTCTTTTGCAATACTGTAAAATTATGCGGCCATGCAAATAAAGCAATTTATTACTATTATTAGTAACTACCAGCAACTACTAGTAACTACCACAAAATACCAGTAAATACCAATAACTACTTGTAACTACCAAAAACTACAAGCAACCACCGACAACTACTAATAACTACCAGTAACTACAAGTAACTACTAGTAAATACCAAGAACTACCATTAACCACAAGTAACTACTAGTAACTACCGACAACTACTGGTAACTACCAGTAAATACGAGTAACTACTAGTAATTACCGACAACTACTAGTAACTACCAGTAACTGCTAGTAACTACCGACAACTACTAGTAACTACCACCAACTACTAGTAACTACCAGCAACTACCAGTAAATATTAGTAACTACTAGTAACTACCGACAACTACTAGTGACTACCGAGAACTACTACCAACTACCAGTAACTACTAATAACTACCGACAACTACTAGTAAATACCAAGAACTACCGTTAACTACTAATAACTACTAGTAACTACCGACAACTACTAGTAACTACCAGTAACTACTAGTAACTACCGATAACTACAAGCAACTACCGACAACTACTAATAACTACCAGTAACTACCGAAAACTACAAGTAACTACCACCAACTACTGGTAACTACCAGTAACTACTAATAACTACCACTAACTACTCGTAAATACCAAGAACTACTATTAACTACCAGTAACTACCAACAACTACTAGTAACTACCAGTAACTACTAGTAACTACCGACAACTACTAGTAACTACCACTAACTACTAGAACTACCAATAAATACCACCAACTACCAGTAACTACTAGTAACTACCGATAACTACTAGTAACTACCAGTAACTACTAGTAACTACCGACAACTACTAGTAACTACCAGTAACTACTAATAACCACCACTAACTACTAGTAACTACCAATAAATGCCACCAACTACCAGTAACTACTAGTAACTACCGATAACTACTAGTAACTACCAGGAACTACTAATAACTACCAGTAACTACTAGTAACTACCAGCAACTACTAGTAACTACCAGTAACTACTAGTAAATACCAATAACTACCATCAACTACTAGTAACTACCAATAACTACCATCAACTACTAGTAACTACAAGTAATTACCAGCAACCACTAGTAAATACCAGTAACCACTAATAACTACCACTAAATACTAGTAACTACCAGTAACTGCTAATAACTACCACTAACTACCAGTAACTACTAGTAGCTACCGACAACTACTAATAACTACCAGTACCTACTAATAAGTACCACTAACTGCTAGTAACTACAAATAAATACCACCAACTACCAGTAACTACTAGTAACTACCGATAACTACTAGGAACTACTAGTAACTACCAGTAACTACTAGTAACTACCGACAACTACTAGTAACTACCAGTAACTACTAATAACTACCACCGTGGTAGTTACTGGTAGTTACTGGTAGTTGGTGGTATTTATTGGTAGTTACTAGTAGTTAGTGACTAACTACTAGTAACTACCAATAAATACCACCAACTACCAGTAACTACTGGTAACTTCCGATAACTACTAGTAACTACCGGGAACTACTAATAACTACCAGTAACTACTAGTAAATACCAATAACTACCATCAACTACTAGTAACTACCAGTAACTACTAATAACTACCTCTAAATACTAGTAACTACCAATAAATACCACCAACTACCAGTAACTACTAGTAATTACCGATAACTACTAGTAACTACCAGGAACTACTAATAACTACCAGTAACTACTAGTAACTACCAGCAACTACTAATAACTACCAGTAGCTACTAGTAAATACCAATAACTAGCATCAATTACTAGTAACTACCAATAACTACCATCAACTACTACTAACTACTAGTAATTACCGGCAACTACTATTAAATACCAGTAACTACTAATAACTACCAGTAACTACTAGTAACTACCAGCAACTACTAGTAACTACTAGTAAATACCAATAACTACCATCAACTACTAGATAGTAACTACTAGTAACTACCAGCAATTACTAGTAACTACCAGTAACTACTAATAACTACCACTAACTACTAGTAAATACCAAGAACTACTATTAACTACTAGTAACTACTGACAACTACTAGTAACTACTAATAACTACCACTACCTACTAGTAACTACTAGTAACAACAACAACACCAAAAGCTTTATTTGCATGACCATAAAGGAATTACAGTATTGCAAAAGCTATTAGTCTAAATTTAAGTACTAATTCACTGAACTAATTAGTACGTGCAAAACATTATAAAACGTTACAGTTCTCATTCATTCATTCATTGATATTAATTTGGTTCTTAATTCAAAGCATTGCGAGATAAATGAAACTAATTGACAGTTAATTAAATAATCAGAAGAATTCATAAGAAGAGATATAAAAGTATCGTGTGAAAGTGATTTGAAGTCAGGTATTTTAGTTTCTAGTTTGGAGAAAAATATGTCTCTGATCTGAGAATAAGCCTTACAATCTAGTAAGAAATGATTTTCATCTTCGATTTTGTAACTTGTGTAATAAATCAAGGCAAGAGTCGTCGTAATCGTCACGACCGTGTTTACTCAAACTTCACTCTTTTCTGACCACGAGGTCCTAGTCCTAGTTTTACATCATGTAATACGACACGAAATATCCTCTACTCTACACTATCCCCCCTCTAATCAAAAGGGTGAGTCTCCGGATTCACGGACAACACTTGAAAGTGTAACAGTGTCAAGGTAACCAGTCCAGTTCACAAGCAAAGGAAAGAAAACTAATACAAAAAAAAAACTGTCCATAACAAATCATAGTCTCAATATCCTCTTAATGCTCGAGCCTTCTTTAACAATTTCGGTCTCAGTTTCTTAATCCGATCTTTTTCCATGGTCTGCTTGTCCTCCAGCATTTGCACGCGATCTACAATTTGCTGTAGACTACTGATAACCCACTCTCCATAACGGTCTGGGGGTCTTCTCACTCGCACCGGTCTTCGATTCTGGAGAGTATGCTCCGGTTCCAGTCCTTCACCTTCATGTTCACTCCCTTCCTCCTCGCCACTGAGGTCAGGTGGGTCAGATTGAGTTGGTTTGCTTGTAGCATCTAGGGTATCTACAAGGGGGCCACCGTCCTTAGTGTCTGGCGCTTCCACTGAAGGATCACTTCTAACCTCCCTTTTCGCCCCGCTGGGCTGGACGTCATCCGACTGACAACCACTAATCTCTGGCGTATCGGGTTGTTGGCTTGACAGTTCAGGATCACCTTCCAACGACTCACTCTCTTCTTCAACTGCACTCATTGCCACCCCAACAACTGTCCCATCTTCTTCTCCCGGCATTGACTGTGCATGTCCTTCTTCAACAGTCTCCACTGCAGGTGCAGTGCCCAAACCACCAGTAACTACTTCACCCACTGCCTTCTCCTGTTTTCTCTGGTACAACCTCAAGTTGTTGAAATGGACTACCTTGGACCTCCTAGAACGTCCTGCAACTTTTCTAACACAGTACGTAACTTCGGTGACTTGTGATACGATCTCGAACGGACCATCCCACTGTCGGTGAAACTTGCTTGCTTCACCTGGCCTTAGCTGTGGGGTGTAGCGCAGGACTAAATCTCCAGGTTGATAGACCGTGTGTTTCACTCCCTTGTCGTAAGCATCTTTCTGGCGTCGCTGAGCAACCTTCAGATTCTCCCGTACATCCCGGTATGCACCTTCTAAATCCTCCTGTAGATTAGCAGCAAATTCAGTGTACGAGCACTCACTGTCCTTAACTCCACCCATCATCACGTCCAAGGGTATCCTCATCTCTCTTCCGAACATCAGTTCAAATGGAGTGTGCCCTGTGGAGGCATGGATGCTACTCCGGTAGGCCATCATGCAATAATCCAGGTGTTCATCCCAGCTCTGAGGTTTACCTCCAACTTTAGCTTTCAACATGCTCTTAAGGGTCTTGTGTAGGTTCTCAATTTGCCCGTTGCCCTCTGGATGGTAAGCAGTTGACCGCGTTTTGTTGATCTCTAGCAAGTGGCACATCTCTTCAAAAACCTTCGACTCAAAGTTACGCCCCTGATCACTGTGGATGCTGTCGGGCACACCGAATCTGCAAATCCAGTTCCTCACAAGCACCTTTGCACAAGTTGTGGCACGTTGGTTAGGAATTGCAAACGCTTCAGCCCACTTGGTGAAACTGCACTGCACGGTTAAAATGTAGCGATTTCCTCTTCGTGTCCGAGGTAATGGTCCAACTATGTCAATGTGGATCCTTTGCATGGGATTTCCAGTGGCCAATGGCTGCAGAGGTGCTCCTGGCTTTGGTCTAGACTTGCACTTGGCACAGGTAAGGCAACCATCGCAGTGCCGATGCACGTCCTTTGTCAAGCCCGGCTTCCAAAATCTCGCACTCATTTTCTTCAGGGTCTTCATTCTCCCCAAATGGGCACCTGCAGGACCATCATGAACTTCAGTAAGCGCTGGCCTAACCAGGCTTTGTGGCAAAACTATCCGTTGCTTAGTTGGAGAGGTGTCTGTAGGCGACTGAAGATAGAGCACTCCTCCCTTCAGCTGCAACAGGTCAAGTTGCGCCCATACTGCCCGAGTGGTTCGACTCATGGGCTGAAGTTCCTCAGTCGTCGGTTTCTTCCACTCTTGTGACAACTGCGCTACCACCGGGCCAATATCAGGGTCTTCTCTTTGTGCTTGTGCCACTGCTGCAGTCGACCATATATCCCTCCCCTCACACTGCTTATGAACCGTTGGCAACCCTGCCACAGCGGCTACCTGGGGTCGGGCTGACGGAACACACGATGGGCACTCTCCATGATGACGCCTTGGTCGCCGTGACAAGGCGTCTGCATTACCATGCTGTCTCCCCGGCCGGTGCTCAATTGTATAGTCGTATTCTTGCAGGCGTTCCAGCCAGCGGGCCACTTGCCCTTGGGGCTCCTTGAAGGACATCAACCAGGTTAACGAGTGGTGGTCAGTTCGTAGGCAGAACCGCCGTCCAAGCAGATAATAACGGAAATGGTCAACATAGGTGACTAAAGCTAACATCTCCAACCGAGTAGTGCAATAATTTCTTTCATGTTCGTTCAAAGAAAGACTCCCGTATGCAATTACTCGTTCTGTCCCATCAGGTTGCAGCTGAGATAAGACTGCCCCGATTCCCAAATGTTGGCTAGCATCTGTGTCCAGTATGAATGACCCTGCACCGGCGTTAAAATCTGGATAGGCTAGGACTGGTGCACTGACTAATCGGTGTTTGAGCTCTTCAAAGGCAGATTGTTGCTCTTGTTGCCAATGAAAGGGCGTGTCCTTCCTACACAGTTTATAGAGTGGCTCCGCAATGATGGAGAATCCGGCAATAAACCGCCGATAATAACTAGCCAGACCGAGGAAGCTGTGAAGCTCTTTGACGTCCAGCGGTGTTGGCCAAGTTTCAACTGCTTTAACTTTCTCCGGATTCGTCCTTATTCCATCACCGGAAACAACATGACCCAGAAAGGTAACTTCTCTCTTCAGGAACTGACACTTGGTTGGCTTTAATTTCAAACCCGCTGCTTGTATTCTGTCAAAGACCAACCGTAGGCGGTGAAGATGTTCTTCAAATGTAGAGCCCCAGATGATAATGTCATCTAAGTACACAAGGCAATGTGTCCAAGTGAGTCCACTGAGTGCCAGATTCATCAATCTGGTGAAGCTTGCTGGCCCATTTGTCAAACCAAATGGCATAACCCTCCACTGAAATTGTCCACGATGAGTTGAAAACGCAGTTTTGGGTTTGTCCTCCTCCTTCACTGGCATCTGCCAATATCCAGAGGCCAAATCAAGGCACGAGAACCACTGAGCACCGCCCAGGGCCTCTAAGACATCATCAGTCCTAGGCAGCGAGATAGCATCTTTTTGTGTGTACTGGTTAAGTCTCCGAAAGTCAATACACATACGGTAAGTTCCATCATGTTTCCGGGCCAACACAACGGGGCTACTCCAGGGACTTTGGGACTGTTCAACCCTACCATTAGCTACGAGCTCATCCAGCTGTTGGTCAATGATTTCTCTTTGGTGAGCGGGAATACGGCGCGGTGGTTGCTTAATTGGTGTACAATCACCCGTATTAATTTCATGTTCCATGAGATCAGACTTCCCTAAATCCGAACTGTTCATAGCAAAAATGTCCTCATACTCTTTCACCAGAGACGAGAATTGTTCCTTTTGACCTTCTGAAAGCCCTTCCAGGTTTTGTTGTTCACAGATTGTCCTCCACTTTTCTCCCTCTCCTTTTGTCTGCTCACTCTTCCCCATTGTGCTGTCAATGGTCGAACAGAATGCATGTGGCCGAGAGTTACTTTTCGATTCTGAGTCAACTCCAATGGGAATTATACTACCATTCACGCTGCTAATAGGGTGATATTCGGCAATAGGAACATCTGACCGTATCTTGATTGGTCTATCCGAGAAGTTGGCAACTCGAACAAGGGCCTGTCCCGCCCTTGGAACCACAAGGGAACGAGTTATGCAAATTTCCGATTTTCCCTTTAGTTCCTTTGAGCCCTCCAAGATCCCAGGGCTTCCCGTATTTTGTTCATATCCCTCTTCCAATCTAGCTCCTAGCACTTGTTCAGTCCCCGGCTCTACTTCTACTTCAGCACACAGATAAAGTCTACAAACACTAGGTGTGACCTTGCAGTATCTAATAGGAATTTCAGCATCTCCTACCACAAAGGTTCCCGTGTCATAGTGAATTTGACATCCATACTGCTGAAAAAAGTCTGAACCAAGAATACAATCATGTGCTAGACCTTGCGCAATCATGACAGGCCAGGAGCAATCCATGTTTCCTATGCGAAATCTCACTTGGGTTTCTCCTAAGACAGTCAGTTCATTGCCATTTGCTGTCGTTAATGTTCCTATCACTGGTTTAAGTTTAGAAACATATCCACTTTTCTTCCATGTGTCCTCGCTCAATACACTAACCGTAGCGCCAGTGTCCAACAATACACAAGTTAAACAATGATTCACCAGTCCAGTAATATAGATCCCGGAATCAGATATGGCTGAAATTACACTGTCATTCGCGGTTGTATTGTAATTTACCTCACGGACATCACTGTCTGACAGGGCCACACGTACTGGTCCTACGGGGACTGTCTGGCCCTTGGCAGGCCCCGAGCTCCGTTTCCCGTTGTATTAGTCGGACAATCACGTGCAAAGTGACCCTGTTTACGACAATTGTAACACACTACTTCGTTTCGGCGCCGTGGGGCTGTCACGGTTTTTGCTTCCGTTTTCATTTCCAGCTCACGAATTTTCTCATTCATGCCAAGAACTAATTCCTTGAGCTCGCGTATTTCAGATGAAATCTTCTCACTATCAGCCGAGGCACCAATCACATTAACAGATTTCTTCTTCTCAACCGCAGGAGCTGCGCGACAAGCCTTACGAGCACTTTCCAACTGGCGAACCACACGCACAGCTTCCACGAGCGAACTCGGCTGGCTCATAAAAACTCTCTCACGAATGTGATCACTAATTGCTACACCTTGAAGAAACTGGTCCCTTGCCAGTTCCACTTTAAACGAATAGGCCGCCTCTGGGTACGCATTTTCGACCAATTCCATCAAGCTATCCGCAAATCCATCGAAATCTTCATTTGGCTTTTGGCATCGTGCCCGCAACTGCAATTTGTAATCTTCTTTCGTCTTCCCCGAATCAAATCTTCGAGTCAACTGATCAGTAAATTCTTCGAACGGTAGCGATTCCGAGAGCTTGAGCAGCTCAACAGCTTTGTAGGCCGGTTGGTCCAATAATGTAAGCAAATACGCTCGACGATCCACCGGTTTGATGTGCACGAGACTTGCGTATTGCATGAACTGCGAGAGCCACGTTTTGAAATTTTGGCCCACCGGATAAACGCGTGGAGCTCTTACGTTCCTCCTAACTTCGCTTTGTTCGCTTGACGCCACCATACTCTGCTTTAGAGCTTGAGACAGGGTATTTACGAGCTGCTGCAGGTCACTGCCCCCTTCGTGTGGCTCTACTTTCGGTGGTTTCTTCTTTTGTTGTTGTTTCAGCACGGGTTCTGTCGATTCAAGTTCCGGTAACCCTCCTTCGGCGCCTGCGGACATTTCATCTAGTTTCGGTAACCCGCCTTCGGCTCCTGCTGGAGTTCCATCTTCTTCCATCTTTATATCCCAGTTCGCTGCCACCAATGTAATAAATCAAGGCAAGAGTCGTCGTAATCGTCACGACCGTGTTTACTCAAACTTCACTCTTTTCTGACCACGAGGTCCTAGTCCTAGTTTTACATCATGTAATACGACACGAAATATCCTCTACTCTACACTTGTACAAAAGTGACATATCCTTTCATTGCGAGGAATGTTTTCGTATCTACCTGTTTCAATTCTAAGTTGATGACTACTTATTCTAAATCTAGCTAATGCTTTTCTCGAAGGGTTTGTTCTTGTTAAAACTAGGTACGGCGAGGGGCTATAGTCGTCTTTGATTGTACAATAAAAACTGAGTTTTTGTGATTTTTGAAGGGTCTGATTCCAGTAAGAGACGTATTTATTTTTCATTATGCCGATATACCTATTAACTATTGAGTCACTCAATGAATTACAGGAAAAGTCATAGTTTAGATCATAGTAGTCAACCATTTTCATGAGATTAGAGTAAAAGCTAGTTTTTCCTTTATGATGAAGGTCAATTGAAATTTGTAAGGCCTGTTTAACTACAGAATCTTCATCTTTACCTCTCAGATAGTCTAAGTAATTTAGAATCTTTTTATTTATATCAATGATCATGGGAAATTTACCGAGTTCAGCTCTACAAGCAATGTTGGATGCCTTTTTATGTACTTGTAAATAACGTTTACAGAATTGCAAATGGGTTTTTTCAATTGCAGAGCTGTCCCAGGACTTAAAATCTGATTTAACAAAAGCACCCCAAACTTCACTAGTAAATACAAGTAACTACTAGTAACTACCACTAGCTATTAGGGAGAAGACACAATACTACATACTACACAGAGTGTATATTACGGGTGAAGAAGGTCATTCAACAATTTTATTGGCTCATTACATTTTTTGGTTTTATTGAGGATAACGTTACTTAGCAACGCTGGTTACGCCGTAGAATTGCACAAAAATGCTTAAAAAGCTTACTTTTGTTGTACAATTTGCATATCTTAGCATCAGATCCAAAAAGTTTTTGTTTTCTCGAGCAACTTTTGAGCAACTTTTGATACAAAAAATCTCTTTTGATTGTCTTCTGAGCAACTTTTGAGCAACTTTTGGAGAAATTACGAACAACTTGTAGAAATAAAGCCCTAGGAAAGACACACATCTTAAAATTTTACCCGGAGGAGCATACCCCTAACCCCCTCCCCCCCCCCAGAGGCTCACGCCTTCGGCGCTCGTGGGAGTGGCTATGCAGGTTATTATATTTTATCATATTTTTCCCTTTGCCTTGTTTCCCTCTCACTCTCACTGCTGACCCTTTGCAGCCTCGCGAGATTTTTTCCGATAGTGTATTTCTAGTATGTAGGTAATGTCTTCCTTTTCCGAGTTTAAAATTCGACTTTCTCGACTGCCAGTGTTTCCCTAGGACACCGCCATTTTGAAACATTCATTACAAGCATGCGCAGTGAATCTTAGTTTCCAAGTTCTTGGCGGATATTACTTGTTATCGACTACTAAAATATTCCAGTGTGTAGAATGCTTGCTTCGGAGATAGTTAGCGATCGATGACTTTTTCTTGTCGATAAAAGATAGTTGTTGGCAACTTAATGTGTAGTCTCTGGAGGCCCTAACATATTCTTTGTGATGTCCAAGATTTGAACGAAAACTAGAAGTTCTCTAGGGAAAAGACGTTAAATTCGCGAAAAAACGTGCGATTATTATCATCATGTACAGACAATATTGTATATTGTTGAGATTACTGGTTACGCATGAAGGAGGAAAGCTGTTTAGGGTAGGCGAGTTGTCCCTAGCAGAACGTTTACAAGACAGGTAGGGTACGTAACCCTCTTGCTAGGGTAACCCAAGCAGTCAGGTAAGAAAAGAAGAAATGTGTGAGTGCTAAGGTAACCCTAGCACCAGAGTTACCTTCCCTCCTTGTAAACAGGGACTATAATTTAACCTGTAAGCGCATTGTATGACACCTAGGGGACCTTTATCGCTGGTTTTCATTTTATGATCTTTTGCATCCGAGAGTGACGTGAAGTGAAGTGAGGTGAAAACTTTTATTTATGCTCTGGAGTTTCATTAAATATTTTGGTAATTAAATACCAGTTCTAACTAAATAAAATTACATGGAAATATGTCGATATCTAAAGCTAGAGGAACAGAAAATTGCCGCTATATTACCCTGCGAGCAGAGGTTTCCTTATTATATATGTACTGAGATTTACTATAATATAATAGGCCCTTCTCGTGGTACAAAACCGCCATGCTGGGACGTAAAAGTCGCACTGGAACAAGACCAACAAAAGAAATTACCATTTAAAATTATGTATGCCTTTTGTTGGTCTTGCCCCAGTGCGGCTCTTACGTCCCAGCATGGCGGTTTTGTACCACGTAAATGGCAAGCTGCAAAGGGCCTATTTGACAAATAAAAATCATCAGTTAAAAATTAATGGCAATTTGATCGATATCGCGTTTGGTTGGTGGGACAATTTTTCTGAATATTATCGTATAATAATAAAAATAATAATATAGATATCTTATTAAGCGCATTTCTATCCACAATGCGCTTTACATTATGAAAGCCGATTGAAGATCATTACATTTCTAGCCTATTGTGACATTATACATCAAGTATTGTAAAACTTTAAAAATCCTATAACGTTAAGCATGAAAATCAATTGTAACATTATACATCAAGTATAGTAAAACCCTTAAAAAAAAAAATCCTAAAATGTTAAGCATGAGAATCAATTGAAACATTTCCTGAATAGAAATGTTTTAAGTTTTGTTTTTAATGTTGTAACACTGTCCACATTTTTTATATATTCTGGGGTAGTGTTCCATAACTGAGGTGCTGCAGTGGAAAACGCGCGTCCTCCATATGGTTTGGATTTTATGGCTGGGGTGCATAATAGCGAACGGGATGACGATCGTAGAGCTCTTGATGGATGATAATCCTTAATCAGAGGTTCCAGATATCCAGCAGATTGTCCATTTAAGATCTTATATGTGATAGGAAGAATCTTAAAATGAATCCTTGCTTCGACCGGTAGCCAGTGCAAGCTCTTTAATAAAGGTGTAATGTGGTTAGAGCTGCGGGCTCCTGTTATCATTCGAGCTGCGGTATTCTGAACTCTTTGTAACTTATCTCCCTGGTATTTTGGGATGTATGGCCAATCACCGGCTGCAGACGAAAACTTCACTAGTGAAAAAATCGTTTCGGTTTCCCGCCTTTCACTGTCTGCTTTCACTGAGAAAATTAGCATTAAAGTCATGGCGTCGGCGTCGGGCATTTCAAAGTTTCAATACAGGAATTTAAAGAATTTGTTATTGCCTTAACAATAAATAACGTATTCACTTCCACAATCTTTGATACACTGAATATATTCTATTCGATCGTTTATATAACATCAGATAAATACGTCAGACTCATTCTGACAGTACAATAACATTGCTAATTAACTCAGGGGGAATTCCTACAAGAAGTGTCCATAAGGATACGTTCCAGTGTGCTTTTTCGGTTTCCGTCTCTCTCCTGTCCCCGCCCTCTCTTTGTTGAGCAACACCAAAAGCTCACCAACGATTTTTAGCTTAGCTAAGTGCTTCCTTATCCATCCCATTTATTTTACGGGAATAATCCCGTTTAAATTTGCTAATTAACCTCATTTTCATGTTTCTTGCGTTTGATTTAGTTCCTCAACTGGCTGAAAATACTGACCAGAGATGACGCTGCAACCGTTCAGTGACGAGCAATTGAATTTCTTCAAGTTCTCGTCGTTAGTGTTAAATGAATTCCCAAAAGCCTTACGGCAGACCTTTAAAACCATGTGGGACAACGCCTATGGAGGTCGCCCTGGTTACCAGCGCTGGGATGATTCAGCTGCAGTGAGAAATTTGTTTTCCACTACAGAGGGCGGCAGGACTAAAATTCCTATTGGCCAGTCTTACAATGAATGGGATTGCACCAATCTGTTCCAGGCTACAATATTTTCGAGGTCTTTTGCATTATCAGCCAGCACACGATCCTACACCACGCTTAGTGATTTGTACGTGAAACCCCGTGCCTTACCTCATGGTAGTTTCCACGCATGTGTGCTCAGCCCGGGTGGAAACAATGCGGAAACCTTTGCACTTGCCATAGATCAGCTTCGTCTTCTTAGAAATTCACTTTGTCACTCAGCAAGTTGTGAGATGGACAAACTGACCTTTGACCAGTGCGTGAATTACGCCAAAGATGCGTTTCAAGCCCTTGGTCTCTCAACAGCCCCAATCGACTCCGTTGGTAGTTTGACAGAGTCGGACTTTCCTACAAATGAAGTTCGTGCATTGGAAACGCGACAACGAGACGAGACTCGAGCGTACATCAATTTTCTCAAGGAAGTGAACTCAGATGTTGGTGAGATAAAAGTGATATTACAGGCATTAAAAGCAGGACAAGAACAGCAGTACTCGCCAATTCTCTCAAGTATGAATTCAGATGTCAATGATGTGAAGCAGAAAGTTGAAGACGATGTTGCGAACAAAGAAGACATAACTAGGTTGGAGAAGAAGATGGATGAGTTGAAAGAAGGACAACACGAACGTGATGCTCGAAGTAAAAATTCAGGTATAAGTAAAAAAAGAACATTGAAAACCTAGCCGAGATACGTGTAGATTGTACGACTGAGGTGGTCCCTTCAAAGCATCGAATTAGTTAAAGCGACACTGTATTAAATAATTATTGATGGGTTCTACAATTTTATCAGAAACAAGGAAACCTACAGAGCAAGTGTTTCCGGGCGAGTTTGTTGGCTCACGTTCCAACATTCGCCACAAACTCGCTTGAACACGAATGCTATGCAGGCTCGCGCCCCTGATTTTCTTGTTTTAACACCATTTTAAAAGATTTTAAGACTTAAAAAAAAATGTAAAAAAAAATTAGACGGCTCGTCATAACAACGGAAGAAAGGAATTTAATTAAAACAAAGCTTTTTCCAGGAGCAGTGATTCCACGATCTTCATTTCTATCCTCCAATTGCAATTTTAAACTCTAGATATTTAGAAAGACCGTTATTCCTGACTTCCACAACAGATAAAGCCACTTATTTATTTACCTTAGCATCTGATTTCCGCTTAATTTTTATTTGTTTGTTTATTCCCTTAAAGGCACGAAGCCATGTTTCTCAAATGCCGCTCTACCGTCCGTGGTTCCAAATTTTACAGGTCGTCAGAGCGAGTGCGAAGATATCATCAGGCACGTGACATCGGATTCCTCACGACTTGTGTCGATCTGCGGTTCACCTGGATTCGGAAAAACGTCTGTCGCCATTGCAGTGGGACACGCTGTTCAGTCTCGAGGAATTCCTGCTTATTGGATCTCATTAAGAGGACTCCATTCCAAAGCAGATCTGACTTCAAAGTTTCTTAGTTTTCTGAGGCAACCTACCAGACATACCAAACTGCCCGATCAGCCTTTATACATTGATGATGAGATTTGCCTACTATTCAGTGAAATTTCAAAGCCATCTGTTGTTATTCTTGACAATGCAGATGATTTGCTAGAAACTGGTTGCCCGAAATTAAAGGAAGAGGTCATACAACTTTTTGGAGAAATTCTTAGGCGAAATCAAAAGGTTACATTTGTTATAACCGCAAGAGAGTCTCTTGACTATATGGACCTTAATTTCCAAGTCCATTGGGAGCTTAGAATAAAACCACTGGATGAAGCCTCCGCTCAAACTCTGGTTTCTGAATTACTTCCAAATGCAGGCGTTGCAGACTCCACTCAAATCGCACACATCTGTGGACAAGTTACTTTAGCCATGAGATTAATGTGTTCTTTAGTATCTGAAGAGGATAGTGCACGACCACGCCATTTTCGAGATGTTTTCATGACGTCTTCGACAGGAAGTCTTGTTGAAATGTTGCACAATCCAGATTACCCAGGTAGTCACCGATTACAGTTCTTGTTTGACTCCTCTTTCCAGAGACTAACTGCCCAGGAACAAGAGGTACTTGTATCTTTGAGCATTCTTCCCGACAACTTTAGCACAGCGCTGGCTGCAGCTGTTATAGGTAACACGGGGACTATTGAAGCAATGAAGATATTACGGAGCCTTCGAAGGAAGTCGTTGATTGATTCAAGCACTAAAACGGGGCGATTCACAATGCATAAACTTCTGCAATCATTTACAATAGAAAAGGGAAAACAAGAGATGGCACAGACGATTGTAGCTTCACAGGGTCGTTTGAAAGCGTTCTACATTTCACTTTTTGAGAAGCTAAAGCAACAATTTCTTACGGGGCATTCAATGGCCGCTTATATTGCATTCTACGAAGATAAGGAAAACATTATTCAAAGTCTAGTGGAGGGCTGTTCAGATTTCAAAACAGCTGACGGTGTTTTCGACATTTTGGTAAGAGGGGAGATGTTTCTTGACTCACTTTTTTGGAGTCCGGATCAGGAAAAAATCTTTAATTGCATATACGATACAGCCATAAAAGCAGCCAGTAAACACAAGAAGGAAAAATATCTCAGTGAACTCCTTACCTCCCGAGCTTTCAAAGAGCTAGCGTACGGAACAGATGGAAAGACAAAATATTTTCTTTCTAAAGTACATGAAATTCATGACACTTCACCCAGTATCCCTTTCCACGAAAGAGGAAAATACTTGTGCTACTTGGGAATCAATTACCTTTTTACAGAGGAACCAAAGATCGGAGTCAAGTGCTTAAAGGAGGCTCTGTCATCACTTGACAATTGCAACAGCCCAGAGCAAACAATTCTTAAGCTTATTATTTTTCAGATACTTGCCGTTTATTATCGCTCATAAAATGACTTCTCCAGTGCAAGTAAGTTTTATGACAAGGCACTACACGAATGCAGTGGAGTTGAAGACTGGGATCTACTTGTCATCTCTTCGATGACATTGGAAACAAAGGAAACTACCAATGAAATTCAAAGCCAAAGCGACTCGAAAGTCTGTCTAAATCAACCGCTTCAATGCGAAATTGCCTTTCTATTAAGCGGAGCAACGAAGCCCTTCTCTGATTCTAACACCGACCAATATACAAGCAGCTTAATTCTCCAGATACTACAGAGTGTCGAAAGAGAAGTAAAAATTTCAGTTGGTTTGCTTGGTTTCCAAAGAGTTGTGACACACGTTTTGTGGCTTTTAAGTTGTGAAGACCCTGTAAAACTGTATAAATCAAGAATCAATTACCACAAAACAGTACTCAAAAAATGCGAAAACAGTTCATGTCGGAAGAAACAAGAATCAAGCGGCTTTACCCATATACAAAATGACTGAAATGAAGCACTTGCCAAGTGCTACAAAGATCTGGCTGAAGTTTACAAACAAAGCATGAACTACCCAGAAGCTCTACAAGCAAGCCAGCAAGCCCTTTTGATAACAAGAATGCATTTTGGAGAAGAACATGAAAGCACTGCTGACAGCTACTTTAGCCTCGGAGAAACACAGCACCAAATGCATGACTACAAAACAGCCCTTCAGTCGCACCAGCGAGCATTAGCTATACGCATTAAACTGTTTGGAGAAGAACATGAAAGCACTGCTGACAGCTACTTTAGCCTCGGAGAAACACAGCACCAAATGCATGACTACAAAATAGCCCTTCAGTCGCACCAGCGAGCATTAGCTATACGCATTAAACTGTTTGGAGAAGAACATGAAAGCACTGCTCACAGCTACAGGGATCTCGGTGTAACACAACACGCAACACATGACTACAAAGCAGCTCTTCAGTCTAAGCAGCGTGCATTAGCTATACGCATTAAACTGTTTGGAGAAGAACATGAAAGCACTGCTCACAGCTACACTACACTCGGTGTAACACAACACCAAATGCATGATTACAAAGCAGCTCTTCAGTATCACCAGCGTGCATTAGCTATACGCATGAAACTGTTTGGAGAAGAACATGAAAGCACTGCTAACAGCTACAGGGATCTCGGTGTAACACGACACCAAATGCATGACTACAAAACAGCTCTTCAGTCTTACCAGCGTGCATTAGCTATACCCATGAAACTTTTTGGAGAAGAACATGTTAGCACTGCTAATAGCTACAGGGATCTCGGTGTAACACAACAGCAAATGCATGACTACAAAGCAGCTCTTCAGTCTTACCAGCGTGCATTAGCTATACGCATGAAACTTTTTGGAGAAGAACATGAAAGCACTGCTAACAACTACAG
Source organism: Porites cylindrica (assembly GCA_964035525.1). Lineage (NCBI taxonomy): Eukaryota > Metazoa > Cnidaria > Anthozoa > Scleractinia > Poritidae > Porites > Porites cylindrica. Next base: position 9,730,366 of record OZ037775.1, on the reverse strand, counting down.
GGATCTCGGTGTAACACAACAGCAAATGCATGACTACATAGCAGCTCTTCAGTCTTACCAGCTTGCATTAGCTATACGCATTAAAGTCTTTGGAGAAGAACATGAAAGCACTGCTAACAGCTACAGCGATCTCGGTGTAACACAACAGCAAATGCGTGACTACAAAGCAGCTGTTCAGTCTTACCAGCGTGCATTGGCTATACGCATTAAAGTCTTTGGAGAAGAACATGAAAGCACTGCTAACAGCTACAGGGATCTCGGTGTAACACAACACCAAATGCATGACTACAAAGCAGCTCCTCAGTCTTACCAGCGTGCATTAGCTATACGCGTGAAACTGTTTGGAGAAGAACATGAAAGCACTGCTAACGGCTACTGGGATCTCGGTGTAACACAACAGCAAATGCATGACTTCAAAGCAGCTCTTCAGTCTTACCAGCGTGCATTAGCTATACGCATGAAACTTTTTGGAGAAGAACATGAAAGCACTGCTAACAGCTACAGGGATCTCGGTTTAACACAACAGCAAATGCATGACTACAAAGCAGCTCTTCAGTCTTACCAGCGTGCATTAGCTATACGCATTAAAATCTTTGGAGAAGAACATGAAAGCACTGCTAACAGCTACAGGGATCTCGGTGTAACACAACACCAAATGCATGACTTCAAAGCAGCTCTTCAGTCTTACCAGCGTGCATTAGCTATACGCATGAAAGTTTTTGGAGAAGAACATGAAAGCACTGCTAACAGCTACAGGGATCTCGGTTTAACACAACAGCAAATGCATGACTACAAAGCAGCTCTTCAGTCTTACCAGCGTGCATTAGCTATACGCATTAAAGTCTTTGGAGAAGAACATGAAAGCACTGCTAACAGCTACAGGGATCTCGGTGTAACACAACAGCAAATGCATGATTGCAAAACAGCTCTTCAGTCTTACCAGCGTGCATTAGCTATACGTATGAAAGTTTTTGGAGAAGAACATGAAAGCACTGCTAACAGCTACAGCGATCTCGGTGTAACACAACAGCAAATGCATGATTTCAAAGCAGCTCTTAAGTCTTACCAGCGTGCATTAGCTATACGCATGAAACTTTTTGGAGAAGAACATGAAAACACTGCGAACAGCTACACTACACTCGGTGTAACACAACACCAAATGCATGATTACAAAGCAGCTCTTCACTCTCACCAGCGTGCATTAGCTATACGCTTTAAAGTCTTTGGAGAAGAACATGAAAGCATTGCGAACAGCTACAGGGATCTCGGTGTAACACAACAGCAAATGCATGACTGCAAAGCAGCTCTTCAGTATTACCAGCGTGCATTAGCTATACGTTTTAAAGTCTTTGGAGAAGAACATGAAAGCATTGCTAACAGCTTCAGGGATCTCGGTGTAACACAACAGGAAATGCATGACTACAAAGCAGCTCTTCAGTCTTACCAGCGTGCATTAGCTATACGCTTTAAAGTATTTGGAGAAGAACATGAAAGCACTGCTAACAGCTACAGGGATCTCGGTGTAACACAACACGCAACGCATGACTACAAAGCAGCTCTTCAGTCTAAGCAGCGTGCATTAGCTATACTCATTAAACTGTTTGGAGAAGAACATGAAAGCACTGCTCACAGCTACACTACACTCGGTGTAACACAACAGGAAATGCATGACTACAAAGCAGCTCTTCAGTCTTACCAGCGTGCATTAGCTATACGCTTTAAAGTCTTTGGAGAAGAACATGAAAGCACTGCTAACAGCTACAGGGATCTCGGTGTAACACAACACGCAACGCATGACTACAAAGCAGCTCTTCAGTCTAAGCAGCGTGCATTAGCTATACGCATTAAACTGTTTGGAGAAGAACATGAAAGCATTGCTCACAGCTACACTACACTCGGTGAAACACAACACCAAATGCATGATTACAAAGCAGCTCTTCACTCTCACCAGCGTGCATTAGCTATACGCATGAAACTTTTTGGAGAAGAACATGAAAGCACTGCTAACAGCTACAGGGACCTCGGTGTAACACAACACCAAATGCATGACTACAAAGGAGCTCCTCAGTCTTACCAGCGTGCATTAGCTATACGCATGAAACTTTTTGGAGAAGAACATGAAAGCACTGCTAACAGCTACAGGGATCTCGGTGTAACACAACAGCAAATGCATGACTACAAAGCAGCTCTTCAGTCTTACCAGCGTGCATTAGCTATATGCATTAAACTGTTTGGGGAAGAAGATGAACGAACTGCTCACTGCTACATGCATGTAAAGGTAACTCAAGAATTGCTATGCAAAGATAGGAAAACGAACCAAAAAAGATCCATTTGCATCTTGTCCTAAAGAGTCTCTTCTTCACCTGTGTGTTCGTTTAATTTTCCGCGCATCTATTTTAAAGTTTGTTATTCTCTCATTTCATTAGTTTCCATTTTAAAATCATTCTTACTCTCAAAATTTGGGTATTCGGTTTTCGGAGTGCTTAGTTAAAGCTAGAGTCTCTGAGGGTTAAAAAAAGTACGGCAAGAACTGATTTTGAATGCTTCAGGTGAAAGTACTCCGAAGCCTGGTTGTAGTAATTGCAGTTGTTGCGAGAAGTAGAGACTTGTGCACTGACAGAGATAGTTGAAGTGGTTTCTATAGGAGTATTCTTCTACAGAGAGTTTGCGGTAGTTGCAGTAGTTCCAGTCACTTTTTTTCGAGACGTAAGGAGACTTGTACACGAACAGTGGGACATGAGGTTGGAATAGTTGCATTAGTTGCGTCTAGAGTAGAGAGACTGTTTTACGCACTCTAACAAAGACGGCTGCTGTGGTTGCTGAGAGTAGATGGACTTGTACACAAACAGTGATACAGGATGGTTGCAGAAGATGGGGTTGTGAGTAGAAGAGAGCTTTGCACTCGCACAGACGGTTGAATTGTTTGCAGTGGTTGCGATTAGTAGAGAGACTTCTACAAGCACAGATGGTTACGACAGTTGCAGTGGTTGCAAGGAATAGAGAGACTTATACATGTACAGTGGGGCAGATAGTTGTAGTAGTTGCGGTGGTTGCGAGAAGAGAGACAAGTACACAGATATTTGCCGTGTTTGCAATTAATCAATCAAGACCCCGTTTACACGGGAAAGTACTGTTTACACGGGTCTGGACAAATTTTTGAACGGACGAATTGTCTCCCTATGGAACCCGTTTACGCGTAACCGTCCTAATTCTGTAGCAGTACTGCTTATACAAGTCCGTACAAATTTCTGCCAACCTCAGCTTTGGAATGGCTTTTTAATCAAAGGCGCGGAACTAGGATCTACGCTTTTAACGCGTAAACTGTGCAAAAAGTTTCATGGTTGACCTGACCGAACTGACTGATCAGGTAAAAAACTTGCACGGTTCCGAGGGTCCCGCGTGTGTATACGAAATGCGGATCCGTGCAAGGTTTTGTCCGTTCAACAATTTGTCCGGACCCGCAAAACTGCATGTGCGTGTCTGGAAAAAAAAGAAAATGTCTGTATCAACATTTTTAAAAATCGTTTATTGAACTAGAGGTTCTAAACTTCATAAGCAAGTTACTCCGTCCAGTCTTTGCTTGCAGTAACGTTACAGTGAAAGGACGGCCAGCTGATCAGATGTACTTAGGTATGTAAATACAGAGGCATACTATTATTAAAGCTCTATAAACAGGAGAGGCTTTAAAATAGATCCTTGGAAGACCCCTGATGTGACGGTTCTTGTGGATGATGGGTGACCCTTGCATGTAACTTGTTTCTTACGATCGTTTATGTGACATTTGAACCAGGCTAAGGCACTGCGAACCGGCCAAAAGACTTTTATTTTACCAGGGATAATTGACTGCTTTTTTGAAGTCAACCTTTCCATTGACTCGATCATTGTCCAGATTAAATAAGAAGTTAGTGTTTGCCATGTACAAAAAGTTTCCCGAAAATTCGGTTTGAAAGCCAATTCTGCTAATGGGGTTGTGTACATAATTTATTAAAAACATGCTAATTAAAGTATACAATTGTGACTAAGAGTCTATACCTAAAACGTGAAAATTTCGAAAATACTTGTGCTATCAAGAAAAAAATATAAATATATCATATGCTAATAAACGGTTGAATCATGAATCATCTACTATTAAATTGATTATTAGTAAATAAAAGACGAAATCATTACCATTGGACGTACTCATTTGGGGTGATTCAGCTAAGAAATTGGGATTTTTAAGGGCTTGAGGGTTTATGGTCCTTTTAGCGTAGGCTCTTGTGCTAGTCACGGAGGGATCTAACAAGTTCCAAGCAATGGATCCTCTGTACGAGATGGAGTTTTTTATGTAGCACGTTTTGAAACGCGGAATGCTCACGCGATGGTGATGACGCAAGTCGTACTTGTTCTCTCGCCTCTCCCAACGATTACATGTTCTAAACATGATGGAGTTATGCGATTAAATAGTTTATAAATTAAAGTTGCTATCTTAGCCCTGTACATGTCAAATAACGCAGTGCCGGATTCAGACCTTGAGAGAAGGGGGGAGGGGGGAGAAGGAGGGACCCGGGTCCCCGGGCCCCTCCCCTGAATCCGCCACTTTAACGAGTCCGACTTAACTGATTTTTCAACGTGTACTGAGGGTAAGTCGCGCGGCAGCTTATATATGACTCTAGCAGCTCTGCAACTCTCTCTTCCGCAGAGGCCTCTTTGTGTCGCAGGAAAGCTGGGAGAAAGAAAAAGAAAGCGTGGGGCACGATGTATTGCTATTTTTAGCGGAGCTCTCGCGCGCGAAGCGCGCCAGCGGAGCACCATGGGTAAGAAAATGAAGTAATCTACCCATCCGAGAAAATTTGGTGATCACGTGACCGTACACCGCCCGCCCGCCCACCCGAGAGACCGTCCGTCCGCACCACATGCATACCAATTTAAAATAACTCAATCAACAGGTATGACAACCCAAATGCAACTCGAGGTTATTTTGGCGGGAAATCGCATAGCCACCGGCGTCTTGTAGACAACAAAAGAGTAAATAAAGACGAAAACGGAAAGCGGAAATTGTCTCTGTATCCGTGTTGTCCAAAGTATTAAACTTAGATAAATTGTCATGTCCACAAATTTGGAATATAGAGCAAGGGAAAGACAGAGAAACAGAGATAGTAGGTGGCAGGCCAGCGAAGCTCAACGAGAAAAAGGGCGACAGGGATTTAGAGCGAGAGATGAAAAACCGAGGGAGATTTTTTTTGTTGGAAGAACAACATGAAAATTTTGTGTAGCGGCAGTGACAAAATGAGAAATGCTAGCGGCCACCAATGCAAGTTGAAAATGAGCGACAGTGTAAAAAGTGAACGGGAACGCGTACGACAGTTCCTCCATAAAACGTGTAACTAAGAAGTTTCTGGAAGTTTCACGTTGTAGTCGTGCAAAACAACGGCAAAGAAATGTACAAAAAAGTGTGCTGCACGTGCAAAGTTGTTTTTGCTAATTAGACCTTTTGTTGTTTTTCACCGGTTTTCCGGCGTTGCATTCCTTCCCCGCTTAGCATTACACGATTTTATATTTTGTTTGAACAAACTATAAATATTATCGAGAGCTTCGCTTTTAGCCCTGGCTAAAGCTGTATATTATTGAGATACCCAGCGGGAACCTCTGCGGAGGAGAGAGGCTCTGCAATGTATAGATTCCATAGCAATAAATTCATTCTTATTGGTGGCATACCCCCAAATGGGTAGCGCATATGTTAAAGAGGGTACAATGACTTTAAAATATAGGTTTAAAAGCTTTTTTCTTGTTAAGAAGCGAGAGCGTTTAATAAGATTCTAGTTTGTTAACAAACCTTCTTTTAAACTCGGAAATGTGTCTTGACCGGGTAAGCTTATTGCCAATAGTAACAACTAACAATTTAGAATATGTTGTCCACTTAATGTGATGCTGGCCAATTTTCAAACTACCAAGGGGCCCACTAAAATTTATTCTGTGAAGGATCATTCCCTCGCACTTCTTGGAATGTGGCACTGGTGAATTATGTTTTCACCAGTTGGTTAGTTCTCCAAGCACTCTGTTCATCATTACTGTAAGACCTGTAACCTTGGCGACGGATTCTCCTACGTAGTAAATCATAGTATCATCGGCATACGTGTTCTTTGATGTAAAAAAGGAATTACATTAACTGCAAGAACCGTGGACGAAGATCCTTCTGGTTATCAACGTTGGATCTCTAAATTAACAATTAATGAATGAGGCTGAGAATTATGGAGATCTCGGAGGGTGTTGGCCGAGGCGGATAACACCCTCCGAGATCTCCATAATTCTTCATATGATACGAAAGCCGAATTCAATAATTGTTTTATTATTCATTCAAAATAATTCCTAGTGTAAAAACATTGCTAAAACATGCTTACCTCCATCGATGTTAAGTTCATCTTCGATAGTGCACACCTAGGGTTGTTCTGCTCCGCAAATATTCTCCAAATAGCAGATGTCGCCCTTAGAGTTGTCTTCTTGCTGTTCTTGCCATGTTTTTAGCTATTATTTCGCCTAATTCTTACTCTTAAAACGGGTGAAATGTCAGCCATTTTTGTTTTCACAACCAAAACAACTCAACCTCGTCCCCAGGTCTTCTCGGTTAACAGTGCATTAACCTACAAGGAAGCCGCCTTTTGACGTCATCGGTTGATTAATCGCAAAATTCTTCCAAATCTGGTCATCAGTAGCTGGTTATGCGTATGCTTTTAGCCAATCAGAATCGGGGAAATAGTTTGAATGAATAATAAGAAATCTCATGAGCTAAACTATTGAGAACCAAATAACGAGAAATCCAAAGACAACTGCAAAGCTGATCAGAACAACGTGTATTGCTTTTTCATAACACTATTTCGGCTGGCCATACCAGCCTTTTTTCAGGTTTATAGATGTTGCTGAAGTTATGATAGGAATTACAATATAATATAGATGGAGAATGTCTCATAAGTAAGGATTTTTTAAAACTTAACACAGTAAAAATCACGGACATAAAACGACGTTTCGACCGATCAACGGTCATTTTCAAGTAAGTGAAAAAGTTAAAATAATTAGCATATATATGTGTAACGTGTAAAAATATGTTAAGAACTGTAAATTGTGAATTTTGTTACTCACTGATCCGGAAGCTGACGTCGAACAATGTCAGCTTAAGACTGGTCTTAAATGGTATAAAATGACACGAACAGGGTCAGATGAATCAGAAACAGCCGCGGGCGATGAAACAAGTTGATCAGAAACTTTCGTGGCAATAAAGCCTGAGATAGTAGAGTTACTGAGTTTGTCATAGCCTGCGAGCAAGCTCTCCTATTTGGGCGAGCGAAGCAAGCCGCCCGAGAACGCGCGAGCGAGCGGCAAACCCTCTTCCCCGCCCTCCGCCTTCGCGTCTCCTCTCGCGTGCCTCTCGCGCGTCCACTTTTCACGATATCCCTAAATGGAGAGTTTGCACGCAGGCTAAGTTTGTTAGGATACTTTAGCCGGGAAAAAAGTAATTTAAGACGATCGCATTCTTCGGAGTATTTTGAGTCACAAAATTCACACGACCGTGCCTCGAGTGTTTGTCAGCCAAAAAATTGAGCGCGATCTTAAAATGCGAGAAGCTAATCCACCTCTTGTCAAGCAGTAATGTCTTATTTACAAATTTGAATGTAGTTACCTGTGCGATGCAGGTTATGTAGGCTACACATCTCGCCACTTGGTACAAAAGCGGAAGTTCATCCATCGGCCAGCACTTTCGTGTTAAACATTCTTCAGCACCTACTGAAAGAATTTAGTAATAATTTTAGCATTTTAAAGAAATGCAAAAGCAAATTTGACTGTCTGGTGTTTGAAATGTTTTTTACTAATAAACTGAGACCTCTAGTCTTAATTTACAATCAGACTCACTTCTTGCTAATGTTTTTAAATAGCTCTTAATTATATAGATTATATTGTTGTTCTTTCTCTGCATGCTTTACTTCGTACCATATCCTCATTGTCTACCACTTAACACATCGCGAAACTAAGTTATGGGAGAGAGATCCGCGGATTGTTGTGGAAAGAGGTAGACAGCAAGAATAGATCACGAGATCTGAGGAGTTGTCAACCAACACCAGGGGAGGATACCTGAAAAGTGCACTGGTGCAAATAGCATAATCAGTTAATCTTGATGCTCAATGTCCCTAATTATACCAAGCTCTTTACATTTATTGTAAATCTTGAAGGATTTCTCATTTTATCAGGTTAAGTTTGGGTATGGCAAAACAGTGATGCATGCCCCTCTTTTTTTGTAGCCACAGGTGAGTCGTCTTCTGGCGCCAGCTACCTGTTCCGGCGTTCAGATAAATGAGACGGTGCAAAGAAAAGTGAGCAGGAAAAAACAAGCCAGGGGTGAGGATTGGGGGAAGAAACCCTTCCTTCTCCCTCTTCCTTTCTTCCACTTTTCCCTCTTTTTTCTGTTCATTAACTATCTGATCTTCTTGAACAGATCGGCCCCTTAAGCAACACAGCGATTTATAAATATAATGTTACGATGCACAACAAACATAAAAAGCCGTGACTGGAGGATTCCAGAAGCCTTCTTAAGGGCGTTAGAGGAAATTACAAGGAGTAATAGCCTAAAAGAAAACTTTGAGGTCACGATTGCTTGAAAGCAAAAGGCAGGTATCGGCGTTAAACTGTTTCCTTGGGTGCCGTGATGCGGGATGAAAGTCGCGGGTGCGGCTCGGATGTCGCGGGTGAGGGTGTTGAGAACACAAAATGCGTGTCTGAAAATGAGTTTGACCCACTTATCCTTGGAAACGGGATGCTCCAAGGTACCAGTAACTTTTTTATGTCGGTGCGCGCACTTGCAGGACGGCCTATCATGCTGTCATATCGTGCTCTCTCGTCATTCTGAGGAATGAAAAGCTTTTTCTTTGGTGCAAGGTGCAAGGGCCTTAAAACGCGCATAAATTCCGAATATCAATCTAAAGGGTCGATCTACATCTTACATTTATTAGCTTTTGCATTAATTAGTATTTTTTGAAGTACTGTTCTTAAATTAAAAATAAAAGACGGGATTCGGGAAAGCGATGAAAAAATGAGGAATGCTAGCCTGCGTAGCAAGCGTTTCCAATCGAGTTATTGCACGAAAGTTAGAGCGGAAGCGAAAAAAAAAAAGGTGGAAGGGGGAGGGGGAGGGGGAGGGGAGAAGAGGAAACGCTTGCCCGCAAACCCCACTATTCTGAACCCCCCCCCCCCCCCCCCGATATTTCACGGTTCGGTTCGTTTGTAAATTGACAGCTCGTCAAAATAGAAGTATAACGAACAGATTACCCCTGGATTGCCAGACTTGTAAAATTACTGTGCTCTCTAATAAAACACGTCCCAGGCGATTGCAAAAAATGTGATAAAAAAGGTTTACGATAAAAGAAGGTTAAAACTCTGAGCGGTTGCTGCGAA
>OZ037775.1:9670949-9715949 GCA_964035525.1 Porites cylindrica | reverse complement strand
CTTTTTGCGAGTTTCTAAGCTAATGATTTCAAGCTAGTGAATTAGACAAAGATATGGATCCTCTTGGAGTGACAGCACCAATTGTGGATGCCCTTTCTCTTCCAAGATGGAGTACAACTCCAGTTCCGTCTTACGAAATCATGCCGTCAAATAGCAGGAGGACCGAAAATCCATTCCCTGTTCGACAAGACCTAAACAGTAAAGTAGCGCTTTGGTGAGTGTTTATGTTCGTCGTCTTAGATAAATATGGGTAGCTTTATAATGATACGCTGCGTTGTTATGCTAATTTTGCACACAGGTAAACTTGCCACAGCGTAATCTAATAACTTTATATCTCACTTTGTTTCTTAGTGAACCATTAGTTTTCTTTAGTTTAGTATTGGTTTCATAAATTTACCGGTAATCAGAGTAATTCAATAGAGAAAGTTATTTCTATCATTTTGACAGTTATTGTACATGTACAGTATAGCCCTTGATTTTATAATTACTCGAGGTTGCGTAGCACGGAGAGTCGTAATGTGCAAGCCGTTTTCTTTTCTTCTTATTTAGTACACGAGGGGAGTCATGGTCCCAGGCGTTCTTAGCTGAGACCGTGGAAACTAGGGACAAGAATCGTAACGACTTTCATTTTATGCAAATGCAGCTCATGATGAGCATGTGGTTTATTTTCAGCGATGATTGAAGTGACCTGCGTAGTTGATCACGTTTTGGCTTTTTGGCAATGATGAAATTTTCCCCGAATCAAGGCCCTTGATTTTCATGTATTCAGGACGTAACATGTCGATCAAAATCGATCATCGGAAAGCTAGTCGATAAGTCGATAGTGCTCGATAATTGTCTATAATTGTCGATTGATTAGTTTAATTTGTCGATAAAAGTCGATAATCACAAAGTTCTCCGGGCTGGCTATCGATTTGTATCGACTTGTATCGATTTCTATCGACATCAACATGTCAAGTGAACGAAGATACTTTGTATAATGCACCTATCAATGTAATGCCGGCGGGGGGGGCGGGGGGGGGGGGGGGTTGGAGGCAGGGCATAGGGTGGGGATTTGACTTTTTTCAAAAATTTGCAATCAAATTCCCTGCCCACGGGCAAATCATTCCAGTCAAATGCAACCAAATTTCCCCACCCCCCGGTTACACATTGCTGTCAATCCCAAGGCAGAACCTAAGAAAGGCACAATAAAAATATCTCCAAATAAAACTCTGCAATCTTTTATAAACATTGCTGCATCACCAAAGATACATGTTCCTGTTACAGCTGCAATTATACGTTCTAACCATAATCCGTGTTACAATGCGTAGAATACACATTTTGTAAGTCTGAATATACCGTTCTTAGTAAAGGGTACAAAGAAAGTCAGTGTTATAAGTTTACAGTGATTGTAGCGAATGAGCCATACACTAATCAATTGTACTTGCAAAAATCGACTTGGTTTCTCTTTACTTCCGTTACTTTGATACCACAGTATATTAAGAGGTTCAATTGATCAAAAACACGCTAAAACAAACGAAATTTGAAGACAAAACAGTGAAATCCACTCAGCCTTCGCTTGTTTTCATAGGCCTCCATGACTTCTTGATCCTTTCAAACCGCATGGCGCATGCGTAAAGCGTGGAAGCGGGAAACATATGTTCGGTCCCAGTCTTTTCGTCCGAGTCGGCAGTCAAATATCTCCACATCGGGCGAAGAAAGATTCAAATATCCCTTCCCCCGGGAGAACAACATCAGTCAAATGCCCTACCCCAGGGACAACAAAGACAATCAAATCCCCACCCCATGCCCTGCCTCCCCCCCCGCCGGCATTACATTGATAGGTGCATAAGCATCGTGAGTGTAAAAAGTTGTGCGGTGCTGATAATAGCAATAAATCTGAATAAAGTTGCATTAAAACCTGAAAAAAACATATGGTATCTTCAATCCGCAACCGAATGTTTACTTCAAGAAATCTGAAGAAATGTGCCTTGGTTTGCACCACTCGCGTTCAATATCGCTTCTGTCGCTTCGCAATTTTTTCCGGTCTTGTGCCGCAATTGTTTTGGTCAGCACCGGTACACATCTTATGTATATATCTTTGGCCCTGAGATACCGGGAAAATGCTGCGATAAATAAAGAACAAACGCAGACAAAGTACTCAGATGTAATTAACTTTCATTCAATTACTGCCGGTTATTGTTGTTTGCTGGATCTACCACTGTATTGTCCAGGCTTGTACAGGCCAGTGCTTTGCTTTTCTCCTTTGGATGACGAGGAGCAAATGGAGTACATCTCCCGGTACTTTTGTGTTCGACCTCTAAATAATTTCGGTGATGAGTTGCGGTGAGTTGTTTCATATTGGAGTTTTTACTGGGAAGATAACAGAGGCTACTAAGAATAATAAATTCGCTTTGTTTTAGCTCTCTACTCAGCTCTAGTTACAGTGCAAAATAAAACATTGAAACATACATAGCTCTACACATGATCGTTTTTTATCTTTCGATACTTTTCGATAAAAGTCGATTGAAATCGAACTCTAACACCAAAAGTTGATCAAAATCGATAATCACAAGAAATTTTGTGATCGACTTTTATCGATTTCTGATATTTGTCAATTAATTAGTATCGACTTTTATCGACAACAATCTATTTTTATTGACTATCGGAATTATCGACATGTTACGTCCTGATGTATTCCTATACGCATATTAAAAAGTAAATACCCGGAAAAATAGTCTACCGAAATCCTGTTTCGTGGTGTAGTAAGGCATTACCTTTCTCAAAATATTGAAACAATCACTGGAACTCTGTGGTTGAATAGTTTTGATATTGCAGATTCAACTGGTGCACACTGCTGAAGCCAACAATTTCTCATCTATCACACAGTTACAGATAAACCCTTGCTGTTATTATAGGTGCAACATGTGTGACATTCCACTTAAAGTGCATCTGTACAGGTGCTCAGCTTTGAGATACAGTGAAACCTATATTAAGCAGACACCCTCGGGGAATGCTGTAGTGTCTGCTTAATGTAGGGTGTCCACCTAATACAGGTTTCAAGAGATAGCGTCATATGAGGTGTCACATGCCATTCAATTGAACAGTGGAAACATTTGGAATACTCCCAGAGACTATGACGATATACATTTGCATTAATTTCTTTACCAGAGTGGACAAATTGATCATAGTACCATAAACATAGATTGTAACTCAAATTTGAAGAAATCAGATGGGTGAAACAAGCTCTATACAAACAAACCGAAATAGAAAACAATACTGTACTGTGAAACTAAGCAAATAAGTTTGTCAAGTCATGTTTGTTAATGGAAAAATGGAAAAATTTGGGGATGGCAATGCAAGGCAATCTTTCACATTTCCGGCATCTGGCATGTTGGGTGGTGGATTTTAATTGAAAGGATACAGGTTGGCAACAATAGAAATGACCATTTCAGGTACCTTTTAGGTGTCCGCATCTGCTTCGTAGATGTGTCCACTTAGTAATGGTTTCATCTAAAGTAAACAAGAGAAATAAATTTGGGGACTTTGGCTACTGTCCGCTTAATAGACAGTGTCCGCTTAATACAGGTTTCACTGTATTACCTTGTTTGGAGCATTACTAAATTTAAAAGTAAGTTTGAAGATTTTCTGCATAACCACCCTTGAGCTGTAGTATCAAGATCTTAACACCATTAAGTGATCTGCATGTTTTTAATAATACATGTTTGGTTCTTCCAGGTCAGGTGATATAACTAAACTAAACACCATAGCAATAGTAAATACAACAAATGAATCCCTCAGTAGCAAAGGAGTATTGAGTGAAAGGATCCACAGAGCTGCTGGTCCAGAGCTGTTACACGAGTGTAGATCACAGTTACTTGGTATGAACATAGTTTCCTAGATAAATAATTGTTATTGTAGTATAGTTAAATCAAGTTTTTTGGAGTCCAGTTTTCCCAAAGCACCATAAGGGTACATTTGAGCAATACCTCATAATACCACCCTGTTTATGGTCAAAACTTCGGAAGGATTTCTATAATTTACACTCAGGGCTGGCATTGAGATTTTGAATTGCCAGGTAAATACCCAAGTACTGGTAGGTGTGGAATTATGCAACTAGCAATTTCTTTTGGTTCTTTTTAATAGCCAGGGGAAATCCCCAGCCCCAACCTTAAATAACAGCCCTGATTACCTCTAGGCCATAAAGTGTAACAAAGGAGGGACTCTCACTAGTCTCTCAAACTTCTAGGTAATAATTTGCTCCAACACTGACTGCCCTCTCACAGTCAAAAGTGGTTTTTCCCCACCATGTTTGAAACTCCTGACAATTTGAACCGATTTGTTTTTCCCAAGATGGTTCTAAAATTGTGGATTCCGCCATGCGGTCTTAGTATTCCATACCAGAATCCCATACTAGTGAATGGACAGTGTAGTTTCTTTTTCTGTACAACATTTGTTTTAAAAAAAAGTTAAAAATGGTAACAGAGAACAGCTGTAGTAGTCAAAATAGTACTGTCACAATGATAATCAATGAGTTGTCAAGAATTCCTGTTTATTATTTTTTCTAGGTTGTAGGACTGGAGAGGCTAAAATATCAAAAGGCTATAGTTTACCAGCTAGGTGAGTGAGTTGTTAGGGTGTTACTGGAGGCTAATTTGGGCATTTTTTTGTCAGTTTTAGCCGTATGAGAATATCATTTTAACCCATTCGCCCCTGAACTGCCCGTAACCGCCCGTGCGGATCCAGGTCCTTTCTACCCTTTGTGACGTCATCAGTTTTAACGGTCAAGGACAACTTTCTTTGCTAACTTGTGCAGAGTGAAGAGATCTTTCAAACCATACCAGAATGAGCACAATTCAGTCGAGGACACCGGAGAAAGAAGAAAAAAACCACGTAACAAGGACCTGAAAATCTCCATGAAAATCTTGTTCCATTACCCACCTACCTTTCCTTTCACCTAATCCTAAGATCCTAAAAGCTTTCCTAAAAACTCTTCCCACCAAAATGAAGCCTACTAAATGCCCAGCAAGAGAAAAAAAAAATGAGGCAAGAAAAGCGAAAAAAGAAGGGAGGAGAGAAAGCGAAAAGTAAAAGTCAAGACTGCTGTGTCGAAGACTGCTATGTCGAAATTTTGCTTTCTGCGCATGCCCGAACTTCGCAAGCTGATATTTTTTATCTGGATCAGAAGGCCGCCAAGTGTACAACCTGTAAACCGGTTTCTGGTAAGTTTTAGCTCTTTATAGCACGACAGTGACCAGAAAACCACTCGACTAGCCTCAAAACGCGTTTTTGGGCAAAATCTCCAGGAGCAAATGGGTTAAGCATTTAGTGAAAATAAAGTGAAATGTTTGGATGCAAGTCATAAGTGAATGGGGATTAAAAAATCACATCTTCTTTCGGATAACTATTAAGAAGTGTGTAATTTTTAAGAATTTAGGGTGTGGTTGAAATTGCCATTTTGGATAAAATTGGCTCTAAATTCAAAAGGATTACGTGTAAATATTATTCAAAATAAAAAGACACACATATGTCTAGATGTATGTCTAGATAATGCCTGTTAAGTTTTGTGGCAATTGAATGAATCTTTGAGGAGAAAAGTATCAAACACTGCCAGCCACAGGCTTAAAAGAAGAGTTTTTTTACATGCACTAGAACTAAAAATCATGTTAGTTGACTTGGTCACCATCTTGGAAGAGCCTGTAATAAAGTTTTCAAATGGAAAAACTCTAAATACTGCCCTATATACAGTCATGTTCACCATAAATGGCTGGCTGTTTTTGCCGCAAAACCAATCAGAGGTGCAGGTATCCAAAAAAATGATTCCGTTTGCTTCACAACAATGACCTGGAGTGTTCCTGTAGCACCTTGAGGGTCTGTTACTTTCAAGGTGTCTGGGTTTCCACTTAAACACCATTTCAGACGTAGTGCTTGATGCAGCTCCTCGAAGCAAATTTCAGCATGTTTTGTGGTAATTAGGATTGTTTTTGAGGTACAAATTTCCCTCACAGAATATGTATTGTGAATTCACTTTAGTACATGTATATGAAGAAAAATACAGTTGTTAAACACATAGTAAAACATTTAAACTGTACATGTACACTGTACTTGAAGTCTTAAAAGAAATATTTCCTCTAGATCTGTTTATTCATTATCTGCTTATTCATTAATATCTGTGTACTGTGAAAACTATTATGTTTTAAGTACATTTAAAATGCAAATGTTAGTTTCCTTCTCTGCATGATAATTTTAAGGCTAGTAAACATACAAATAAGCTAAATCAAAGTTAAATACAGTGGAACCTGGAGATAACAAAGGGCCATGGGACTGACAAAATATGTTCATCATAACAAGGTTTTGTTATCTCGAGGTTCTTTTCCATATTATTTTACTATTTACTGATGAAGTCCTTTGTTATATAGAGGTTGGTAATATTGAGGTTACACTGTACTGGTTAAACCCAAGAATGGATTTTAGCCATGTACATGTACCTGAGGCACAAAAAGTGCTTAATAGATGGAATTTTTTAATAGTTTTGGATTTTGCATAGCCCTGACTAGTAGCTTTCGAATATGCAAGTAAAAGTTTAGGTCCATAGCTTAACAAAGTAGTTTTTTTTCCTGTGGATGATGATGGTGATGATGATTTTTATATTTTTTGTGAAACATTTACATTGAGGTAATTTGAATTGAATAATGATAATTATTATTCTTGTCTGGTGTGTAGATATGTTATCCATACTGTGGGACCAAGATACAACATAAAGTACAAGACTGCAGCTGAAAGTGCACTCTTCTCTTCTTATAGAAGTGTCATGAAAATTGTCAGGTTTGTCAGTGTACTAGTTTTTGTCATAATGGGAAACAGCCATAGTACATGTACATGTTACAGTCAGGTCAGGTCGAGTGTACCCCCCCCCCCCCCCCCCCAAGGATTCCATTAATGAGTGTATTATTCGAAAGTTGAATCTGTTGGTTTTTGTAGATTTGAGATTCATCTCTGCATTCCTGTATGTGCATTGAGCAGTGAATTCACACATCAGGCAGTTATTAAATTTCTACCAGCTCAGATTCCTAGAATTTGATGTAAATGTCCTTGAAGGAATTTTAACTTTCAAAGATTTTCAATCTGACCAGATACAGAGAAGTTCTCGTCAAATACTCACCCCTCATTATGCATGAAGGAATGCCCATTTGAATTTGACACTAGTTACAGGAACGACTACCGGATTCATTTTTGAAATGGTCACTTCATTAACAGAATCTTGGGGGTACGCTTGACCTGCCTTGACTGGAAAATTTTTTTACCTAGGTTGATTTTCAATTTTCTTTGTCTCCTAGCCCTAATTATTCATGAATTAGGGCTAGGATACAAAGAAAATTGAGAATCAACCTACCGGTAGGTTAAAAAAATCAAATTTTAACCTGAATTTCATTTTAACCTATAATGGATTGAGTTTGAAAGAAAATAAAATTCAGGAATCGATATCCCTCTAACTGCGACAAAAATTAGTTTTTCTGCATTGAGTATAATCAGTTACCATGTTATTTTGATAATAATTAAATCTGATTATTTTCAACAATAAATTTACTTTTGTGCTAGCTCTTCAGAGCTCCAGGCTAGTAAACTAAAGTAGTAGCTTGCCCAAAGGGCAAGCTGATTTTTGTCATTTTCATCTTACCCTGAATTTATCTGTTGTGTGCGTAATATAAACATAAAAGGTTATACAATGATAGACAGTGTACCTATTAATGCACATATTAAGCTTATTTTCATTTTGCTGCTGTAATTTATTTTTATTGTTGACGATGAGTGCTTTAAAGTGTTATACATTGTAAGCTCTAAGCAGTGACTTTTTTGGAAAAATATAATGCCAGTTTTGGTTCATGGCCCCCTTTTTAAGAGTTATAAATTTGACGATACGTGACTTGACTAAAATGAATTTGGCCGGTCAGTGTGTCCAGAGACTCTCTAGAAATTATTTCGAGCCCTGGTTCACGTGCTCCTCTTTGCCTGCATCGGTTTGATAGTAAATATCCTATCCCAATAAGCTGCATCTTGCTGCCCAATATAATAAATAAATTGGGCAATGCCAGATAATATCCATACGATACCACAGACAGCTTTTCTGAATCTGAGGGCAAGGGTGGGCCTTTAAACAGGAAATCTGAAGGCACAGGGGTATACTTACAGTTGGAATTCCAGAGGCATGGGGGGTTTACATGTACATCTGGAATTTCCACAAGGGACAGACAAGAGTGTACATGCATTCCTTAAAAATGCTTACTTTAAATGAAATGTACAAAAAAAGTCATGCAAAACGATGGCAAAGAAATGTAGAAACAAAGTGTGCTGCACGTGCAAAGTTGCTTTTTGGCTAATTTGACCTATTGTTCTTTTTCACCGTTCTCCAGCGTTGCCTTCCCTGCTTAGCATTACATGATTTTATATTTTGTTAGAACAAACTGTAAATATTATCGAGATCTTCAGGATTTAGCCCTGGTTAAATCTATATATTATTAATATTCTTATTCAATATTGTTTGAATATTAAATGATTTTGCCTTAGAGAGTACAGACTAGCATCAGTTGGCCTTTGTGTTGTGAACACATCAAGACGTGGGTACCCTCCAGAAGATGGAGCTCACATTGCCTTGCGTGAGTAATTTTCAAATTATCAACATTTTCACCGCGTCATTTTCAGGGCGTGAAAAATTTTGAATTCCAGCTAGTCCTTCAAACAATCAGTTGTCACATTTTGATGTTCCAGGGTCATTAAAAGTGTGAAATAGTTCATGATTTATTCTGAAGATTGCTTGCCTGGCAGTTGCCCATTGAGCATAAGCAAGCATGAAAATTACTGCTACAACTGTATATTGTACATGTACATGTACTTGCATTCTAGGAAAATCTAGTTGCCCTAGACCACTGGATGACTCTTTTTTTGGGTACTGCAATTAATTTTCACCCTAGAGAAGGTTTCTGGCTTTTGCCAACAGTCAGAGTGAATGCCATAACATTTGTGCTAAGCTTCCGTATTACCCATGAGTCTCCCACTACTCTGCTGTACAAATCTCCCTGTCTCTTGTAGGGGTCATTAAATCTTGTGGATAAAAATGAATTTGGAACTTTTCTTTGCTTTAGCTTGAATTTTAGCCCAAGCAAATGAAAAGAGAATTTTCACAGTGTGTAATTAATTCATGAAAGTCTTTGTATAAATTATGATTGGGGGGGAGGGGGGTGAATGCATTTTAAGTACATGTTACAGGGATAAGATACAAGGATTTTTCCTCTGTTTACAGGAACTGTAAGGCGATTTCTTGAAAAGTTTTCAGATATTGATCTTGTTGTTTTTGTTGTGGAAAATGCTGATGAGGTAAGACTAATTTATTTTAGTTAGGTACACTTTGTGTCCATTGATAAAATTCTTTCATGTGGTGTCTCCTGTTCAGGAGACAGCATTACCAAGCAACTTTTGTGACAGACTTGAAATCCAACAGCCCCAGTTCAAGTCCCATTCTAATTACTACTTCATGTATTGTTTCTCAATCTTGTCAAGTTAAAATCCTCCTTCACATTTGTAATTAGCTAATTATTGGTCGCCTCCTGCCAGTTGGGTTTTTAATTCTGTTATGCTGTGGATGTACCATTTGTCTCATAATATTGCATAGAAGTACTTGTATGTAAACTAGCCAGAACAGCTGAGTGCACTTCCAGTGGTGCACTTGCCTTTAAGCAAATAAGCACAGGCTTACAAGTGATTCGGACAGGTTGACATATATCTTTTAAGAAGAGATGTATTGAGAAAGAACCATGTATTTTTCCTTTGGTCGATCACCTCATACAAGAACTAAATGACAGGCTTCTCTCACAAGAGAATCGTTTCTTAGGACAATATCTTTTTCCAGCAAAGCTGAATACTTTTAACAGCGGAGCACAAGATAAGCTTTATAAAACCTACGAAACCGATCTTTCAAAGAAGAGAGAATTAATTTTGACAATGGAATTTTAAGGTGGTAAACAAAGTGGTCTCATTCATCTGATGAAAAACCAGTGACACATCTCACAGAGTCACGGATCCAGCACGCTAATTATCACAATTATAACCATCCTCCTGACAATGTCACTGTCAACTGCTACCTCCGAACGCTCTTTTAGCACAATACGCAGAGTGACTGGCTGCATTTTGTTAAATATGCCATTATTTCTTGTTCAATATGGAATCCTGGCATTTGCCAATTAATTTAAGTGCCCAGATTGTACCAGATTACATAGTACTTGAATTTTCAGAATTTTCTGGGAGGGCATGTCCCTGGACCCCCCAGCATGTCTCCCCTTGGGCTCTCCTTATGGGCGCCAACGCACCCATATTGTATCTCCCCTCAATATGCTCCACTAAGGCTTACAAACAAAAAATGCCTAGGAACGCCCCTGACTTCCATAATAAACAAAAACCTTTTTCTAGCTGCCAGTATATTGACCCTGTACCATCTGATGTTCAGTAATTTCTACCAGGCCTGTCATTAAGGGCCAGGGGCTGAGGACTCCCTCTGGTTACTATGAGCATGATCTCCAGCTTTGTACTTTCATGGGAAACAAAAGGAAAAAGGAACAAAAGAACTTGCTAGCTGTTCAATTCCTTCCTGCTAATTTCATACACCTGACAACCTGAATTCATAGTGACAGCTCTGTTATACAGCTTTACATTAAAAGAGGATGAATGTTGACCTCTAGAACTTGTGGGTGTGAAAAACCATGTATTGTTTTTTTTTTAATTTCCAAGTATGGTCAACTCCCTTTGTAGTGAACACAATAGGGACCTCGAGTTAACGTCCTCATTAGTGAGTGTCCATAATTGCAAGAGTTTATTTCAGTCAAACATCTGCAATTTATTTTTACCTGTGATCTAGCTGCGTCTGTATTATCAGGGTGTCCACAAGGCAAGAGGCTGAGAGTTGACAGTATTTTTCTTATAGTGATGTAATATTTATTATGCCCCTGAATGGCATTACCTTCAGTGCATATATTAAAAAATATAGCATTTATAAGTAAAACTATGGTTTTATCTTTTTCAGGCAATTTATAGGAAAGTGATGCCACTTTACTTTCCCAGAAGCAGGCAGGAAGAAGAATTTCTTGTTAATGAACTTCCTGATGATATTGGTAAGTCAGTTGATTTGTGAATTACATACTTACGCTCTGTAAAATAAATGCAAGGAAGATCATGGCAGTTTAAACTTATCGAGACACTACTCTATCACTTTGCAAGAGTTCATATTGAAAAATAGTCTTGAAGAGATTGGCATGGTTTAAAATAAGTCACTAGCATGCATTTAGCCTAACCAGTGATGTATGTGTCTTATTAAGAAATGCGCTTATGAGACATTAGGCATGTTTCTTTTCACAGACGTTAGCTAAGTATTTTTAATGCTCCATTTTCTTGTCATTGTAGGTAACGAGAATGGTGAACCAGTCATTCCTGAGAGACAAATCAGGATAATGGATAAACCAGTGGGCCATAGGGATCTTGATGACGGTATGAGCTACGTAACTCAATTCAGTTCAACTCAGTTTCGCTCCTACAATAGAATATGGTAATCTACTGGGCCGGATTGTTCAAACAGGGTTAAGTTAACCCAGGGTTAGTGCGAAGTTTGATTTCAGATATGAAAGCTTAAGAAGCAAATTGAGTTTTATTCTTTTTGCCTACAATTTGATGATTAGATGCTTTAAAAGAATGAGAGAAAATTATCCGGGACAATGCTTTTGGAAAAAAGAAAAAGAAACCTGGGTTAAAATTTAACCCTGGGTTAGCACTAATCGGCCTTCGAACAACTGGGCCCAGATGTAGTTTCAACGTTCAAGTTCTTGGATAAAATCACAAAACATTACACTTTCACTTGATAGTTCTTTAGATTTAAGGAATAGAATGATGTGACCACAATAGACTTTAGAGAACGTTTTTTATACTGGTAACACAATAATTACTGTGTGCCCAATAGTTTCCATTGTGGCCAACAAATAAGGACAGAAACATGTAATTGAAATAAACAAAATTAGTGAGAATATCAACTGGTAGGAGGCAAACTAGTTGGTTATCCACAAGCTTGGCTGAGGATTTGATCTTGGGCCTACAGAGAACACATCCAGGTTGCAATCTGAGGGCGGCACTTGAATTCAGGGCCTTAAGATTGCAAGTCCAACGCTCTAACCGCTTGGTCACGCAACGTCCTGCGTGACTGCCTCATACCACATTGGTCTGGTAAGTGCAATTCATGAGATGGTAACTGCAAGAGATTGCTACATCCCTAGTGGTTCAATCATATCCGCAAGAGTCAGATCAGTGCATGTGTTGTGAGATGGGGTCTTCCAGAATCCTTTAGCCTGCGTAGCAAGCGTTTCTGCACGAGTTCGTCGAGAAAGTTGGGACGGGAGCAAAAAAGAGGAGTGAACGAAACGCTTGCTACGCAGGCTAAGAATCCTTATCCAAGAAGACTAGAGAGTCTAACGATTTGTAGATGGGAGACAAAGGCAGTACCTTCCCCTTAGGTTATTTTAAGACTCAAGAGTGTTTGTCTGTCTGGGTATCGAGCCCGGGACTACCCCTTCTTTGACCTTCCATTGCCTGGTAGCCAACCATCATAGCGTTTGAGCTAAGCAGTCCTCAGTACTGTTTTCTTCTTCGTTACTTGCAAAATGAAAGCTTTCATTTTGACTCTGACAGGGTTAACTGGTTAACTCTGAACGCTGTTGTCGATAGATGCTCTTCTTATGTTGATAACTTGTTTGTGTAGATGATGAAGTTGAAGAGGCGGAGGAAGCGTGTGCGACGAATGTACTGGACACATCAAGCGTTGGTAAACATGCTTTCACAGCCATGGCTGGAGACCATGATCAACTCACCAGACAACGACTACAACGATCCACCAGTGAAATGCACACAATTCAACATGAGAGAGTGTAAGACATTATTGCATTCAACAGAAGTTAATATTATGTTTAGAAATGTGGTGTAGACTGCGGCAGTGGGGTGGCAAGCGCACATGAGCCACGAGACATGAGAAACATGGGCGGTAACCGAGAATGAAATAACCAGTCAGTTCGCGCGAGAGAAGAAAAGGGTGTGGTTCATGGGTAGCCATTTTCTTCTCTCCTGTGTTTCACTCGACGGGCTTGGGAAAGAGACCGGCTTTATTCGAAGACTATTTAATTCTTGTTGAATGTAATATTTTCCTTTTAAAAACAAAGGAAAGAAAAATTTAAACCAAGGCAACAAGGCTATCATACATCATCTTCTCCCGCACTCACATGCTTTAGCTCTCTTCTTTAAAAACTAAATCTTCTCCTTTTTCAGCTGCAATTATTATTATTATCATTTTTTATTATTAATGTTATTATTATTAATATTTTTTTATTATTTTTTTTCCTTTCTTCTTATCATTACTCTGTTTGCTCACTAGGTACCAGAGATGGCTACGACGAGCCAGGACAGAAGACTTTTCAAGTCTGATCAGACTTAAGATGCTTTATCAGTCAGGTTGGTTCATCTATATCTTCTGTTAACATCCAACCAGGCGATCCTGCACTTATTTGAAAGATTGTTTTTGATTAGCTGGGAAAACAATAGGGACTGTCACCAAGCAATGCCCCTATCCCTGAAAAGAATGGAAGTGCAGATTAATGGGGACCAGTGAAATAAGAGGTTTAGAACCGTGCAGGTCTACTGGAAGTCACTCGAGAGCAGCACACCAAAAAAGACCCGAGGGCGAGGGGCGCTCGCTCGCGTGTTGTCTCGCGGCTTGCTTCGCTTACCACTCGATATGGAGAGCTTGCTCTCCAGCTAGCGGACGCGGAGACTGAGTCCGTTAAAGCTTAACGACATCCGTTAAGTTGACGGTTGAAAAAAGTCAAGTCTAAAATTTAGCGCAAAAAAGTCCGTATGTTCTACATTTGAATAAAAGGAATTGTAACCAATGAGTGGTATAGTTACTGAGAGTGCAATTCTGTCGTGCTATTGTAAGTCCACGTTTGCATAGCACTATTTTTTATAGGATTTTGCGAATGAAAATTTAATTTTAGTGGGAGTCGGACGGTTAGGTCCGATTCTAAACCTACTTTAGCATCGTAGTGATTTCTTAGGTTGCTATATATTGCTGTCAAAATGTGTTTATTAAATCTGGGATGAATTAAGTAAAGTTAAGGTCAGTTGAGTGAGACCAGCTTACAGAATGTACAATTAAAATGGTAAAATTGGATTTTAGAGGAGCTTTGTGAAAGACCAAGGTACTATGAAGCTCTTAGCAACACTGTTGTCAAATTCATGCCGTTCACTTAGCCTGCCTGGTTGTTTTGCAGGTGTTGACTTTCTTGGAAGACCTGTTGTAGTGTTCGTTGGTCGGCATTTTCAAGTCAGGAACATCGACCTCAACAAGGTTTTCTTTTTATTTGTTCATTTGGTTTATAAAACTAAAATGTTTTAAGGTGTTTTTGCACCGCTTCAGGTTAAGTAGACTGCGAACGCAGTGAACGAATTTTGATTGGCTAAAATTTCGCACTAATCTCGCCTTTCCAGGGTTCATTTTTCCCGCGCTTCACGCGGCTTCTTTCATTTGCTTTGAGACTTCATTTTAAATATGACTGATTTTGTGTAGCGACGAATTTTGATTGGCTAAAATTTCGCGCCACTCATCGCTCCTTTTCCCTCGCTTCACCCGGCTTCTTTTATTCGCTTTGAGTACCGGTGGCATTATTTTTTCTCGGGTTTTATTTGCGTTTAAAACTGATTTAATCAAATTGTTTGGTTATATTTTTTCCCTTTCAGGCAGTAGCATATTTCATTAACGTTTTGGACAAGATTGTCAACAGAGATTACGTGATTGTGTATCTTCATACTCTGAGCTCCGAGGAGAACCAGCCGCCGTTATCCTTTCTTAAAGATCTTTACCATCTTGTCGACAACAAGTAAGATCTCATCGCTATGAAATTAACAAGAATAAACTGCATTCAACATAGTGTCATAATTATTCGTTGAATTGAAGTAGAGCTCTTTCACGACATATTTTAAGTTTAGTTATTATTCACTCAAAAATATTTCTCTGTTTCTGATAAACTCCAATCCCCCGGCTAATTAGCAATCATTGATTCGGCTTTCGTGTGATCTGAAGGATAACATCTATTTCTAGAAAGGTTGTCAAAGTGCACGCGACGATCCCGAAAGGTTTTGTGCGTGGTTTTCAGTTCACGGTGCTTCAAAGAAATTTAAAAGAATGGCACGGGAGGCCATGGACATATGTTTGCGAGTTCTAAAGGAAAGCAACAAACAAATAATAAACAGTTATTCCTCGAGCTATTGACTCTGAGGCCATGAGGGCGAGAGGAATAATTGTTTTAGTAAAATCCAACTAGTTGGTCAAAAACATCGAGACCAAACGACTTTAGCTAGTAAAACGAGATTCAGCCGCCATTGTATTGGTTTTCAAAGCCGGCGCGTTTCGCCACTAGTGGGTTATAACATATAGCCTAGTAGTCGCTCAACCAATCAGAACACAGCATTGATAATAGACCACTAGTTGGATTTTACTAATATAATATACCTGTTTTACTAGTATCTGAGCTACATAATTACAATACCCGCAGTGCATCATCCAAACAATTGATCATACCCTCAGTTTGAACTAATCTCAGGAGATTCTGCGCCAGCGTTATTGGAAGATTCTTTTGGAATAGTATTCCGCAATTAATCAGAAACAAATCGTCTAAAAAAATCTATTCCAAAAGCACTTTCATGCTGGTACCTTGCTCAATACTAATGAAACATCATCTCTTAATAATTTACTGAGCCATTTTATATTTTTTTTCCTTCACTTTTTTATTAAAAATTACAGTCTTTTTGTTATACGTAACTTTAAGGGGCGCAATATTAGTTTTTCTAAACGTGAGTTGTATCTTTGCTTCTCTTGCTATGGTTTTACAAATTCAGCTATTTCTTCCTCGCAAAACTTGTGAAATTTTACGCCATCTTCTTCCAAAGTATCTGAATCAACGAAACCTCGTTCCCAGGGCTTCTCGGTCGACCTCTCTTTTCCTCGCGATAACCTGTACTATTGTTGTCATTTAACAAAATAGAGAGCTTTAGATTCTGAGACGAGAACGACTAGGAGTGCGAGATTTTCTCAATAGTAAGTAGTGCACGCACTTGAGGCAGCGTAATTTTGGCGGGAAAACGTGGTAGCCGTCTTCACTCTACTACGAGTTTTAGCGAGAGTGTTGTAGCAGCGGGAGCAAGTTATCAAATGTTACAAGTTTTAGCATTTGGCAGTCGGTAGAGGGATCAACCTCCTTCAATGACGATAACAGTGCTAACTTTCCTGGTGAAAAAAAGTACAATGAAGATTTCCGGGGAGTCTATTTTTTGACAAGACGCGAAAAAACTTTAAATCAAATCTCGTCCTTCTCGTCCTCGAATCTAAAGGTCTTTATTATCGCAAACGTTTTCCAAATTTGGTCAACCCTCTAGGACGGATCTAGGGGGAGGGTGCGGGGGGTGCGCACCCCCTCCCCCCCCCCCTGAGATGACCTGCGGTTTTCTAATACAACTGGTATTCTGCAAAAAAAAAAACTATGTGGTTTATTGGTGTTGAAGTAGAGCAAGAGACGAGTGCACCCCCTCCTAAAAAAAATCCTGGATCCGCTCCTGACCCTAAATGGTTATGAAGCATTAGCCTGGTAGACCGTTTATTAGAATTAGTTTCACTTTCTTCTTTTCCTCTCCCCACAATTACTTGTAACACACGAACAAAACTGTTGAACTTGGAATTCTTCGATTTCAGATATCGACGGAACTTAAAAGCGTTCTACATTGTACACCCTACAGTGTGGGCTAAAATCGTCACCTGGTTTTTCACCACTTTCACTGCCTCTTCCATAAAGGAGAAAGTTCACTTCCTGTCGGGTATTCAATACCTGTATGACTGGATTGATCCAGATCAGCTGGAAATACCGGCTTTTGTGTTGGAATATGACATGAAGGTGAGTACGGTTTTTCAAGTTATTAAATTTTCGTACGCGACACTCAGCTTATCAGCTTGCGAGAGAAGATGTCTTTTTCGGCTTTTGTTTCACGCGTTGTCAAACGAAAGCCGAAAAAGGTGTCTGCTACGAAAGCGACCAAATTTTAGTTGTATGCATCCTAATAGGTCATAGATTTGCTCTCGTTGGGACAAAATTTATCCAAGCGATGGAGAAATTGTCTACATTTTGATTTTTTGTTTTGTTTTGTTTCTTTTTAGTTTTCAGTTTGGTTTTTTAAAAATAACATTGTAACTCTCATTTTTTCTGGTAAAGTTTCTAGGAAAATCGCAGCGTGAGAGCCTGAGAAAAATATTAATCTGCGTCATCAATGTGTCATTTCAATTGACTGTGTTCTCATAGGCAAAAACTCGCGACCAATGCCTTGAGCAAGCGAGAAGCCACTTAGTTATTGTAAAATAGCGTACTATATGCCCAGCGGATCTAACAGGTTGCGAGCACTGCATCCATCATTAACTTTTCTGTGTCTCTTTCTTTCTTTCTTTCTTTCTTCTTTCTTTCAGGAAAATGGAAATAATTACCATACC
This sequence comes from Porites cylindrica, assembly GCA_964035525.1. Lineage (NCBI taxonomy): Eukaryota > Metazoa > Cnidaria > Anthozoa > Scleractinia > Poritidae > Porites > Porites cylindrica. The sequence goes on along the minus strand of OZ037775.1, from coordinate 9,698,359 downwards.
CCAGCCAGCACGTATCGTACAGGAAGTCTTTAAGCAAGTCATCAATAAGTTTATATGATTCTTATGTGAATTATAGAAGTGAATTAAGATTTTCAAATTATAGTTTTGAGTTCAGTTAGTTTTGTCTCTTACTTGAATCACAATATATCTGTATTTATTTAGACGATAGTTACATTTCCACTTCGGTGTTTTCTTTAACAAAAAATGTTCATTTAATTTTGTTGATCTTCCGATCAAGTCAATGCTATAATGCGCAACTTATGTTTTTGCTTTTGTAAGAAGTTAAAGTAGTTCTGAATTGCTAGATCGCGTTGAATGATATTTATGAGATAAAAACAGTTTTGAATGGCCTGCGTTCTGACGTCTCCTATTTCTTCCAATATCCGCGTACCACAAAGGAAACAGAAAGAGTTTGAACGCAGGTTAGTTTTAGATAGATTTCGAATCATTTTTTCATGAATTTGTTTTCTTCGGTACTGAAAATGCAATAATCTTTGATCATGAGATACCCGAGTTTTTTGGGGGCAGCATGTGGTAGCTGAGTGGTTGTCACCACAGGCTAACCAAGCTCAAGCTCGGAGTCACTGGAGTAGCAGTCACAGCGAAGGGAGTTAAAACTCGTAAAATTCCCCTCGAATCGGGAAAGTAAGGGCACAGACAGTAAGTAATACACCACAGAAGTTAGATAAAGGTCATAGTATTTATGTTTTTCAAGGCATATCGTAAGCATCGGTCCCCATACAAACTCTGAAATTTTTCGCCATAATCGCCACTCCAATGCTTGGGCGGCCTGTGTTGTACAAACCTTTGAGTCTTTCAAAAAGTCACGTGGTACTAAATCAGATAATTCTGCGGATGTTTATATCGTTTGTCTGATTATAATCGAAAGGTAGTTGAGCCCAGCAAAAAACGTCTCGGGTACAAAACTTAACTTTCAGTGGTTATGAGGTAAAGAATTTTTGTTGTTGTTGTTGGAACCAGTTAGGTAAGGTTAAAGGCTTGTGTAAAATTTTATGTCAACAAAGCGTTGATACAAGTTACGGAGGCCACGTTCACCTTACTGGCTGAAAGGTCTTCGCCGAATTTTTTGATATACATTTGTCATCGAAACTCCGCTTTCAAATTGACAGTTCATTTTCCATGCGATGTGTTCATGCCAGGACCCATATCTTCCGCCCGAGGGCCGGGGCTGGGGTTATCTTCTCAACAGTCCCTTATCGGATATGGAGTATAGGTCGTGTTGATGTCTTCTATTTCCTCTGTTTTATATGCAATATAACGAGTGTTAATACAAGATACATTAGTTTGACGTTCGCTTGAAATACAGAATTCGTTTGAGAGTACTACATGGTAGACTACGAGCGAGCCTGAAAACTGGGTGCAGGGACTTCGAGAATGCTTGTTGCACTGGTATAGAAGATTGTTCACATACCAAACGCATTCACAAGCAAGAAATCTTGTAGAGTTAATTTCTAACCAACCGTATTACAAAAACAAGCGCTACAGCGCGCGAAACGTCAGCTTCTGAATCTTAACGCTGGTAAATCTATTGACGAAACTTAATTTTTGTGGCTCGTACCCAGTAGCTTTTTGCTCAGTTTGCTTGTACTCAGTCGGAAGGAAAAAAAGATGTTTTGTCTACTTACATCAGGGGTCGAGCCAGTATTTGGCGACGTGCGATCAGTCGGTGATCATCTAGTTACTGTATATGAACAGACTACCTCAGCACTAGCCTCCCCGCAGACTTCCTTTGGGGTTCGTTTGTCACGCATTCATTTCTCCCGACAAACGAACCTCAAAGCACGTCTGCGGGGAGGCTACCTCAGCACCTGATAAAACTGTCGAAACGAAGCCATTTGCAGTCATGAATGCATCGTGAGCTAAACGATAATGTATACAGTTCATTTTATGTCAGGTCAGTGGTGCAATCAGGAAAAGGGAAACCGGTTCCCGCACGAGGACAGGAAATGCAGCAGGGAAACTTGTATGAGTGTTTCGTGGAAAGTTGGTTAGCCCACGCGCGTATACCTCGAATAGGCTTCATTGAGGCGAGTATTCTGCTGGCATAATAAGGCATTTTCTAGCTGAATTTGAGCAGAGTAATGAAAGTACTAAGTCTTATGATATCTATATTAAACAGTGAAATTAAATTAAATCGGGAAACGAGTTATAAGAACGAAAAACGCAGCGTTTCGACTCATGAAAGATGTTTTACAAAGTGAGGTGAATGAATGATGAGATTCGTGCTCAGGCCGCCTCAAAAGATAGTTGTTACCGAGCATATTTAGTGGACTGAGCAGAATAAGCGATTTTTACGTTTCTACGAGCAGATTTTATCAAAGCCTATCCTTATAGAAATGGAAATAGAAGACGTCTATCCGTTAGCAGGCTATGTCGATTAATTTCACTTTAAACTATAATTTTTTTACACAATTTCGTGATGAGGGCGCGAAACATTAGTAATGACTTCTTTTCGACTTTAGCTGAGTATATGTAACTTTATTTCCAAAAGGTTTATATGTAGACTTGATCCTTCCTCAAAGTCTGATTAAAATGTAAATGCTTTGTTATTTTGACCGGTCATCTTCATTTTCCTTTTGACAGAATGTACTCTTGGGGCGCGATTAGAATCTTCTAGGAGATATTTGTTTATCTCAGTTTTTAAAATTAGAAAGTCTAATCATTCGCTTTCTAAATTAAAATTTTGCCTGTCGCGTTTATTTCCCCTTTTGTGAACGCTGAAAGGAGGATGCAGAAACGGATGTAGAAACCTAAAGGTGTTCAAATATAGTCATGCTGTAAGGTTAGTAAGTGTAGGGGTTTTATAGAAATAAATATTGATACGATAGCTGAATGCACTGCAAAGCATTATAAATGGACAGAATAAATGTATTTTTGTTAACTGAAGGTTTCCCTTACTCTGGTATTTCTTTTATTTCTTTTTGTTATATGTTAAGTGTCTTAAGACACTAAGAAATGATCATGGAATTGCGAGATGACTGTTTTACTTTCTAAAAATGGTTGTTTAGCCCGCGTTAACTTGTTACGAGCGAGTTAAAGTTTTGAAGCTAGACCTTACCACTAAATGAAATATTCTCTAGTTATAACTAAATAATTTCAAACTGATTTTAAAGAAAACCTAGTTGGGCCATTTTATGGCCTTAAAAGGATGTCAGAAACTAATAAAAGTCGAAATTTTGGGGATTTTCCACAGCGGAAATTTTTGGGAAAAATATTCCTATCCGGTCCCAATTTATGTTGCTACCTTGGATCCAGAGGTCCTTTCTCAGACTATTCCTCAGATTTCCACATGACTTCCAACCCAAAACCTCTGTGACTCAGATTTTTTTTTTAGTTTTCCTCAAATCTTAAAATTATCCCCACCAAACCAACCATGAAACGCGGAAATTACGGAAATTCGGGGGCGACACTCTGACATTTGTTGAGTAACCCATCATAGCCAAAATTAAAACAACTTACGAATTGAAAAGCTGAACCACCACTCGATCTCTGGATCACTGTTAAAAAAACAACATTGCAAAATCATAGTAAGTCCTTTTGCAATGCCCGGCGTGTCCAACGTCGACGGTTGAGCGAGATCTTTTTCCTTCTCTTTAAAAATCGTCGTCTTATTGACCGAACAGACTAATTTTTTTCCCGAAACGATTTCTCAGTGATGCTCATCCTCCAAACACAAGAAAGCAATTCATTGAATTTTTTTAAATCAATTTTTTGTGCATGCAATTGGGCATAAAGATAGAGTCCTTTGGATTGCGAATTTAATACTGAATATATCTTATTTCGTCGGCGTGAACCAAGTTCATTATTTTCCTTACGTATTTTATACTTGTCTAGCTGGAAATTGTATTGTTGATAAAAACTGTCTTTTTTCACTCGTCCGCCGAAAGACAGAACAGCTGCGGAGTCGCTGGATTTGCACTCAATTCAAGTTGGTCTATTTCGAGGAGCGAAGAACAACGCCACTAAGTCACCATCGCTTTTTTTTTAACTTCCTCTCTTCTTTTCCATTTTTTGGGGGAATCACGTGCATCACGTGCATCACCACGCACTAATGTCTTTTAAAATTTATACAAGCATACACACTGCTTTTACTAATCGGCGAATGAAAAATAGACCCTCAAGATTAAGTGCGAGGTTTTTGTAATGCAAATTTTTCCACAAATAGAACGGGATTGACGCGAAAGAAAGGGAAGTTTTTGCACCGAATGAAGTCCTATAGCCGTTAGTGTCCATGGAAATTGACGTATGATTCCATTTTAGAAAATTATTGTTGTGACTTCAGTTTTGTTCCCAACTGCGACTTTTTTCAGTGCTGTTTACATCAACTGTTTGAACTTTTTTCTTGGGAATACTGGCGTTCACCGTACTTAATCTTAAATTTCAAGACCCTTTTGTTCTTAGAGAAGGAAGTGTCTTATGAACAGAGGAAAATTAAAATTCATTTTTAGCCAGCTACAAAGTGAGTACCAGTTTGTATGAAAAGCTAAAACAGATACGAGTGCTGTTCTATCGCTTCGTTGTCAAGTGCGTGTGCCCCGTATGATATAACGCGCGATCACGCGACAATAGGTCCTAAGAAATAGGATCAGTGACATCTTTTTTTTCGGATTTCTTTTCTACGCGTGTGAACAAAAGTCGAAAATGACGTCTTCTCTCGCAGGCTGGCTTGAACGCGAGGGTAGAAAATCGAAGTTTTCCTCAGCTCACCCTCGCAACCGGGGCTTTGAGGGCTGAAGGATTGAGACTTGAGGCGAGTTAAACCTACGTACAACCAGGTGAAAATAATTTCTTACGTAATCTGCTAGCTATGTGTTTTCATCGCTTTCATAGTTTTTTCGAGTCTTCGTCCACTTGAACCCTAGCGGTCGCTCGAGGCATTATTTTCTACCCCCACGCAGATCTTTGGAATACAGAATTGACGTCACATTCGTTTCACGCTTGAGTCGGTCTGAAAAGATCTACCTACGTGATGAAGGATGTAGATAAAAGTAATTTTTTACGTTGTTATGTTAATGACGCGGGATCGTCAATGACTGAACAACACGCTTATAGTCCTGAAGGAAGACACACATCTTAAGATTTTGACGTTTTACGGCAAAAATTTTTGCTTGTCTTGCAGTTTTCTCCGCGGAAGGAAGAAAAAAAAATTAGGGTAATGTGATAGCCGACAAAATCCTTTCCTGATATGTTTATGAACTGTGGGCGGGTTGTGGGATGTTATAGAATGCTATCTTGTCATTGGTCATCATAATTCTGTCACCGCGACTTCTCGTGCACGAGTTGCCAAGTGATTGTTTTGTATTGTTTTCTTAGCCAATCAGAGCATGTAAATTATCAGTGAGACATGATATGTTCTTGTCGTCTTCGAAGTTGGTTTCACTTCAGCGAGGTAGAGAATTCGCTGTGTTTGCCCGGCTTGATCAGTAAAATCTCAGCAACGTTTCAAGGACGATTTAGTATTAACCTTTCCACAGATAACTGATATTGAAGATATGGAGCTTAAAAACAACTGTCAAGTTCTTACTTTTGATCAAGTTAATCGACTTCACAACGTTCTCAATCAAACCGTGTTCATTCACGGCCGAGGAAATTTTCCTACACTCGAGGTGCCTCTGAAAGACTTGGTAGAGACAGTGACAGCAGGTCTAAAGGACGAAGGATTGAAAGTGCGAGACCTACGATTGAATGGAAGCACTGCCAGTAATATTCTAAGCCGTGAGGCTAACTGTTCCTACAACGATATCGATCTGATCTTTGGTGTGGAGATTCGCTCGAATTCCCACTTGCAGCAAATTAAGTGTGTCGTATTGAACTCGCTTCTCAACTTCTTCCCCAGCGGCGTTTCGAAGGAACGAATGAATAGCTGCACTCTCAAGGAAGCTTATGTCCACAAAATGGTCAAAGTCTCCACTGACAACGATCGATGGTCGCTCATTTCTCTCTGGAACAACGAGGGCAAGAATGTCGAACTTAAATTTGTCGACTCGATGCGTAGGCAGTTCGAGTTTTCGGTTGATTCGTTTCAGATTATCCTCGATTCGTTGCTTGGCTTCTACAAGCTGTCACCAGTGCCGATGAAGCCAAATTTTTTCCCCACAGTTGTGGCCGAGTCAGTCTACGGGGATATCAAAGTTGCTCTCTATCATTTAGACAACAAACTGATCGCTACCCGTAACCCAGAGGAAATCCGCGGAGGCGGTCTTCTGAAGTACTGCAATCTTTTGGTGCGAAATTATCAGCCTGAAAACTTCGAAGAAATCAAGGTGCTCGAAAGATACATGTGCAGTCGCTTCTTCATCGATTTCAACGATCTTCATCAACAGCAGCAGAAATTGGAGAGCTACTTAGCGAATCACTTCATCGCGGACGAACGCGGTCAATATGAATATTTGATGGTTCTCTACCATATTGTTTCTTCCTCGACGGTTTGCCTCATGGGACACGAACGAAAACAAACCCTTCGTCTAATAGACTTCTTGGCCAAGCAGCACTGCTTCTTGAGCTATGGTCCTGTGGTGTATTATAGCAACAAGACGTACTCTGTCGCTCCGACAGCCGGTTATATGCCATTCAACGACACGCTCAATCGCCCGCCTTACATGTATAACAATCTAGTTCCTTGTTTTTAGTGCTGGCAAGATCGAAGAGGCACTGAATTTCAGCCAACTATTAGAAGACTGTCATCAGGGTTCAACATATGTTTGACCGGATAATGGTCATTTACGTAGTAATCGTATTTTTATATCGAAGGACTTGGTTTTTTCATTTGAAACTATAAAATATATATATGTGTAAAAAAATGTAACTTCATTGCAACATTAGAGGAGACCGTGTTATATGTTTATAATTGTAATATAAAAATCAGAGAGAGATGATATTAGTTTTGCTGCGTGAAGAAAACAGACTTAAAGAAATCGAAAAATATTCTCCTCGTTCGAGATGTTGGCCAAAATGTGTTATTTCGCAATTCAAGGTTATGCCGCATTGAAATAGCGGTATAAAATAAAATATATCACTGTTTGTTGCGGTGAAAAACAGTAACAAAAAACAAACAGAGAGATTGTAGACTTAATGTTGTACTCTTACTATAAACTTCGCTGCAAGATGTTCTGTTGAAAAATATATGTTGAAATATATTTTTACTGGAGGGTCTCGTCGTTTCTGAGTTTGCTTCCGTTTGACTGACCTATTGATTCACAAAAATTTCGAAATTTGATCTCTTTATTGCTTGTTTCCTTGAGAAATATTTGATTTCCCTGGATTTATCGTAGCACTGTTTCCAGCTTGCCGTAGCGGACGGGTAAATGGTTGTCATGAAATTGGCGCTGTTGTTCAAAAATTTGCCTTCATTCCGGAGTCGACGGACAGTTTGATGGTCTTTAACTCTGTCAGCCAATCAGAGAACGGTCATTTGTTCTTTTGACCAATCAGAGCTCATATACATTTCATGACTTGAATTGCAAAGAAAATATTTACAATTGAGAAAATTGAAGGGATTTATTTCTGTTCCAATTTTGACTTTCAATAAAATTAATGGAAAAGACTAAACATTGATCGTAAAAAGTGGAAAAAAACAGTTTTAATTTGAGACGAACGGCTCAGGAACTCGTTTCTAATTGGAGGAGTTACAGTACCCGTAGCAACTTATGAGGTTGGGGATCAGGAGAAGGAGAATTTTTAGAAACATTATATTGGGAATCCTTTGAAAACTAAATTCGTCATGTGTTAAACTTCCTTTTTTTTCTCTGCCCGGATTTTATTTCTATTGACTCAAAAACAAATGATAACAACAAAATCCAAAGTACAGTAGAACTGGTGATGATTTTGGACAGTGTTGTTCCCTAAAACGTCAATCATTTGTTTTGTTGATTTCGTGTTTTGGTTTGCCTTGCGTGGGTGGGACAACGGCTCTGTTCCCTCGGTTGCTGCAAAAATACACTTAAACAGCCTAAGGACTGTCTTCTCTCGTGTAACAGGGATATATCTAGAAATCTAACAAGTGTAGTCCGCAATAAAAATTCTGGGGAAAACGGCGGCATAGAAAAATTCCCTGTAGATTTATTGTAGCCTGATGGGTACCTTTGTGATAAAGTATAATTTATAGAAAAATTCCTGGCTCTCGGAAATAGCTCCTAGCAACTTCAAGAAGTTCTTCAAGAGGCAAGGAATTGGATGGCAATATAAATTTTGCTAACAATAGAAGACTAATAGGGTTCTGCTATAACTGGCCTTTGGGGAATCTATTTTAATGTTTTGTTATTCTCCCTTAAAATCTTTTTCAGTTAAAAGAGCCTTAAATTGTAGTCGTTTAGACCTGGGAATTGAGATGGACAGGCAGTTCGCTACCGGCAACTACATTAGTTTTTAATGCCTTTCAAAATCAACCCATGGGTTTCTCGAGATTTTGTACGTGCGCAAAATGAACAACAACATTCTTAAAATTTTTCTCTTCAAGTGCTACGACTTGAAGTTTTGGAGATCCCCATGTGGTTAAACACAGCATCTATTTGGGCTTCATGGTTTGTAAATATCGATCGTTTTGTTAACCTCAAACGAAAAAAATAGATACTGAATACACACATGCATATAATGCGATGTGTGGCCTCGAAGCGTCTTGTTCACCAAACAATATGATGGATTGTTTTTGAACATCAATGCACACTGCTAGAGGGAGTGGAAGTAGACTTACAATACGATGCAATACAATACGATATCTGTTCCGGGGTCTCGGTGTTGATTTGTGACATTTATGTGAAGTGAACAGGGAACTCGATATTTTGTCTAATTCGTCTATTTCGTCTAATTTTTGCCGCCTGGGATTCCATGAACGGGGATTTTCTTCGGTTATCTATGTACATTCTTAGTACGTTATACGAAAGATTTTCATGGCCTGTAGACATCCGTTTTTGGCCAAAACTGGAAGATAAAAAAACAAAGAAAAACATGCGTTATCAGATTTTTCCGCATTACTGGGGAAGCCGATGTATGCTAGCCCCAGTCTCAGACCGCAAGATAGTCATGAGTACATGGTAGTAATGTGCAGGATCATGAAGAAGAACCGATTCGAAAAACGAGCGGCTTGTTTTTGCTTGGCTTGTTTTCGCGTCCTACTATCTGAAAGCCTTGCAGAGGCTAAATTTACGCGGCGTCGTCAATTTTCTCCGTTGCTGACCCGGATTAGTGTGGACAGCCTTTTCCCCGGGGGGGACTCCCAGTGTAAAAGTGACGGGGATGCTCGCCGTCTCGCGTTTGGGTGTAATTTGCAGATTTTGGTCTCACTTAGGGTGTTTGTGAAGGAAAGTTACTATAGTTGCCCATTCAGGTATCGCTTAGTACTTTGCATAAAGAAATTTACAAACAAAAAATGCCCTGACACTGACCACACAGAAATCTCCCTTAGGGGCCGAGTTTAAGCTTGAGCCACACCCACATTGGTCTCCCTTAGGGAGGTTTAATTTGAATTTTCCGACGACTATCCACTCGTCACTTTTATATGGGAGTACCCCTCGGGCTGCTTTCATCAATATATATTATGTACGACATATTTACCATATGCTGCCGTAGCTCACCACGATCGCTCGGCGCCATTGCGGTGAAAAGAGCACTTTTTTTATAGACCACCATGATTAGGCGTTTTTATTTTTAAAATGAGTCTTCGGCCAGTATCATGATTGTGGTAAAAAGTCTGATCTCCTGAGTCTGATCAATCGGTGAGTTTTCATACAAGCCGGTACAGTCACTAACCGTATTCCAATTTTAAAAGTTTATTTCTCGAATTTCACAAGGCTTCCCTTGTTTGACCACCGGCCGAAGTAGTGAGAGTTAAGAAGATGATAATAAGAAATATTTTAAAACTGGCTTCTTCGCGTGGCTATACACTGATCGAGGATTTGATCAAAGGGTCGTGAAATTATTAATTCAGCCTTTTAAAAATTTTTAAGGTCACTACGTACGTAAGGCGTTGAAAGTCACTCCTTGGAATAACAAACGACATTTACTAGTCTAAAGCTAAGGTGTATTACTCGAAGATACGGCGGGCAGGGTCATTTGAAGATATCTGATCTCCGATCGGTTGAATGGGGAAGGTTCTAAGGGCCTAAAGTGTTGTTCTACCTTACGGCTCTCTGTGATATTCTGCCTTAAAAATGCAGCCAACATGAGATGGCGGAACCTTTATCTCGCGTGCAGCTAATTAAATTTCCGCTGGCACTCAAGTTTAGCTCTAAATCTTACACCTGAGTGCACACGAAGATATTTTAGACTGCAAAACAATCCGCTTTTTTGTCAGTCAGGAACGGGCGAATACCCAAACAAAAGATCTGAAGCGAGAGTGACAACGAAGTCTAAGTTTATTTGCACGTGATAATTAGGAAGGGTAGGGAAATAAAAAATAAAGTAAAGATAGAAATATATAAGTAAATAAACGGTTACCTTTCATTATTGAAGTCCCGTGAACAGATCATGTTGTGCAAAAATAATTTTCAGCTCGGATGTTACATGAATTTTTGTTACGATGCATGAGTGATCGACAATTTGCGTACACTGAGCACCTAGACAGGAATAGTTTGTAACACAATTTAGCTTAGTGTAGTGTGTAACACAATTTTCCTCAAAGCATTGTGATAACTCTCTATGATGAACAATAATATTCATTTACGACCGGAAAAAAATATCGATCCCTTCTATTACGCGCACCTCAAACCACGTAATAACAATTTCCTCAGTTTATTGAGTGTCATTGAATGAGTGCAATTTTTCGTAATTGTCAGAAACAATTAGATTAACGTATCATTTTCAGTGGCATAATTAAATTTACAGCCGGCTCCTGAATTTACCCACTCCTAACCAGTGTATTCAAAATAAATTTCTCTCATTAGTTTTTCAATTCATGGCAAATTGAAATGTACTTTTACGCTTTAATTATGAGGGAAGTTTGAGCTTCACGCCTCTGTTTGTGACGTCACTCACTCGCTTCATCGCGCGGCAGCTGGTCTTCGTGGGAGTGTAACCTCACAGCAAATATTAATAATTAGTTTTTTATTCTTTTCTTTCATTGAATTGTTTCTATTATTATTTCTTGTATTTATGGGGTAACTGTGTTTGTTGAACCAGTTGAGGTTGGTTTGTTGCATTGTCTGATTTTCAAATCATTTGTTTGCAAACTGACCGTGACTTTCGCGCGCGCTGACTAATTATCGCTAGTTTTATACGGCTTTGGCAAAAACGTACTGGTCAAAAATCTAAAACAAAAACCTTGCCAACTAAAAACTAGTATGCTGTACACATGATCATACAGCTGGTTATACAAAGGGAGGGGGCGGCTGTACCCCCCTCCCCCACCCCCCCCCCCGAAAAAAACGTGAACGCCAAAAAAGGAAGGAGCAAGTTATGATGATAGCAAAAATCAAAATCTAAGGCGTAACAGTTGTGATAATACGAGCACGATCCTCGAACCGGAAAGCCGCAAAGTTAAAGATAAATGAGAACTTCCCGCCCAGCTTCCGGATTGAAACTTCCGGGTTTGGCTTGTATTAGTGCCAATCTCTCTCGGTTAAAAGTGGAGAGACTTGACTGAGACCCAGAGTCAATTTCAATATGGCGGCGGCTGCTCGAAGCCTGAGAAACCTTCTAAGCGCAAGGAATTATCAGTTGGCGGGAACATTGAAACCAAGAGCGACACTACAAAGGTGTTGCAGAGTGTATGCCTCTACATTCTCATTTGTACCGGATTCACCTTCGCCTCTCCTTGGTTAGTTGAACAATTACAAAAATCGCCTTGCATAGACAAGCTTAATTTGGTACATAATTCATAAAGCTGACTCCGATTTCAGTGAGGCTGTGCATTAAAAGTTAATCTATTCAAATTAAAAGATAGTTCAAATAAGAACAATAAGACAATAATGCAAATAATTAACATTGTGTTATACATCGTAATCACTGTCTGTCTTCTCTTTGGCTAAGAGCCTACGTCTAATTTCGGAAATCATCGGAACCTGCAGATTAGTTAGTTTACTGCTAGCAGATTAGCTACGTTTCTCTAGGTTACACACCCAATGCATGATTTCCAAGAGCAATGTCAAACTGTGTTCCATACGATGCTGTGTTTGTCCTTATTTTCTTCAAAACAATGTATAATAAAACAATCATTAAATTCGGTTTTTTGTGATATCTGTAATAATGAAGGCCTTGGTAAGTGTTACCAGCCTCAGCCTTCGGCTCAGCTGATAGCACTTATATACCTGCCAACTCTCACGCCTGCGGGTTGAAAACTTCGATCTCATGCCGGCTCACGCCTGCAGGCCAGTTTCTCACACCTGATTGAAAAATGTGAGTTGTTGCCCTCTTGCTTGACACAAATATTTCCAAAAATATGTTAACTCAGACCCATGTAAGGAACGAAAACCATGTGTAAATGAATAAATAACAATACCTTCCTCGCGATCTGTGATTTTGTGGATAAGCGTTTTCTCAGTAACTTCGCCTTCGGCAGACTTCGGACGTCTTCGGCAGACTTCGGACGTCTTCGAAAGACTTCGGACTTCTTCGGACTTCTTCGGACTTCTTCGGGAATCTTCGGAAATGATTGTGTCGTCTGCAAAAATCCCAGAACTGCCAGGATAAAAATCTCACGCTTATATCTCAGAAAAAGTTGGCAGGTATACACTTACCTCGTCCTTGATTATTCTGGATGTCACAGAAACTTCATCCAATAATAATTGTTTGTAAGCTCATCAGGCTATTGCATTTAATAACTCTTGCATTTAATTTTCTCTTGGTATAGCGCTGGCCCTAAGCCTAATTTTGTTAGCGGAAATATTGTCCTATAATAAATCAGCCCTTTGCCGTAGTGCCAGCCTTGCATTCAGTTTTGTTTTATTTAATAACTGTATGCGCACCTCCCGGTGCAGGTTGAGGACAGGTGGAATTCCTCAGGAGAAGGCCAGGATCCTTGTATTTTTTCTATTATTACTAAGAAGAAACCTCTTTACAAGCTAACCAAAAACCTGCAATAACTCACTTTTTATACAGACAGTATTTTCTAAACTTACAATTTTAAATACACTGTCCTTGTTGTTGTTTAATATTATCATCATCATCATTGCCATTGTCATTTTATCATAATCATCATTATTATTGTGATTTTATATGTCAAGTTTGAATTTTTGGCTCTGCCTTATTATTGTTAAATGATGATGTTTTTTTGTGGCAAGAATTGCCTGTCTATTATTCATTCATTTGTACTTTTTCTCATTTTTTCATCTTTTTTTTTTTATCAAAAAATTAAGGGCATTTATTGACTTGATCAGAGTAATGTAGGAAGAAGAACTTTTGTTTTCAGGATGATTTATTAAACCAGCACAGTTTTGATGATAGGCATGCATTTTCCCGGGGGAAATGATTTATTTCTCAAGAAAAATAATACAATAACCACTTACACCAACAGCAGTTTGTGCCAACTGTCAGTGCTTGCATGTGTAATTTAAGCAAAGTTAGTTGAAGTTTTTAGGCAATAAAAATGGACCAGCAAAAGGTTAGTTTGTTGAATTTTGGAAAAATTATTTTTTGACTGTGGCCTACAACCAAAAGTTTTGCATTTTTGTTTCAAAAGCACAGAATGAGCAGGGAATTTTGTTGGCCGTTTGACTGCGTCTTTGTGTGAGGATGCATTTTGAAAGTGCAAATTTTGTTTCATCACAAAAGAAAGCAGGACAATGTGTGTACTTCATGAAAGAATGTGGTGTGTTCCATGATGAATTTGATCCTAGCTCTAGAGATAAGTCAAGTGACAATTAGTTCATTTTATTTCTTGACTCAAAACTTTGGTCTTGAAACTCAAGACCTGATTCTCAAGGCGAGATTCTGTTCTCGAAAGTTTATTTTGAGAATTAAGAGTCAAGTCTTGAGGATTAAGATGGGAGTGACTGTCAATTTTCTTTTTAAAATGTTCACAAGGCCTCATCAGCTTTTACCCAACATGATCATCTAGCTTCCAGAAGGTGAACCAATGCAACCTATGTTTGACAAGAAGACATAAAGATATTTTTTTAACAATAAAATCAAACTAGCTCAGTCAACTCAGGTGATGCTCAATTTATTGATGAGGCAGTTAAATACTCTAGATTTATAGCATAGTATACGAACGTCTTATATAATAGTTTCAAAACTCTCTTCTTTTAGGAGAAACACAAAAGATGAACTTGTGTCAGTCACTGACCAGTGCTATGGATCTTATTCTTGAATCTGATTCATCTGCAGGTAATTTGCATTCATCTGTTACACATCATATTATAGATAATTAACAAGTAGGTGACCTATAATAATCATGAACTTCTGGGTTTAGTGTAGTCCTGAATAGCACTGTTGTTGACAGTAACTGACATTTCGAAAATCCGTGCGGTAATCATCTTCAGAGTCAAAGTGAGTTGTATCATATCAGTTGATTGTATAAAACTCTGGTTATTGACCTGGATCTTATTCTTGAATCTGATTCATCTGCAGGTAATTAATTGCATTAATCTATGTTACAGGCTTTCTTAATAAAGTAACCAACAGTTTTTTTAAAAATTGCACTGTCGATCTTTTGAGGATTATTAATTTTAATGCAAACGTCCGAATCAACTTTTAAAAGCTATATTTCAAAGCAATTTTTTTTACTAATTAGTCTTGCTTGTGTAAGCAGCAAGACTTATAAATTGCAAAGCGTTTTTTGACATATTTAGGACACAAAAAGGGGGTCATTGTGCAAGGCTTTCCTAGCGGAGACCGTGGAAACTGGGACTTAAGAATCTTTGCGTGATCAAAGCCATGCATGTTTTGCAAAGAAAGCTTAGGAAAGATTAAATTTAGAGCTTTTCCAAAATGTGTCGGTCCACGAATTCTATCACTTAAAAGCATTGATTACTTTGGAACAAGTGAACACTACCGAGTAGTTGAAAAAAAAATAGGAATCTTAATTAGCAAAACTGCGATGGTCTGGTTTTGTAAACTTTCATGGTATGCAAATGGGTCTTGTGACAAGCATGCAGTTTATTTTCGGCGATGATTGAAATGACGTGCCATCTAAATTACTTTTTTGATCTCTGACAATTATGTGATTTTTCTGGAATTGGGGCCCTTGAATTTTCGTTTATTAGACACGTGTATAACCTGCGACCGCAGACGTATTTTTGGTTGTTGCCAAAACACACGTACTAAATCAATTCAGAAACAAATGTAAAGAATCGATGTTGATAAAGGAGGAAGTAAAAAACTTTTAGAGAGTAAATCCTGTTAGGTGTAGAATTAATTGCCTCCTCATTTCTTGATCTAATCTCCAAGCAAGCGAGACTGAATGCCGTTCTAGTTTGATTTGTTTGACGTGTAGGGGTTTTCTCAGTTTTGATTGCTATCAAAAGTTACAGAACAAATTGGAAATAGTCCTTCTCTTTTGTCCTTCAGGAACGCTGTGTCGAGTCACGACTTTCATGTGAAAGAAAAACATTCCTGATTATTCATCCACTGGCCATGGAAATTCCTGCGAAAACACCATAGGGCTGTCAATCAAAAGACTAACTTTTACTTCCAGTGTAAAAAAAACATCATTTCTCCGCCAATATTTACTCTCTTTCAAAATTTCTTTCTTTATCATAAAGATCACACTACCTTTACTTTGAGCCAAAAATCAAAATTTTAACAAAATTTTTCATCTAAAGGTATCTGGTGTTAACAAAAATGGTATTTTCCCCTTCTAGTGATATTCGGAGAGGATGTTGCCTTTGGTGGAGTATTTAGATGTACTGTTGGATTAAAAGACAAGTATGGTTAGTATAACTAATCAGTTAGTGCGCAGCTCTTTGAAAACCTCAGATTTCATTGGTTTCTCATAACATGCAGCTCCGTTAATTGTTTAAGGGATAGAGTCATTGTTTAATATATTTCTATGTCTAATGTTTTCACAGCCAATACTGTGAGGCCTTGTAAAGAGTTGCAAATGGCACCGCTAACTAATCAGCTAATGACATATACACTCAACTATATTAATTATTGCAGACCACTAGTTAAGCCTCTTTTTTGCTTTTTAGCGATAGTCTGTAAAAGTGGGATATGAGAAGAATGTGGTGTCCAGCATGTTGGCGCCACAGAGTTTGACTTTCATAAGACAGTGGCTTTAAAGGATTAAATACCTTTGTTATTTGTATCAACTTTGGTTTGTGTTGCCTCATTGATTTTATCAAAACAAAGAACTAAATCAGTGTCTTTGTTTTTCGCTTGTCCTCATACCACTTCCGGGTAGCCTTCTGTAGTGTTATAAACTGTACTTGTTCTTTGTTGTTTTTTCTCAGTCATCCATTTCCTTTATCACAACTATGATATTCCTCCCCAAAGCCACATTAAGTTCTAAAATTGTATTTTTAAATGGGATTTTTAAAAGCACTTTTTTGAGATTGAGTGGAAGAGTAACAAAAACGTGTTGAGAAATCTCTCCTAATAATTTATTATTAAATTTATTATTTATTATTAAGGCAATTTTCTACACATGTGCATATCACCTAAAATCAATTCTGATTATAGTTAAAAAACTTGTATGATATCGATGCAGAGTTAAATTCTGCAAAACTATGAAGTATTTGCGGTAATTTAGATTCCTCTTATACTGTGAACTTACAGCAAATTATGGCATTTTTATGTCAATATTTGTGACGTCATTTCACCGCTAAAATGACATATTTTTATTCTCTAGTAACAAGTTTATCCATAATAAGCATGGAATATTGATTAAGATAACCAAAAAATGTCTCTGGATATGTTTTTGACCTTTGTTTTTCAGATTCTTGCCCTGTCTATTACCAATGGACATCACAATCAATCTCCCTCAATGAAAGTTCTATATAACAAATACTCCATACTTCATTAATTACCCTGGCTTATAATGTTGTTTTACGTTACTGTAGGTAAAGACAGAGTGTTTAATACACCAACAACTGAACAAGGAATTGTTGGTTTTGGTATTGGGATGGCAGCAGCTGGTGCTACGGCGATAGCAGAGATTCAGTTTGCAGACTACATCTACCCTGCCTTTGATCAAGTAAGTTAAATTTCATCAATATTTTTTCCTGAGTATTTTAACTACAGTCAAACCTCCGTATGTGACCACCTATTGTAGCATAAGTGACCACTTAATCCAAACACCGAGTGTTTCTCAGTCAAAGCCCTGTTGTTGAACCTGTTCCAAACAACCACCTAATACTTTTGGGGGTTGATAGTCTTATCATTTTCTGTAGTCTTAAACCTCTTGTAAACGACCACTCCTTGGTGCAATATGGTCTGATCTCTTCATTCGCTGTGAGTACTCTAATATGCTACTCGCTTACAAGAAGCTTTTAGCAATAAGATGGAACTATATATATACACACATCATAACTTAGAAATTTCATGAAATTTAGCTTAAATTTATTATGTCCCATAAAGTAGATGCGTCTGGACCTCTTCTCAGAAGAAACCCCCCGTGGTTCAATTCTCAAAAGCAATCACCTCCTATAAGCGACCACCAACTCTCCCCATCTGGGAGTGGGTGGTCACTTAAGTAACAGGGTTCATACAGGTCTTGGAAAACCTGGAAAGTCATGGAATTTAAGGATTTCATTTTCCAGGCCTGAAAAGTCATGGAATTATGTTTTCGGTCATCAAAAGTCATGGCAAATTAAAGTTTTGTTTGATAGATCAGTTACTGCAGATGATAAGGCAAGGGCAATGTAAGATACAGTAATATAGAGAGGAGTAATTAAACAGTGCTAACCGCATGCATTTTGGTGGACACCAGAGTTTGTGTCTGTTGAACTGTTTAAGGTCAAAAAATACCCTAAAACAAGGAAAGTTTTGAAAATTTTTGAAAGTGACAGCTAAACCTATAATTATGGAAAACTTGAAAAGGTCATGGAAAAAGCCACGGAATTTGAAGCGCTCAAACGAGTACGAACCCTGAGTGAGGTTTGACTGTGTAATTCAAATATGCAGTTTCATTTAACTTGATGCCAAAATAGAATATCACTACTATAAATGATTGATTAAGCGCCGCTACTTGAATGAGCCCCGTCCTCGAATAAGCGCTGCACCTTTATGGAAAAAATTTAATAAACATTGCTCTTGAGTAAGCGCCGCGGCGGGTATTTACAAATTAATGCCCAACCTTTGTTACGGCGCTTGATATAAAGAGATATCAACACCATGTTGCTTGAGAAATAAGACCTCGACCAACTCGTGAGTTCTTAAGTTTCAATCTAGGGAAACTCTTGAAACTGGGTTCATGTGACAGTTTGAGGTGTACATATTTTATATTAAATTGTGCATACCTAGTACGCACCTCACTTAATTCTCTCCATATTCCCGGAATCCCCTCAGTGTTTTGTCTGTAGTTGAAATAAGTGCCGCTGTCAAATAAGTGCCGTTCTCGTATAAGCGCCGCACCTATAACAGGGAAAATGAAGTAAGCGCCAGGGTGCTTTAAATTGATCATTTACAGTGCTCTTTGTGTTTTTTTCTGTAGTGCCAATAAGGTGAACTGTTTCCTGTGGTGAACATTTCCTTTATTCTAAAGACCTTTATAATTTTATTCTAATTTAGCAGGCTTTACAGGCGACTCCCAATATTACCTTCAAGGGAAATCAAAAAGGTTCGAGTTATCGGAAGTTTGGTTTAAATAACCAAAAATAAGGAAATGGGGTGGGAAGGAATGCAAGTCCCATACACACTTCACTTCAAGGGCAGCAAGAGATAATTTTGATATTTGGAAACAAAAAGACAAGACTCCTGTCACTGTTTGTACTTAAAGGGCTTCTTTTTTCTTGTTTTACCTTAGCTTGTAAATGAAGCTGCAAAGTTTAGATACCGTTCAGGAAATCTTTTTAACTGTGGCAGCCTCACAGTGCGAGCTCCATGTGGAGCTGTGGGGCATGGTGCACATTATCATTCTCAGTCAGTGGAGAGCTTCTTTGCTCATGTACCAGGACTAAAGGTACAAGTTTTTTTGTTATCTTTGTTTAGCTCTCTGCAGTTCATTTTCACCCATTTTCACATTGGAAATGCCAACTGAAGCTCCACTGGATGGTCAACAAAATTGGTAAATTTTGGCGCAAATAATCTGGAACCCTTTCCCACCCCCTCCCCCAATCACATATAGTTTATTTGGCTTGTTTTAGTTACCTTGAATATGGCACAACATTGTTCAGGGTGGAGGTGGGGATTGGGGGAGGTTAGGCTTTATTTATGCCACCAACACGTAAGTAAATTAGTAATTAATTTATTTCGAAAGCCAAATGTGTGCCGAGGTTAGCTTGAAGTTGCAGTTAACGTGGCATTTGTTCCAGAAGTCTGATCTAAATTCGTTTTTTTATGTGTGAGGATTGCTTTGTGTCAAGCATTTTTGCATGGAATGAGAGTCGGAAGGTGTGCCTTTTGACTTAATTTGTATAGGTTTTCGTACTTGCATGCATGTGTGTTTGCATTTGTTATGCTTTAAATACATATTAACTATTTCTGTAGTCCATTTTGTGGTTTTGCATGCTAAATGATGTTTTTTTTTTTTCATATTTTAGGTTGTCATTCCCAGAGGGCCTATTCAAGCCAAAGGACTTCTAATTTCATCTGTCAGAGACAAAAACCCAGTCATCTTCTTGGAACCCAAGATCCTGTACAGACAGGCAATGGAAGAGGTGCCAGTTGCAGAGTATGAGATATCACTCTCAGAGGCTGAAATACTTGAGGAGGGTGAGTCTAGGCTTTGATTTTGGTCGCAATTTTTGCTTCAAGCAGAGAATTGACCATTTTGAAACTACTCAGAATTGTGTAGGATCACTGATGAGCCATAAACTTTAAATTTAAAAATTGCTTCCGAACATGGTTGCCCAGGGGAGCAAGGAGTCGAGGGTACACAGGGAAGCAAGAAGGTGAAGGGAGGCAATGATGGTCTAGGGGAGCAAGGATGGAGCAGGAGAGGTAGGATGGTGCAGTGGAGCAGGGATGGAGTTGGGGAGCAGGGATGGAGCTGGGGAGCGAGGATTTTGCTGGGGAGCAAGGATGGTGCTGTGGAGCAGGGATGGAGTTGGCGAGCAGGGATGGAGCTGTGGAGCAAGGATGGTGCAGGGAAGCAAGAATGATGCTGTTGTAAAAGCACTTGGCTGTCACCGATGTGGCCCGGATTCAACTCCCGGCATCAATGCCGTAATGATATGTTGGTTGTCTTCTTTGTTGCAAGAGGTTTTTCTGCAGGTACTCCGGCTTTCCCGTTCTTCAAACTCTAAATTTGTACATTCCAATTGGACTATCATTATTAGTAAATCCCCCCTCCCATCTAGAAATGCCAATAAATAGTTACTTTAGCTTCATGCTTTCCTTACAGACTGAAACTTTCTATGGAATGTTCATGGAAATAATCTAGAACTTGATTGTCCCTTGTGGGACAGTAGTGGCAGAAGCCACACAAAGCCCAAAGCAATAGGTCAACCCGGTTTCCTAAGGATAAAGAACTGAGGAGCATTACTGCGTCTCTATGAACCCATTATCGGTTTACTTACAGTACTCCGTCTCCCCTCCATATAGGATACAAGGACCCATTTATACACCAGTGCCGAACAAAGTTTCGCATCTAAAGGGATCCAAAAAGAATAGCATTCAGTCAAGCAACTGCTTAATTTCTGTTTGTTTAGCATGCATCTTTGATTTTAAAAGCCGGAACATGGTTGAAAATTGAGAAAAGTGGGATTGGTGCAATCAGTCTACACTGTGAGAAGTCTCTCCTTTGCTCGAAAATCTGTGAGCAAATGAGAGTTGGTGCAGTATGTGAATATGCTAATGGCAAAGGCGCAAGCAGTGAGTTGTGCAGGTGCCAGTACAAGCTAGACTACGAGTAGTCCCCCATTTTTCCTCAGGGATATTAGAGCGAACGAAACGCGAGCGCGTTTCTCTCTCCCCGCCGCGTGTCGCCTTTTCTCGCGTGGGGTGATTTTCACGCCCGCTCGCGTTTCGCTCGCTCTACTATCCCTGAGGAAAAATGGGGGACTACTCGTAGTGTAGTACAAGCAAATGGAGCTCTTTTTGCTCGTACTGGCGCCTGCACAATTAGCTGTTTGCGGCTTCGCCACTCAAATACTCACACTGCGACCAGACTCGCTCTCATTCGCTCACAGATTTTCCAACTAAAGAGGGGCTGCTCGCAGTCTACAGTCAGCGGTGTAGACAAAAGGCTGAAAGAGGGTGGTGGTGTGGTTTAATAAATTTTCAATTCAAAATCAGAGCTAGCTGAAGTAGCCAATGGGCCCTCAAATAAACGCCAGCTATGGAATGCGTTCCCCCAAGTAAACGCTGCTCCCAATCAGAGGAGTGCTGCGTTTATTCGAGGATTATAAAAAAATCTCTGTACAACTTTGTAGTCTACACAATTCAGAAAATTGTGATTCTATCTCACCAAATGCTAGATAGGTATTTAATCGAATAAACACAGTAAAACAATACTTTGAAACATTAATGAAGTAAAAAATCAACACATTCTTCAAACTCATCATTAAACAGTAATATTTCCTAAAAAAAAAGGGAAATAAAATTTGAACCAACCAAGGATAAAGTTTGATCACAATATGTACACAGGGTACTAGTGGGAGAGGGAAAAAGTACACCTCTCTGGTCCGCCTCCTTGCCCCACCCTCTCTTTGACTCATCCACCAGTACTCAAGTGAATTCTAGTGCTCATGTGTTGACAGGAGACATAATTTGACCGCGGGGTATACAGCAGGACTCTCACCAAGGGTCGTAGACTGGGGGCTTTCCCCCGGCTATTATAGGCATGTCCCTAGTTTACTTTCACAGGAATTAAAAGGAAAATCGTACCACATGTGTTACCAGAAGACATGGACTGCAGGGTATGCAGGGCTGTCACCAAAGGCCGGGGACCAGGGTTTTCTCCTGGCTACTTTCATAGGAATTCAAAGGAATTATAGTAGTACAGTCGTACCTCCGCTGACGGCCACCTCTCTACAACGGCCACTTTCTTCTGTCCCCAAGTGGCCGTTGTCGAGGTGTTTAATTGTACCAAAAGAACTCCCTAGCTGTTTAGTTCCCCGCCTAACAATTGCATAAACCTGGCAACTAGAAATCATGGCAACAACATTAGTATGGTAACCAGTTTGGACTAAAAGTGCTTGAGATAATTTTGAGACGTACTACAGATCCTGAGTACAAGTCCTTCTTTGAAAAATTTGATTTCAGGTTCTGATGTGACAGTTGTGGGATGGGGAACTCAGGTGCATGTCCTACGTGATGTCTGTAAGATGGCAAAAGATGAGCTTGGTATCAGTTGTGAGCTGATAGATCTTCAAACAATTCTCCCTTGGGATGAAGAGACTGTCATTAAGGTATTTTAAAATGCGTAGCTTGAATTTGTTTGCCCAGCAGCACACACTTCCTTTGGTTGCTTCAAGGTCATGTGACATTTAACAATAAAACTGTTTCCCACCCAAAAGTCTCTGAAAGAGCGAAACAACACATTCTTTGATGTGTGTGAGCAATTACAAATGTTAAAAACTGCTTACTGAGATGTACTGTCATAAGTTTCAACACGAAGTTTTTCTTTGTGGGCTGCTATAACAAATCTCTTAATAACCAGTCCCTTGGGAAACTTGTTAATTTTGTTTCCTTCAGCTACACCTCGGGAAACTTTGAGATTCCCGTGGGAATTGTCTTTAAGTGCCCATTGTTGTTTGGAATTTTAAAAGTGTTTGTCATTGCGCCAGTAGTATAATCAATGAGACAACTAGAGTTGCATTACATTAGTCAATCTTAGTATCAGTGCTTTCATGAAAAAGGTGTCTAAAAGGATCAAATGGTTTTGTGTTTTAGTCTGTTCTAAAAACAGGAAGGCTTCTAATAGCACACGAGGCTCCTTTAACTGGTGGATTTGCCGCAGAAATTGGCAGTACTGTACAGGTAATCACTAGTGAACATGTCACGTAAATCTTATTGGACAGTTTAGTGTGTAGTATCGTGGAATATTTTTACGAGTCACACCGTATGTTGGCGAGCCCGTAGGGTGAGTCAAAATACAAGAGACGAGAAAGATGATTAAAATAAACTCATTAACCCTTTAAGCCCCAGTATCTACATACAAATTCTCCAAACTGATCTCGGTACATTTCGTTAAAGAATGAGTTAAGAGAATTTGATAAAAGATCAAGGCATTTTTACTCAGGTGATCATTTTATTAATTCTCATAACTTATCTGTTGACAATGTATGGATATTGGTAGGAGAAAATTGATCTTGGTCACTACTGGGACTTAAAGGGTTAAATACGTAAAACGAGGATGCGTGATAGACTAACGTGACTCCTTTGCAAGTCCAGTTTTGCGCACGCTTTATGCAACGTTGTTGCTGATTGGTCTAACTAGATTACTCAGCAAATCAAATTTTCTCGGATTTCTCGGGTTTTCTTCGGCGCTTCAGGGTGTTGTCTGTTAGACATTTGCAAGGACAACAGAGATGGAATGACAAATTATTGTGAGGCTTATGCCTGGTAAAACCGACTGCAAGAAGGTAAACTGAGCCGAGAAAATTGCGACGGAAAGCTAAAAATATCTCCTTCAAATTCAAGGAGTTTCAAACAGCTACTATACTCGTAAACAACAGACTTGAAACCTCACGGAGAAAATATGTACTCAAATACACATACATACATACATCGTGGTACCCACGATGTGATTACACATACATTACCATGTTCCTCCAGTGATATCATAGGTGACGAATTACTCCTAATTTTGGCCCGAAATTTCAGCGTTCAACCTTCCGTACGTCTCAGTGTCAAGATGGCGACGAAGTTTTAAAATGCCGTGAATGAAGATGTCAGGGCATAAAAAGACGCTTTAGAAAACCTGAACACACAAGAGAATATCAGGAAGGATTCTAACAGGTATTTTACCGAAATAGTCTGAAAAATTCTGAACTTTATAAGCCAAATTTAAGGTCTAAACATTTGAGAGAGTGGAGTTCTCGATCGATACGATCCAGGATAACATGTCAAAAATCCAAGATTGCTAACGTTATTCGTCACCCATGATATTAATAGGTAATCAAATGGTATACTCGTGAAATTAGGGAATAATTTCACTTGCGTTTTGACCAAATCCTAATAATTTAGGATTTGGACAAAACGCGCGTGAAATTATTCCCTAATTTCACTCGTCACCATTTGATTACACATACTAAACAGACGCAAGTGCTCCCCTGGTATCGATTGACTTTCTCGTGCTTCACGCTCGTTCCCGCGACGTCGTCGCTCAAAAAAGTGTGAACTTGTCCTAAGTCGAAAAAGTCTGGGACACGAGCCCATAATCCAGAGCGAGTAGCTATCACACTAGGCTTATGTCTCGACGTTTTCACGGACCGGTTTATTTTTAGAGATCTTTTAGTGCACTTCTTCCCTCGAAAATGGAAACTCTCCTCCTTCTATGAACGTATTTGAAATAAAACAACATCAAAATTGAAAACTAAACGTGATTAAAAGGTCCAAAATACATTTTTAGGACTAGGAATTGTTTACTGGTTTGTGGGACTTATAAAATATTGTAAATTCGCGCCAAAGTCGTTCTAAAGGTAAACTTGGTTGGTGAAACGCCGTACGACTCCATCGCGAGTACATGGAAGTTGCTCACTCCAGGTTATGGATAAATCCAACAAGAATCGTTGTTATTCTAAAGTGAAGGATTCTTATTAGTTCAGTTATGTTAAGGCTAATTAAAAAAGATTTTCGAATCTCATAAAAAAAGATAACGTTTTTCTTTCTTGGGGAGAGTGTTATTTTTTAAATAGAAGAAGGTAATTTATCGTTGAAAATTTACCCTCCTTTAACGGGATTTTCCCTTTCCCATCCTAACAACTGCTGTTTTCTCCATAACTTACACTTTCTAATTTTCAGTCAGAAGAGTGCTGCGTTTATTCGAGGATTATAAAGAAAACTCTGTACAACTTTGTAGTCTACACTATTCAGAAAATTATGATTCTATCTCACCAAATGCCACATAGGTATTTAATCGAATAAATACAGTAAAACAATACTTTGAAGCATTAATGAAGTAAAAAATCAACACAGTCTTCAAACCCATCATTAAACAGTAATAGCGGAGCTCCACCCGCGCGCGAAGCGCGCGCGTGGGCGGAGCCCCATAGCTAAGGAAATGTGGTAATCTACCCATCCCAGAAAATTTGGTAATCACGTGACCGTACGACCGTCCGTCCGCACCACAGGGATACCAATGTAAAATAACTCAATCAACAGGTATGGGAACCCAAATACAACTCAAGGTTTTATTTGTATGGAAATCACATGGCCGAACGGACTTTTAGAAAGAAAAAAGTCGTGTCTTTTTCGGCGTTATTTTTTATGTGTACACTAACGTGGATAACAGAGAAAAAGCTAGAGCGAGTTATTGAAAATTCGTTGGAAGAAAAACATGGAAATTCAAAGCGGCGGTGAGAAAATGAGAAAAGTTAGCGGCCAGCAAGGTGAAAATGAGCGGCAGTGAAAAATAAAAGCGAACATGAACACTGGAAACAAAATATTGGGTAGGCACATGCGACAATTTCTCCATAAAAATAGTGTGTAACTAGGAAGTTTGACGTTTTACTCGTACAAAACAGTGTTGTTGTCGTGTAAAACAACGGCAAGGGAAAGACAGAAAAGCGCGCTGCACGTGCAAATTTGCTTTTTGCTAATTAGAAGAAAAAGTGTGCTACACGTGCAATTTGTTTTTTTGCTAATTAGATCTATTACTCTTGAAGCCATTTTCATTGTCGTCCCCCGTTTAGCGTTACACGATTTAATTTTTTTTGTTTACACGTATTATTAACCAGAGCTTCGCTTTTAGCCCTGGCTAAATCTATATATTATTTCCTAAAAAAAGGGAAACAAAATTTGAACCAACCAAGGATAAAGTTTGATCACAACATGTACACAGGGTACTAGTGCGAGAGGGAAAGAGCATACCTCTCTGTTCTTCCTCCTTGTCCCCCCAGCCGTCACTCCCCCCCCCCCCCTCTTTGACTCACCCATCAGAACCCAACTGAATTCTAGTGCTCATGTATTAACAGAAGACGTAATTTGACCGCAGGGTATCCAGCAGTGCGGTCACTAAGGGTCTTAGACTGGAGCTTTCCCCCGGCTACTATAGGCATGTCCCTAGTCTACTTTCACAGGAATTGAAAGGAAAATCGTACCGCATGTGTTACCAGAAGACATGGACTGCAGGGTATGCAGGGCTGTCACCAAAGGCTGGGGATCAGGGTTTTCTCCCGGCCACTTTCATAGGAATTCAAAGGAATTATAGTAGTAAAGTAGTCGTACCTCCGCTAACCGCCACCTCTCTACAACGGCCACTTTCTTCCGTCCCCATAAAGTGGCTGTTGTAGAGAAGAAGAGAGAGGACTGCTGTTTTCTCCATAACTTACACTTTCTAATTCTTGATTTGTCGCAGGAACATTGTTTCCTAAATCTTGAAGCTCCCATTCAACGTGTATGTGGATGGGACACACCCTTCCCTCATATCTTTGAGCCATTTTATCTGCCGGACAAGTGGAGATGTTTTGAAGCTCTGAAGAAAATTACCAACTATTAAAATGTATGATGACACTGGACTCAACATAAAGTATTTAGTGAATAAGATATTACATTACGTATTCATACATTACGTTTTGATACGTCTGATGCTTTCCTCTTGCTAGGGAAGCCAAGAGTTTGATAAGCATATAATATAAATTTAAAGTAAGGTATATCAATAGACAGGTAGTCGTGAAATAAGGTCGAACAGTTAGGGATGATAAGCAATTATTGGATTCAGCTTTTAAATGATCTGGAGAATTATGCAGATCGAGATCTGCCTAATTCTTCAGATTAAAAAAAAAAATTTGTAAATTGCTTGTTTACCCACGAAGCACATAGCAGTTCATATGAACTCGTTTAAACGTGTCCGTGCGTTCCATTAGACCTTTTTACCGATACGGCGGCCATATTGAATTTATTCGATTTAAGGAGTATTATGGGATGCCCAGGGGGCATGAGCACGTTTCGTTTGTATTTTTGAGCGCTTTTCGGGACATTTTTTCTTAAAGTTTTCTTAGAATAAGATTGTAATGAGAGAGAAGATCCTTGTGCCGTGTTTGGATGTAATAATGATCGCCTTTTTCTAGTTGGTATTAGAAATATGGTCTTTCATTGTTTATTTCTCGGGAAAAAGGCGATCATTATTACATCCAAATACGGCACAGGGATCTTTTTTCCCATTACAATCTTTATTCTAAGAAAACTTTAAGAAAGAAAATCCCGAAAAGCGCTGGAAAATACAAACGAAATGTGCTCATGCCCCTGGGCAT
>OZ037775.1:9665949-9668449 GCA_964035525.1 Porites cylindrica | reverse complement strand
TTAAGCAGATACTCAAGGAAACCTCGCTAGAAGTGACCGTGTTTACAGAAAATAGGAAAGAAAAGTTTGTTACTTAACATGTACACTGATGCTTGCTACTTGTTCGCTACTATAATGCAGAAGGTCTGCTTAACAAAGGGTTCGCTTTATTATTACCCCTTTACTGGGGCTGAAATTCTCCTTTAGATAATTAGTTTATTTTAAAACCTACACTGAGAATCCATTAATAAACAACATATAACAAAGCTTAAACACTCAAGAGCTGCTTTGTTTTAATAGTCCTGATGTATCCCTTTGCCAATAGCTATACCTGCTACTGACAAATGGTTTCCCTTTCAAACACTTAGTTCAGAACACTGCATCCCTTTTCAGAACTGCCTTAAATGCATCGTCTTTTAGATATGAATTGACATCTGTAAAATGCCACTGTGAGTTTTTTAGTTCTTTTACAGACCGAAATGACAGATTTCCCTACCTTTTCATATACTTTAACTAATGAAATCCATACCCTTTCATGTGCTTAAAGCCTCATAAAGGTACCACTTTCGACCGGATTCTCTCCGTATAGACCATTATAAGGAACACCCCCTCCCCCCACACCGGGTTTTCAATTTGGCTTTAAAGAGTAGCATGCTGTTGTTAAGGTTTCGGATGACAAGAATTTAACAACCACTGAGCAGTCTGGTATTTCAATATAGTTAAGACACTCTCAAAAAGGCCCCCATTAAAATGGTCGTGCACCGCTCTCTGAAACTTTGGGCACGGCACCCTAATGGATGGCAAACCTTTGCCAAAACTGGTCACATAGTAGAGCAGCCAAGTACATAAAGATCTCTTGTCTCCCTCGAGATTCATTACTAACTCTTTCGTGACTTTGATGAATACTTTCACGGGCAAATAAGGACTTCTAGAAAATATAAACGAGCAATTTACTGACATCACTAAAAACTCAGGCCTTATTTATCATCTGAGTTTAACTCTGAAAAATTTACTCAAAGGGCTTTCTCCTTTTATACATCACAAAATAAATTTTTTATTTTTAAAAAGGCTTACCCACCCTAATGTCCGGGAGTCACTTTCAACTTCTATTCTTCACTTAGTATTTTCAAACAATATTCTCCGTATTTTCTTCCAGCTCTGACGCCAGCACTTGCTGTCAGATTGAAACTCCTAGTTTTTATCTTGTAAATGGATTTGCATTGGGCACCGGCGCCCAAAAATTTAGGGCTGCCGGAACCATGTGAACAGGTCGTAGTCCGGTGCCCATTTTAGAGGTGCCATACCCAAATCATTTGTCGTGTAAACCGGGCTTGAGGACCCGTTACGTTATCACGACTCCGGACAAGTTTTTGAACCAACGAATTTTTTACCTGTGCAACCCATTTACACGGAACCATGCAAATTCTTTTACAGTTCTGTTTACACGAGTCCGTACAAATTTTGGCCGATATCAGTATTTTATTTATTTATTATATTTTTTATCAAAGGCGCTTACTAGGCACCAGGCTTTTACCGCGCAAACTGTGCAAAAACTTGCGCGGTTCAGGTGTTTACACGAGTCCGCGTAAAAGCCGAACGGTATACCGGGCACAAATTTTGACCCACTTCTGATCAGGTAAAAAACCTGCACACCTTACCGTTCAAAAACTTGCACGGTTCCGCGGGTACCCTGTAAACTTAAGGCGGCTCCGTGCCGTTTTTTTTTTTTCTGTTCAAAAATTGGCCGGAGCCATGTAAACAGGTCTTTATAAGCTACATAAATTAACACCACATTAACGGCAATGCAAAGTTGGCATTTCGGAAGCGAGCCATTTGCTCAAGCAAATCCTGTGACGTCTGAAAGCAATGCTTTTCTCCTCGGCCTTTAACTTGATAGCATTTTTCAGCTACTGCACTTTTAGGGATCACTATTATGAGGTTTCTTCAGTTGATGCTCCAGTAATGTTGCTAAAAAAACCTCGGGAGGTTGAAATTTATTTTGTCATCAGTAAGTGTCGTCACATTGTGGGTGGCCTCTCTTAAAATGGTCTACAATTGGTATAGGATTTAATGGAGCCGAGACCAATTGTGGAATTGCACACATTTTAAGCATCCTACTGATGAACAGTTACGACATAATTAGCCTGTTCCAGGCTCTCAGATGGTGGGGAAGACGCGAAAGTGAAAGGCACACAAAAAGTTGGCGGGGCGGGAAAAAAAAAAGGTGGGATAGAGAGAGAGAGCCTGTAATCATTTCTTTTACTACCTTCTTCCGCCCACTTGTGGCACGTTTGAGATAATTAGATTTCGGCTGTCAAACTTTTGAAATGTCAATGAGTTGGAATCTTTCTCAAATATCTCGCGAGATTATTTCGCGCGGCGCTAATCTCTTATGCGAGCGTGAGCAATCTGGAGTGTAAAAAGCGGGTCGGTAGGCAACAGCATCTTTTATGCGTGAATGTGATGGTTTCTTGCTAGTTCACAAGGCAGGTCTTCTGTTCCTTCCTCAGCGCTCCTACGT
>OZ037775.1:9503449-9660949 GCA_964035525.1 Porites cylindrica | reverse complement strand
CAAGAAATGTCAACGTTGTATGCATTTTTTACTTGAGGTGGCATGCTATTGGAGAGCGTGACAATGACAAATGTTGGCAGAGAAATCGAACAAATTACAGGTACATGAAACAAAGTTCTGTATGTCTAAAGTTTTGGAAAGAAGAATATTGTCTAACAATAAATTTGCTACTTGGAAATGCTTGCTATTGATATTTAAATTTTTTGCTTTAATTAACTTATTGTTTTCCTACGAGCGCCTGTTTAGCCCACAACCAACTTTCTTGGAATATATTGTTATTTTCCTGTTATCTGATAGGCCAGCTTTGTCTAGGTGGCCCCAGTTACAGTGTTCCTCAGTAATTTTGTTTCCAGACAATCTCGAAGTCTCCCGAAGTATGGCTAAGGAAAACATAAGTTTTTTGTTATTTAGCCCACAAAGTTGAACTTTTATAACAAGTAATAGTTTTGTATGAAAGAAGATCATCACAGTTATAGACGCAACTTTTGCAGTTGTGAAAAGAAAGCCTGATAAAATTCAGGCTTGTATGGGATTCGAACCCTTGACCTCGAAGGGTTCGAATCCTCTTCAAGCCTGAATTTTTTCAGGCTTTCTTCATGGAATATAACTCTTCATCCGTGCAGTGATTTTCATATATTCATAAACTTCAAGTAATAGTCTATTAATCTCAGTGAGCAGTTAACGTTTGCAAGTGACAGCATCATATAATTTGCAATTCCACCCACTCAGAAACTTTTGGTGGGAAACAAATTAATATTAGCTGCCACAGGACCTCAAAGCAACTGAATGGAAGTGTGCGCTGTTAGGCAAAAAATTCCAGCTAGGTATGTAACAATACCTTAATGACAGTCTCTTCATCCCAAGGGAGAATTGTTTGAAGATCTATCAGCTCACAACTGATACCCAGCTCATCTTTTGCCATTTTACAGACATCACGCAAAACATGCACCTGAGTTCCCCATCCAACGACTGTCACATCGGAACCTGAAATCAGATTTGTCAAAAAAGACTAATTTGTTATAAAAAACAGATAAAAATTAGGGAGCTTTAGCATCTACGATGGTGATGGTAGGGAAAGCATCACTCAAAATGTGAATTGGCACTGCTTCAAACTTCTCTCTTATTCCATCTTGTTCATCAATTTGTCAATCATGCTGGCAACTAAAATTGTTCTGGAATTCTATAAGACTGTATCTAAGTACAGAGAGAGTAATATTAAATCATTTTCTTGTGTTCACATCCTCATAAACATAAAGTATCACATCGAAGTTGGCACTACAACAACAAAAAAATTTAAAATTTCAAAAGGAACTTTGAACAGAAACTGTCCTCGATGGCTTCCTTGCTAAACTTGTGGTACCCTAGGAACTTAACTTTACATGGTCGAATTGTCATTTTAAAAGCATTAGCCCTCTCCAAACTTATTTATAACACTGCTGTCCTCACTGTCACCCCCACATTTATTCAAAAAGTTAATAAAGCTATTACTCAATTCGTCTGGCAAAAGAAAAAACCAAAAATAAAACAAACTACCCTGATTGGCCCTAAAGAAAAAGGTGGTCTCTCATTGCCTGATTTTGACATAATTAACAATGCTCTCAAAGCAACTTGGATCAGAAGACTTGACAGCTGTCATCCCACCGCGAGTTGGACTCACATTCCTGTTTCCCTGCTAGAGCGAGTTGGTGGTCTCTTTCTCCTTAAATGTAACTTTGAACTTAAACATCTTAACATCCACATTCCATTGATCTTTTACGAGAAAGCCTTGTTGGCCTGGCAATCCATAAATTCGTTCACTCCCTCCTCAAAAGAAGAAATACTGAATGAAATCTTATGGAACAACCGCTTTATTAGGATCAACAATTATTCAGTATACTATAAAGCATGGCATGTAGCGGGTGTTGAAAAAATTGGAGATCTCTTCAACGGCAATACCTTTCTATCTCACCAAGACTTCTGCTCTTATTTTGGTCTTAAAACTAATTTTCTTACCTACTACGGTTTATGCAAAGCAATTCCTCCTAACTGGATTAAAATAATGAAAGGTAAATTACAACCGCCTTCGAATAAATCCATAAGTATGGATAGAATTCCCGTTGAGAAGCTTTCTTCTAAACTTGCTACCAACTTTTTTGTTGAAAGAAAATTTGTTCCTGCCACCGCCCAAAAAAGACTGAGAAAAGCTAGTTTAAACGAACAGCAAATTTCTCAAATTTACAAGATGCCTTTCAGTGCTACGAAAGACATACAACTCTCAATGTTTCAGTTCAAGATCTTACACCACATCTTACTCACCAACGCTACATTATATAAATTCGGAATTAAGGAACATGACCGCTGTCATTTATGCGCTGAAAAGCAAACAATCACACACCTATTTGTGACTTGCCCCAATGCTCAGCTGTTTTGGACACATTTTTCAGTTTGGTGGCGCGAAAAAAACAACATTGAGATCTCGCTTTCTGAAGCACAAACACTTTATGGCATTACAGACACCGTGCCTCAGTGTCTTGGTTTAAACCTCTGCTTGATAATTGCAAAATACTATATTTACACCGCGTCTAAAAATGAGGAAGATTATTTTTTCGACGCTTTTTTGTCTATCCTTAAAAATAAAATACAAATTGAAACTAGCAAAGCAAAGGTGCAAGTCAAGCTGTAAAAATAATTTTCTTGATTCTGGCTAATTTCCCTTGTTTTTTGGCTTTTTTGTTTTGTTTGTTTGTTTGTTATTTATTTATTTATTTATCTATTTTTTTGTCGTTTTTTACGTATTTACTCTTCGTTAATAGATAGTAAGTTAGTAATTAGTTGTATTAGAATTCTTTTTTCATTATTTTGTAACAGTCTCCAACTCATTGGCTCCTGTTTTGTAAGCATTATCTTGTAAGTTTATATTATGTAAGTATGTAGTATTTAACTTAGCAAGTTATATGTTAGTGGGTATTAAAGCTTTATGTAAGTAAGTAAGTACTATGTAAGTAAGTCAGCATTATGTTTGTAAAAACAATAAAAATTAAAAAAAAAAAAAAAAATTTACAATTTCATAATTTTCAGAATGGTTTGACAAAATAATTGATAGAATCGTTATTGATGTGCATTTTCATGTGTTTAGGTTTTCTAAAGCCTGTTCTAATGCCCCAAGGCCAATTCTTTCTTAGTACGTAGAGCATTGCAACCACCTGAATCAAATCCTAGACTCACCTTCCTCAAGTATTTCAGCCTCTGAGAGTGGTATCTCGTAGTCTGCAACCGGCACCTCTTCCACTGCTTGTCTGTAAAGGATCTTGGGTTCAAGGAAGATGACTGGGTTTTTGTCTCTTACGGAAGAAATAAAAAGTCCTTTGGCTTGAATAGGTCCTCTGGGAATAACTACCTAAATGAAAAAAGTAAAAACCGCAAAATTATACGCCAACTATACTACTTACTGGTAAATTAGTATAGGTAATTAATAGCATGATTTGTGATGATACCATTCCACGAGTGATATTTCAAAATTGTTATAGTATTTTCATGAGCCATTAGGTGAGTGAAATTTGAGACAACTTTGAAATATCGTGAGTAGTATTTATGACAAATATCACGCACAAATCACTTTATACTTCTACATGTGTACATGAGAAATTTTTTGTAACGTCATCCATTGATTTAAAAATGCATATTTAACTGGCTTTATACAACATGTGATCTGAAAATCATGTGACCCAAAATCAAATTCTTAACGACATAGATTTCCAAAACATATAAAGAAAGAATGAAAGTTTGTAAGTCTTTAAATGTTTGCTTCAATCAAAGTCGTTCAAAATTACATGTAGATTCAAACATCTACGGCCGCTAGAAAGAAAGTTGACAGCCAGGGAAATGGTCAACGGCTGCCGACCTTTCATCATCGAAGAGGAAAATGATCACCACAGCAGTGTTTACAGCATCTAATCTTTGCAAGCAGTTGACGAACTCTGCTGGATTGTGCCATTGCACACACTGCACTGATGATGGAAGAAATGTCTCACTGTTCATTCTCATCACCTCCTTCATAATCTTCAAGGGACCTCTCATTGGCACACACTGATAATCACTCACCGCAGTAGGTTTGCAGCTTTCAGCTTCTTCACCAAGGTTTTGTGAGCACTGTTGTTTGTGAGCTTTTTGCCTTGTATGTCTGCCTGATTTGCCATATTCTTCATAAAGGAATTAATGTGCTGTTGACGCCTATTTTTTGTCACTTACACCACACTTGGGTCTTCACAGCAAGATAAAATGAACCACTGTTTTGCATTTCTTCAGGTCTTCATTCAAGAAATGTTTTGAACGGTTTAACAAAGCACCTCTGTCCACCGGTAGCAATCATCTTGGGTTGAACAACTCTTTGTTCCATGTGAAGTCCACCTTGGCGAGAATTCGTGGGGTTTCCTCATAAGTCACGAATTCAATACTGTTGTCGTTGGTGCTGACGGTAAAATCTTCAACGTACATGTTGAGGTGCTCCAGACAGCCCCTCAAACCAAAGTGCTGGGGGAGCAAGAACCACATGGTCTGTATCAGTAACTGAGGGGAATGGCCTGAAAGCACTCCTTTGGACCACAACAGTTCTTCGCTTTTGCAGCGTTAGGCCTTTTAGCGAAACCTTGTTGACAAGGAAGCCTTGCTTTTCCTTCAAGTACTTTTCTACAGTTGGAACACTCAATATCCGTTGCTATGGAGAAGGCAGCATCCTTTTCTCTCAGGTGTCCATCCAATGACGCCAGCATAACTCTCAAACTGTCGGGCTTGTACTCTCAACCATCTTTCTTACGGATCTTGAGCAAGAACTTTTGTAAAGTTTCATCTAGTTGTTTTGCTTCATAAGCAAGCAAATCTGTTTCAAAATTCTCGCTTTCCGCCCAGCTGGTAGGTTGATGTACTTTTCTTAGTATTTTGGTTTTCTGAATTTCCTTTGAGTTCTTGAATTTCTTCAACTTAAAAATCTGGAAATCTTTCCGCCAATGTTTTTGAACTTACCTGACGACCTTATTTCATGATTTTGGTTACCATGGAAACACTAATATTACTTTCACATGTACATGTTTAAACTTGGGCTGAAATACCACTGCTCAAAGCCAATCAAATTGCAGAAATTTCTCATGTAGTAGTATAATAAACAATAATGCCACTGGCAAGGCTGTGTTCAAGGAAGATCATCATTCATCACTGTAGTTCCCTAACTTTCAAGTAAATACATGATCACTTAACTGTGGAAACAGACATTCATATTATACAGTCAAAGCCAGTAAAGCATTCCCATTATTAACAGACTAATAAATTTGTTCTTTGAAAATTGATTCTGTTGGTTGATTAAACATGAAGTGTCTATGTGTGTATTATCATATAGATCTACAGCTTTCAAGTTGCCTTATATGAATATATAGTGTATAACCTGCTTTCTGACCTACTTTACAGAATAAAGATGATGATGATGATGATGATGATGATGATTTACAATGTAGAAACCTTTTTCTGTGAAAGTAAATTGACTGACTTCATGATACACTACTTGACATGATGCATGTGACTGAGGTCTGCTAAAGAAATGAACCCATTAATGGCAAAACTACTTGAACTTAAATCTAAAACATCACCCAAAACAAGTCACAATGACTTTTGGCCACGGATAACCAAATCCATGCCAAAGGACTGGGGGTATCAGTGTTATATACTTGTTTGCTAACCAAAGATAACAAGTAATTACTGTACCTTTAGTCCTGGTACATGAGCAAAGTAGCTCTCCACTGACTGAGAATGATAATGTGCACCATGCCCCACAGCTCCACATGGAGCTCGCACTGTAAGGCTGCCACAGTTAAAAAGATTTCCTGAACGGTATCTAAATTTCGCAGCTTCATTTACAAGCTACAACAAGATGAGCATCGAGTTATGAAAGTACATATGGAGGGGATATTAGGCCACATGGAGATATGAAATTTCTCTTCTCATGTCAAAAAAATATTTGCAAACAAGTGTTCAAAGTATTTTCAACACAAGAAGAAAAATTTTATTTATAGTGGCAATGTCATGTTCTATTTATTGAATAAACACCATGATGAAAGCTCCCCTGGCATTTTCATTGCTTTTTACAGACAACTCTCTCTAAAGGGACACAGTCAGGTGATAGACATGCACATCACATACCAATAATTCTTAGCTGATTTGCATATCACTAGATATGTGAGTGAAACAGAAAGTGAGAACCGCATGCTGGAATATCTAAACAAACCATGTGGAGTTGAAATTGCAAGTCAAAATTGTGAGAATCTAAGTCATGTCAGGGCACTCATTTTTTTATAGGCCATTGAGAATTCACTGAAGGACTTGTCCAAACATTGACAAATACTTATGAACTCGAAGAATCAGTAGAGGTGAGAAATGACACAAAGTCTTAATCATTGTCGAAGGATCAAGGTCAAGACACTGACAGCTTGATTTTTCCAAATAATATAATGTGACCTTTCTCCATCAATTTTCCACATATATATAATGATGATTTGCTCTGCGGTGTTATTGATTCATTTCTCTTGTTATTTGGTACACATTTCCCTCCTCCTCTTTGCGTGTTCCTTTGGATACTGTGTTTAACCAAATATTGTGAGTAAATAATGTTTTACGATGAGTAAATGTTTGCTCAGAAAGAGGTTTTCAGAAAACAATCGAGGATCGAATGAATTTAAACTAGGCAAGATTGAAGCGGATTTCTAGATGTATCTAACGTGTACATTTGATTTCAGGTTAAGGTAAACACTTTTCAAACTGGGGAACTAGTGTCCAGGTTAGCGCGACACCAAAACCGACTATGCCCCTTTAAGATGGACACCTTTGGGATTGGCACTAAGTGATGTCCGTCTTATAAAGAGTCAAATAAAAAAAGTAAAGAAAGGCAGGGACCACCTCTAGGTGTCTGTTTTACTGAGGAGTCCATCTCATAGAGGTACCTGTTAAGAGAAAGTTGACTGTATTATAATAAAATTACCCACTGAGGGAAAGTTGACATGAATTAACTTACTTGATCAAAGGCAGGGAAGATGTAATCAGCAAACTGAATCTCTGCTATCGCTGTAGCCCCGGCTGCTGCCATCCCAATACCAAAACCAACAATGCCTTGTTCACTGAGTGGTGTATTAAACACTCTGTCTTTACCTAGAGTAGATAGCACATTCAAGGGTAATTAAACAAGTATGATGTATTATAATAGTCTTATAGAGTTTTTGTTTTGTGAGATCCTGTCTTAGGATCCTGCTATTAGTGATTGGGAGTGTACTTTAGGTACCCCTTGCCTGACTATCATCATTATCAGCCAACTCTCAATTGACTTGGCCAACTTAAGATCGGTTGACGCTCAATCGACACGCTGTTGAATGACAAAGTAGCACTGTTAAAACAATCTTAATTATTGCAGCAATAGTCACATCCTGTTAAGACTTTGATACTACATTAGTAGGCCTTGCACTTATTCAAGGAGTTAAACCAAGCTATTTCGGACATCCCAACGATAAAAACAGCAGCTACAGCTTGGCAAAGTTTTCAGAATTTTAACCGGAGTAAACTCACCATTATTGGGCCCCCACTATGGCTTGCTTATGGACCCTTCACACAGCACAGTTTAAAGCCTTGCTTATTCTATTGATTCTTCTCAGTGTTGTGTTCCAAGCAAAATTGTTATGTAAATATATTACTCAGGCCGTGTTTTCACGTCATCGATTTGGAATATTCTATTCTGACGCAAAATGAAATTATCGTGGAGTCATACTGATGCCGATCAATTCACGCTTCATTTGTTGACGTTGTTGGTTTGTTTTCGTTTCATTGTGAAACAACAACAAAAGCTAAGTTCACTTTTTACGCAAAAGATAATGGAAGTTGAACCTGAAGATAGGCTGGATACGGATGACTGTGAAGCTTGAGAAGTCAGTTCAATAAGTCAACCTCCAGAACTTCAGGAACCTATTGGTGATAGTTTGGATGATGTCAATCGTACAAAGTTTCAATATGAAACATGTAGTTTGACAGAGACCATTTTTGAAATGACCCAATTTATAATAGCCATGTGGGCCACTGCTCCTCTATTAAATACAAATGTTTTCTAAGGAAATTCTTCTCACATTCCATTATTTACAGACCGTGGACCACAATAAAGGAATTGAGTGTACATGTATGTATATTGTGTGGTTCAAAAAATTATCCATACCACCTCCACAGAAGGGATTTTTCCTTAGACCCCACCACCTCCTGGAAATTCCAGTCAAGCTTCATACATTTACTTCAATTTTTTTGGCCTTTGAAAACCCCCCACCCCCCAGGAATTTCCAATCCCTTCTGTGGGGAGAGTATGGATATTTTCTGGAACTACACATTATCACCTGATGTATACTAACCATACTTGTCTTTTAGTCCAACAGTACATCTAAATACTCCACCAAAGGCAACATCCTCTCCGAATATCACTAGAAGGGGAAATACTATTTTTGTTACCACAAAAAAGTGAACAGAATCTAATATCTTTCAATAAACAAATGACATTGGCCATATCATGCCAGAGATTTTAAAGTAGTTTAGATTGATTGTTTGTTAAATGCATCTGAATAATGTGCTTAACAGAAGATGTAAACACCGCTAGTTGTTTAATGTGTCTGTCTTATTTACCATTTTTAGGACAGCAGCCTGACATCAAACTTCATCAACAATACATCAGCCGGTTGCTAATTGACCAATATCGGTTCTTATACCACATTTATTAACACAATGCAAAATGAAATCTATATGTTAATAAGTGAAACAGAAATTGAAAATTACCTGCAGACGAGTCAGATTCCAGAATAAGATCCATAGCGCTGGTCAGTGACTGAAACAAGTTCATCTTCTGAGTTTCTCCTAAAAAAGAGAGGTTTGAAATTATGATTCATTATTAAGCCTCAATATCCACATACGAATTCTCTGGACTGATATCCACGCACTTCCTTTAAGAATTAGTTGAGAGAATTTGTTAACCGATCATGGAATTTTATCAATTCTCATAACAAATGCTGTATTTATACGTATTGATGATGTCACGAGAAAGTTGATGTTGGTCACGTTTGAGACTTAAATGCATGTTGCTTGCGACCGGATGTTGTTAGCAACAGGAACAAAAAAAGAAAGATAAGATTTTATATACGTTGTACGGCTATTAATTATCAAGCTTTAGCTTATGTAGGAAGCAAAGGCGAGCACGTTTTGTAATTTGTATCTGGAAACCATGAGTGTTTGTTGTTGGTTCTCTCCTTTGCTCCGAGAGGTTTTTCTCCGGGTACTCCGGTTTCCCCCTCTCCTTAAAAATCAACACTTTCAAATTCCAATTCGACCAGGAACGCACGGACACGTTTTAACGAGTTCTTATGGACTCCTTAGTGCTCCGTGGGTAAACAAATTACAATTCAAAATTTTTTTTTACAGTGTTAACTAACCATGGAGAGGTGAAGGTGAATCCGGTACAAATGAGAATGTAGAGGCAGACCTGCAACACATTTGTAGTGTATTACTTGATTTGGAGGTTCCTAACTGACGAATTGTCCTTGGAAAAGGCAATAAATTTGACTTCAGAAAGTTTCTAAAGCATCGAACGGCCGCCATCTTGAAAGCGGGTCTCGCTGTCGAGAGGGATTGGCACTAATATTAACCCATTCGCCCCTTTTCGCCCCTGAACCGCCCGTAACCGCCCGTGCGGATCCAGGGGCCCGTTTCTCGAAAGTCCCGATAATTAACGGGCCCGGTAAGCTGTTGCCGTTTACATTAAAGACCGGGGTTTCAGTAGTTTTGCATCTAACATGATAAAACCATCAGTTAATGAAACAAAATAGAGTAGTTTTTTAGCCAGAACCCGCGCTCTTATTCTTTTTATTTCTATTTGAATATTTGATTTCGGGCCCGTAAAGTTACCGGGCCTTTCGAGAAACGGGCCCCTGGTCCTTTCTACCCTTTGTGACGTCATCAGTTTTAACGGTCAAGGACAACTTTCTTCGCTAACTTGTGCAGGGTGAAGAGATCTTTCAAACCATACCAGAATGAGCACAATTCAGTCAAGGACACCGGAGAAAGAAGCAAAAAACCACGTGACAAGGACCTGAAAATCTCCATGAAAATCTTGTTCCATTACCCACCTACCTTTCCTTTCACCTAATCCTAAGATCCTAAAAGCTTTCCTAAAAACTCTTCCCACCAAAATGAAGCCTACTAAATGCCCAGCAAGAGAAAAAAAAATGAGGCAAGAAAAGCGAAAAAAGAAGGGAGGAGAGAAAGCGTCCAAATTTTGCTTTCTGCGCATGCCCGAACTTCGTAAGCTGATATTTTGCATCTGGATCAGAAGGCCGCCAAGTGTACGACCTGTAAACCGGTTTGTGGTAAGTTTTAGCTCTTTATAGCACGACAGTGACCAGAAAACCACTCGACTAGCTTCAAAACGCGTTTTTCGGCAAAATCTCCAGGAGCGAATGGGTTAAAACCACCGTTGCCCATTAAGGTTACCCATGGTCCAACGGGGTTGGTCCAGCCAGTTGTCCAGATTGTATACTCTGCGGTCAATTTAACAAAACTTGTACAAGCGTTAGTTATTCACTTTTCAGCCGAAAACAATAGCTACACTTGTAAACTACACTTCCAGCCCATAGCATGCGCACGTTTGTTCCTATTTTAAACGACGTGTTTATAAGGCAGGTAAGGTTGACCTCAAGGTTACCCTCCCTCCCTCGCTGCCATGTAAACTCTCTGTCCGGACTCTCTGCTATCCTGCTAGATACCAAGGGACAATTTGCCTACCTGAGACGACACAACTTTGCTCCGTCATTTATGACCAGTAATCTAGGAAAGTTGAACGGATTTATCTAATTTTTCGAGCCAAATCTTTTAAAGGCAAAAGAATAAAATTAGATATTATCTGTGTGCGATTAAAACATTTGTTCGTTTTTCATGGGGATCTTCAAAATTTCACTCAAATTTTGGACGTTACAAAGAATGTGTGCAGATAAATGAGAGGACCTCTCTCCTTCCGAGTCTCCTATTTCTCCCGCCGTGAAAGAACTCTTCTCAGCGAAAGTTCCGTAGGACAAAACACAAATTATTCTTTTTCGGTGAGGTTAATAGGCCTGTTTCAAACGTCGTGCAATTGCCAGCTGTTGCGGAAAACAAGACTTAAAAATGAAAAGCGGTTTAGTGAACTTTAAAAATGTATTCTAATGTATTTATAATTCAGGAATTGAGTTCGACACGGCAGTAGTGCGACGTTCGAGACCAAGTCGAGCTACTGCCGTGTAGCACGGCAAAGCTTAGCTTGCCGTGCTACACGGCAGTAGCACGACTTGGTTTCAAACGTCGCGCTACTGCCGTGTCGAAAGTCGAATTTAATTCGATCAATTGAGTTCGGCACGGCAGTAGCACGACGTTTGAAACAGGCCTTAGTCTCTTTCGAAGAACAGCCGCATGGGAGTGGATCCCGGGGAGTGGATACAAAGATGGTCTTCTCATAATGCCATATGCATATTTTATTGCGAGCTGACACTTCTTAGATCAGTAGCAAAATTACAAAATTCTACTGTACAAGACTTTTGGGATCATGGGCAAGGCGAAGTAACAGTTTGAACTCAACAAAAATAAAGCTTCAAAGACGTTCACAGGCGGTTAGACTTGTATTCTAACATTTCTGTTCCTTGATTAAAACAAGGAATAGTATGTTTGTACAGTGATTCTCACGAAAGCATCAGAACCCTCCTAAACTGTTGGAGCATTTTTAACAGGGCTCGCACCATTTACTAAAACAAATTTTTCAGGACTAGGAAATGTACATTATAAATTAATTCTTCCTCAGTTGTGACAAATTTACTTCCAAAACCTTTTTATTTGATACTCGAGTTAATAGATTTCCAGGACTTTCCAAGATGTCCAATTTTTTTCCAGGGCTTTTCCTTATACCAAGGTCGCATTCAATCCCTGAATGAATTAGCTTACGTGTATCCGCAACCTCCCCCTTCCGAAGGAAAAACGTTTTTTCTTTGTCGGGGGGAGGGTCCAGCTACACGTACTTTAACCCATTCATACCTATAACTTCATCCCTTGGCTCAACTCTTCTCTTAGACCCAATCGTTTTCCCATTTGAAGCACACACCACAGGAGTTTCAATTCAAATATAGAAAAATTTGTTTCGAACTTGACTTGTACATATACCCAATGGCGTCTTTAACCTTCTCACTCCTCATAATGGCCAAGTAAAAATTTTTAAAAAATTCC
Source organism: Porites cylindrica (assembly GCA_964035525.1). Classification (NCBI taxonomy): domain Eukaryota; kingdom Metazoa; phylum Cnidaria; class Anthozoa; order Scleractinia; family Poritidae; genus Porites; species Porites cylindrica. The sequence goes on along the minus strand of OZ037775.1, from coordinate 9,648,667 downwards.
AAATGTCATTCCGTAAAACTCTTAAATCTTAATTGTACCATGCAAAACATCTGCCAAAAGGGTTTCATTCGACTGGTAACATCAAAGGGTTTTCCAACAGCTTAAAAAGTTAGAATGAGAAATCATCTTGCCATATAAACTTCGTCTTGGAGTGAAAGGGCTAAGCAACAATTCCCGGTCACTTCTGCAGTAGGCTCGATTTTCGCTCCTCTCGAATCCTTTTTTCCCAAACAACAGCTGAAATCGAGCCTACGTCTGCAGCTAATACAGTTTATATACTGCGGGCAGCATTGAAATAAGCGGAGTAGGTACCTCTCATTAAATAGAACACAACAGTGTTTAGGAAGACAATGTTTTACAAATAATAACACCTATAGTCTTAAGGAGGTTATCATCAAGTACCAATGTTTATTTAAGGTAGGTCTTTCATAGCAAGTTACAAACACCATTGAATCCGTCTTCTTAAAATGTTCCGGCAGTTAACTGTAGGGATTCAAACATTTGAATTCAAATTTCTATTAAAAATCTATTTTTTATTTGCAACTGACGATTGAAACTGTACATCAGAGCTACGTGCTACTCCTATCACCACTAACATGAGGGAAATCTTCCGCTCCTTTGTTGTGAATTCTTTTCAGGTACGCATATGCTTAATGGCATAAAGGTAGCTACGCTCCTTGTCGGTTTCTTTCTGTTTTCAAGCACTACTCATGAAGTACCGAGGGCGTAGATTCGCGCGTGCAAGGCTCGCAGGCCTGATGCGCACAAGGAGTTAGCCTGCTAATACAATCTCCTCACTCCTCGCCGCTAGGGAAGTTGGGGCTGTTGGGCTGTATTCGCAGGCTAACAGGGTGTGGGGAGTTAAAGCCTTTTAAAGTGTCTCTCACTTCGCTCCAGACTTCTCATCTGACGAGACCAAAGCAAAAGTCAATCTAATAACTACAAAACATGTTAAGCGGACTGTCTCATCGAACTCTAACGTAACCACATTAACGAGTTGATTTCATCTTTCACTGGCAATATTCTCTAATTTACAGTAACCAATAGTTTACAACTTGAAAATCCATAAGAAAACAGCGTATTGCAAGCGTTCATTAACAAAGCCAAATATTTTAACCCGTGAAAGCAAACCATCAATGGTTACCCAAATTACATTGAATTCTAGCAATAAATATGAAAATTTGTTTTCCTAGCTAGTGCGACACTGAATAGGCGTTTCTGCTTCATCTTCGGCATCACTACCTTCAGCCATAGTAAACCTTGTTCGATATCCCATGTTCATTAACATCACCTCCAACGGGTCAGCATTCATTCGCCGTTGATTGGCTTTCGCAGCAGCTTCAACCTCGTCAATAAGCCAATCCTGTGTGTCCTCACCCTGGGGGCGTGGACTCCAAAGTCTGATCACCGGATCAATACCACTAGTGGCCAAAAGGCACATGCTAGGATGGGGCTGTAAGCAATTCACAATAGAATCATCACCCTTTAGTACTCTGACTAGATTCGTTGTCTCTTTGTCCCACATAAAGAAAGAGCCATCGTCGCTGCCTGCTACAATATACTGTCCGTTGCTCCCGAAGAAGTTTGCTTCTTTGATGTCAGTAGTTGTGTTACAGTGTCCACAGAATCGCTGCTCATAATCAAGAGCTTGTGAACGTAACTCTTTCTCCTGATCGGATACAATGCTGAGTCGCCTCCTGCGTCGAGATGGAGTAGTGTCTGACTGTGGGCTTGACTCTTCGTCATCATCATCTAAAGGACACAACCCAAATCTTGATCTTAACTCTAAGTTGCACCTAAAACGCTTCGTATTTCTTACTTAGGTAACATGCTGTATTAAACATTCCTTCATGACTTGATACCAAAGTGTTATCAGGTGAAGCTTTAACGAAGAAATCCCACCTATCTTGACAAATTTGGCACAACAAGAGTGAACAGTATAAGTCATTGCTACAGAGCCAACTGATATCAGCAGAGGCGGATCCAGGGGAGGGCCCCAAGGGGGCCCGGGCACTCCCTTATTTTTAGACCCAACTGAGGCCCGAAGGGCCGAAAAAATGGTTTTTGGACACCGGTCCCCCCTCCCCTCCTTATCTAAGGTTCTGGATGACCACCCCCTCCCCCCCACCCTTATCTCAAGGTCTGGATCCGGCACTGATTAGGGAGCTTAAACAACGACGACGACGAAAACGTCAACGAGAACGACAAAAATGCAATAGGTTAAATCAGCAAGACAACAACTCTGCACGTGCATCATGCTTTTTTGTACATTTCTTTACCGTCAATGCACGACTATGACATGGAAATGCCTATTTTGACGGTTTGTGGAGGACGTGAACACAAGGCGACGACTTTCTTTTCTTTTTCTGGACTTTCATACAGTCTTTTAGAATTCAACTCCAGAAAAAACTGCCAACATTTGGCGATTTGAACGCGAGGGAATAAGCGCGTCGTAGCCGTCGCCGTCGCCGTCGTTGTTGCTTAAGCTCCCTCAGAGTATTGTCTGGTAGAGATCCTTGATGGGCCTAACCTCTAGTATCAACTTTTCATATGATTAATATGTAATAATAGTTGTTAATATTTATTATACAGTTAATATATATTATTGATTGTATCACTAAAGCAGTATTTTTACAGTGGAACCTCTATATAACGAAGCCCTCGGTATAACGAACGATTATCTTTACCCCAGTAATAGTAAAATTTCTGGGAAACAACCTAAACAAAACAAAACCTCGTTATAGCGAACAAATCGGCCCTTCGTTATAGCAAGGTTCCACCGACCATGTTCCCATACATTGTGTAGACCGCCACCCGTCCCGACACAATGCCAAGAGATACTGGGCTCGCTCATTCTTTGATAAATTAAGAGTTAGCGGCCAGACAATAGCCACCTTGACACGGTGGTCAGCAGTTGAAGGATGATGATGATGATACAGTGGAACCTGGGACTGGCGAAATTTGTCAGTTATATCGAGGGTTCGTTACAATGAAAACCTGGATTTAACGAATTTTTTGGGGGGGAAACAACCAAAATGTTCCTTATATCGAAGGTATAGGTAATAATTAATTTTCAACGCCCATTACTTCCGCCATTGTCTCATTACAGAGCTTCACATAGCTCCGGCTAGACTACGAGCATTTCCTCATTTTCCCTCAGGGATAGGAGAGAGCGAAACGCGAGCGCACGTTTCTCTCCCCCCGCCGCGTCTCGTCTTTCTCGCGTGGGGTGATTTTCATGCGCGCTCGCGTTTCGCTCACTCCACTATCCCCGAGGGAAAATAAGGGACTACTCGCAGTCAGGCACTCATGATTCAGGATTAGGGACTCAGGCATACTTGCACAGCTTATAATTTTAGAACCAGTGTTAGGTTTCGCATCAATCATTACTGCAAGGGCCAGTGATAGTTTTTACAAATGTTACGTAAAATTACTTGAGGCTAGTAAATTGTAAATCTACAGCATAAGTGTAATTAGTAAACTCCAACTAGTGGTTTATTACCAATGCTGCGTTCTGATTGGTTGAGCTAATACTGGGCTATATTTTATAGCCCACTAGTAGCGAAAAGCGAGCCTTGGAAACAAAAACAATGGCGGCTGAATCGGGTTTTGCTAGCTAAAATTGTTTTGTCTCGATATTTTTGACCAACTAGTTGAATTTTACTAAAACAATTATTCCTCTCGCCCCCCTTGGCCTCTGGGTCAAAAGCCCATTCGGCCTTCGGCCCTATGGGCTATTGACTCAGAGCCCATTCGGGCTCGAGGAATAATTGTTAAAAGTATTATTTGTAGTCATATAACAGATTCGTAGGGAAACTCAAGGAGAGTTCTTATATGCGCACATACAGCATAGCAGCCTAATCAACTTAGCTAACAAAACTGGTTAAAACAACTGTGCACAAATATTTTATCCTTGTTGGTCTGTTTTGCATTCATCTTTCGTCAAATGTTGACATTTATTCGTTATATGGAGGTACAACTTACGTTTGCGCTTCTGGGTTGTGTTCGTTATAATGGGGATTTCGTTAAATTGGGGTTCTTTTCCATACATTCTCCTGTAATTTTGGCCAGACAGAAGAAAATCGTTCGTTATACCGAGGACTTCGTTATATCGAGGTTCCAATGTACAATGACACATTAAAAAAAAATTACCACCTGGCAAAGAGATTTCGGAGGATAGCTGACTGCCTGAATGACTTTGTGAATTGCTTATTGATCAGCAAACTTACGTCAACAGGGCTGTCACTAAGATTTTAAGGTGCCGGGTAGATACAATGAGTATTTAGTAGTATTTTCTTTTTTTTCTCCTATGAACATATCCGAGGATCATGCTCAAAGAAACCCGGGAAAAAACTGAAATCCCCGTTTGACAACCCTAACATGAAAAGCACCAAAATCAAGCAACCCACCTTCAGTCTCAGCAAAAGCGGCTGCTCTTATGTCCTTTTCTAAAGTCTTTGCCGCAGTTCCTTCAGCTTGTTCAGGAAATTTTACCTTGAAATTGTTCAAACAGCTTAAAGCCTCTTGAAACCATCTTAATTCATACAAGCAGCGCGCCTGACGGAAATGAGCCTTGGTGTGATTAGGGTCCAATTTAAGGGCTTTGTGACAGTCTCGTAATGCTGCATAGATATCTCCATCCCTGAAAACAAACAAATTTTAAGTTAAACTTGGACTGCGAGCAGTCTCTTTCTCATCATATTTGGTGGAGGAGGGCACGCACGCCAGCACGGAGCCGCGAGATGCGAGGAACGAGGGTGCCTCTCCTGTCTCGTGCCTTCAGTCACGCGCGTGGTCATTTTCGTGTCTCGCGCGTTTCGCAGCCGGCTTACGTACTCGTCTAAACCATTTGTATTGAGAAGGTTTAGAGCGTCTGTGACGCAGGCAAGTTTCGCTCGACGGACTAAGAAAAAAGGAAAAAGCCAGTCACTACAGTTGAGAGCATATGTCAACATTAAATTCAGTGTTGATTCTCTCCTAACCCTTGTTATTCATGAATAATCAGGGACAGGAGACAAAGTAAAGGAAATTGAGAATCAACCTAGGTTGAAAAATTTTAATCTGTATTTATTGTTGGCCTGTATTTAAATCGTTCAATTCTTTTAGCCTCTTAGAAGACTTACTTTTCTACGAACGTATACTCTTTTCTTCCATCGTTACACGAAACAAAAGAAAAAAATTGCATATAAGGTAGTCGACTGATTCATTTTTATTTGTCTATCTTAACCTACAATTGAGGTTGCTACCCAACCTAACACATCTGAAACTGCTTATCACCAAAGAATGTTGGCTAACAACCCCCTTACATTGTACTTACTACAACAGTAAACATGATAATTTGCCACACTGGTGAATTTTCAAACAACCCTGATAAAACTACAAAGGGCAGTTTTGTTGAACTACATATTAAATGTACTGTCAATTCCATTCAAGAAAGGCATTAGTGGGACCAGTTCTCAGTGTTTTAGGGATGTCTCCATCTTTTGGAGAGGTCAGTAGAGAAGTGACTGAAGAATGAGAGAGACTAACTCTCCATCTTAAAGGGGTGTTTTAATGAAGTTAAAAAAACTTAGTTCACACAGTTAACAACCAGGAGCCCGGGCGTGGTCAGCGGTCAGTGGTTTGGCTCAGGCGCGCTCGGCCTAGCTATCACCTTCATGTGCTCAGTACAGGTTTTCCTGGCGGTCACTCTCTTCGTTTAGCTTTTGGATCATTCTTTTACCTGAATTTTTCTGATTAGGAATATAAAATTTCCGGACAATCCCCTCGCCTTAAGAGTTTTTCCCCACCTATTTTAATTCCTGACCTGTGGAAATCGTGGGAAAAAGAAAAACAAACCACTGTTCTCCATTTCTAGCGAGCGAAGCAAGCTGTGAGGGGTGGAGGAAAAAGAGGTTTCTTACCCCGCCTCCCCTCTCGCGTCTCCATTCGCGTGCCGCTCACGCATGATTCTCGGGACCCCCTCAAATGGAGATCTTGCTCGCGCGTCACACGCGTGAGTTCACGCGAGCAAATGGAGAGCTTTCTCGCAGGCTTACAAACCACAATCTATACATGCCGCACACTTACCATGCTCTTTTGATATAGGCTGCAGCTCTGTTGGCATAAAGGACAGCAGAATTTGCAGCATATGAAATTGCCTCATTATACAAGTTCACAGCCGTCCAGAACTGTTGTTGGCAAAAGGCATCATTTCCTTTTGCTTTAAGTTCAAGTGCTCTAGGTGGTAGCTCCTGAGAAGCATTATAATGACTGCTGAAATGAGTGGAGTTAGAGGTCCTTTTTTCCGCTACAGTTCTCTTTCCATTTAATGTTGGGATATGGTAACCATTTGCTGCTCCATTAGCTGATGCTGAAAATCCATTCTTGCTTGAAGAGACACTAAAATTATCCACAACAGTTTTTACCACACCATTTGAAGCTAATGACGAAGAAATTCCATTGACAATTTGATACTTCAGAACCTTGCGATGCTGTTTTATATCAAACAAGTATATCTGTTCTCCACCTAAATTTGCTATTAATTCACGTCCACAAGGAGAGAAATTCACATATGTTGCAACATAAGCTCTAAATCGTCGACGTAAATCTTTGCTTAGCTGCGGAGGCAAATGGCCCGGAGCAAAATACTGCACACATCCGGGAGGAAGTTTAGCATCATCTGGACTGCTGTTGCATGGTTTCTTCTTATCAGATAAACTATGTGATTCCAACATTCTATGATCATAAAGCCGCACAAAGGGATCATTGCAACCAACAGCAAGAAGTTGTGGTTGTAGAGGATTGATTGCAAGGCATTTAGCCTCAGCCATGGCTCCAACATAAATGTTAAGGTTAATGAGCACATTTTTGCAGTTCTTACTGCTTGTGTTGCAAGTGTGTGGTTGCCGCAAATCAAATTGTCTGTTGACAAAAAAAAAAGAGAACAAAAAAGGTGATCTAAGTAATTTTTGACGGTAAAAATATAACTTTCAAGCCCTGCGGTGATTCGGTTACCTCTGAGTCCCGCGTCCCTGACGCATAAAAATCCCCAAAGACGCAAAATAATTCATGGCATGCGTCCCGTAGGACCCAAAGAACGATCGATCGAAAAGTGCATTTGTACAAATATCCCTTCCATGTAAATTCTGTGGCAGTGATTATAGCTGTTGTTTAACGATGCGTATTTCTTTTAGCCTTTGCTGTGCGTTAAATAGAAGGACTATATTTTAGTTTCAGTATACTGCAATACAGAGTTTTGGAGTCTGTCTTCAGATTAACTGTCTGGTTACATAAAGGCCCAGCATTTTCACTTTCGGACCCGTTTTTTTTTTTACTGGGACTCATTGGTTCTGAACTGGGACTCATAATTTTTCACAAGATGAGCCCCAGGACTTACCATAACCATTTGTACTAAATCACTGCAGAAGTCTACGTTAATTTGCAGAACCAAAGTTAGTGAAATAGCTGCGTCTATAGAGCTGATAGAACTAAACTGGAAATTAACCACCTTCAATGAATATTACACAGAAGGTCCCCAATTGGTTTTTCGGGATGCTGGATTTGCGGGATTTTAAAGTGAAAATAAAGGCAAGATTCAGGATTGAAAGTATAAACAGATGTCATGCGGGATGCTGTAAATAACCATCAGGATTACGGGACTGAAGAAAAATTTGGGTTGTGGGGTTGTCACTAAGTTGCCGGGTAAATACAACAGGTACAATGTAGGCGGGAAATCAAACAACGCTTTCCTTTGAAAGTAGCCGGGGACCACGTTCATGTAGTAGCCGGGGGAAATCCCCGGCCCACACCTCTTAATGAGAGCCTTGGGGTTGGGATGATGGGACTGGGGAACCCTCAAAATGGAGAAGCAACTTCAGAGAACTAGCTGAATGACAGTTATGAGGTACAGTGGAACCTATTAACACGATCACCACGAAAACCACTAACGGCCTCATTTTTTTGTTAGACTGTTCATGGCAAGCTTTTCTTTGACAAGAAACACTTTTCTTTTCTAAAATAGAATTTAAAATCCTAATAGCTGGACATAATGTTAACACTATGCTCAGGTGGAGAATGGATCAATCCTCAAGCAAACATCACACATCAAAGTGTCTTTTTATGTAAGCCATAAAAGAGAAAAGCCTGTTGCTAAACGCCTCTAATGTGGTTGTAATAATGAGGTGATTGTATAAACTGGGTGTTCGTAAGTTGGGTTGCCCCTCTATGTACAAGGGAATGTAATTAGCTACACAGTAATTAAGAATCAGGGGCAGTTAATATATGTACGCATCAATGTGAAACACAGTATTGTAGGGTGGTGTTCAGTACACAGATTTAACCGATTTTTTCCCAGAACATTTTCATGTGATCTCAAACCTCATGAATGTTTGTAATAAGTCAAATTCTTGTGCAATATTGTCCTTCCAGATTGACAGAGTTTTCATCCTTTTCACCAGAAGGTCACAAATTTCAAACAAGCCCTTGGAATCTGAAGTCTCAGGTTTAACCAATTGCCAGTCAAGAGAGCTCCTTTATTACAACTATAAAAATGCATGCCATACTTTTTAACTTGTATTTGGGAATACCAAGGTTTAGAGTCCTAAGTGAGCAAAGTACAAAAATCATAAATTTGTCAGAAAATTCTGCCAAGCTGAGTACATAATATGCATACCTGATGGTTCCATCTTCAGAGGCACTCCAGAGCATGTATGGAGTATCAGGAGCAGTAGCAAGTCTCTTTACCCGGCCAATATGACATTTATAAGCTTGTGATGTCTCTTTTGTTTCTACTGTGTGAATTTGAACTTTAGCATCAGCGGCAGCTGTTGCAATAATTCTGTCTCCTGTCTGTGGCAAAAACTGGAAAAATAGAAAAAAAAAACCTCAAAGAAGAGAAATATGAACATCTGCTACAATCAGGAAAAGAAACAGTTACCAGTATTGGAACGGCTTAATCCCTTTCTGCGCCCTTTTCGGTAAGGCTGGTTTATTTATGAGGTAACTGCACACAGCCAAACCTCCATCTGTAGGCGCCTCTTGTACATGTAGACAACCTTTTCCACATCAAAGCCCCATTATCACTGAAACCCCTCATAAATGACTACTGGCATCTAATGAGCAAACTGTGCAATTTTATAGGGTGATAGTTTCATAATTTTCAATAATTTTTGTTCTTTGAACCTCAGTTTTATCATTGGACACATGGTTGGCTCGTTTGTGCCAAGAGAATTTATCTGAATTTTCAGGAACATTTCTCATTCAGAAATAACAAACTTGCTTTCAAGTATTATTTTTTTCAAGTTTTATAACTGCAGAGCTTCTTCATAAATCATGTCTGTGATGCAATATTTCAATGTCAAGCAGACACAAATCAGGTCAGATGTTTAACTCTTTAAGCCCTAAGAGTGATCGGCATCAAATTTCTCCTTGTAATATAAATGCTTCAGGGTGCAAAGAAAATCATTTTCACAGCTTGCTATTCGGGCAAGCTGAAGCTAATATTTACTAGCCCAAACATCATTTCAACTAGCCCCAAAAACGTTTTGATGAGCAGATTGATTTCAAAGTTCTTCAGTAATTTGAATTCCTCAAAAAACTTCACTTGCCCATTTGCCGAATTAATAACAGAATTCACTACCCCAATAGCAAAATCCACAGGCCCCGGGCTATCGGACACTACTTTCTTTGCACACTGATGCTTTGTAAAACAGTGTGGTCATGAGAATTATGGACTTGATCACCCAAGATGAATTTGCTTGATATTTTATCAACTTCTCACCACTCCTTCTGTAGGAAAATGAATAGGGGCAATGAATGAGAATTCAAATTTTGATCTTTGAGTTTAAAGGGTAATCCCCAAAGAAGGTTCTATACATGTCCACTTAACAAAAGTTTTGCTGTTAACTTATAGAAAGAGTTACCTTAACTGAGAATATGTTTCCAGAGTGTCCAGTTTTGATGACACACTTTGTCCGGTGGTGCACGGGATCCCACACTATGGCATTTAGATCATCTGACCCTGATACAAGGAGACTAAAAAAGATATGGCAGTGTTTCTTTAAAGTTACATTTAAAAAAATACTTAACATCTCGATGGCTTCATGCCATCATTATAAATTAACATGATTTGTGGTAATAATGAAGATTTTGAGGAAGATTAATTACATAGCAAGATAGCAGAAGAAATGTTGCCCAATGCAACATCAGAAAATACCAGTTCTGTTTTTCACTTCTGAGCGATGATTTTTTAAGCATTGTTATTCGTGTTATTGTTAATAAACTCATTCACTACCAAGTTATACAGGAATTAGTTATTGAAAACCTAAGGAATTAAAAATTGTCTAAATAACCAAGTACAGTTCATTTTCTTTTCAGGTTGTAGAGCACTTTTAAAACAGGACCAAGAACGACCACAAGAGCTGCTAAGGTGGTAGAATCCTGGGAAGGGGGAGGGGTGGAGGATAATAAACTGCCACTATAAAAAACTGCATCACTGGATAATGCAATTCTAGTTCTGATTGGCTTAGCCATCATGGTACAAGAGCGATTTTACCATGCTCTCCAAATATGGTAACTGTACGTGTCAGCTCAAAATTAAAAACAAGCTGAAAATCGGTTGTTTTTACAACAAAATAAAGTCAGGAAGAATTCTTGATATTTTGTGGGCATTTTTAATAAAACAATTGATTATATTCCATTCACACTTGTTGGATATGAAATGATTATAGCCAACTCGGCACTGTGCAACTCTTTGGCTATCCACCATCTCATATCCACTGCACACTCATGGAATAATGGTTAATTATTAGATGGGCTATATACAAGTACTCTATAGTGATGTGTTGGTATGAAGAGTGAACGGTAGGGTTCTTAAGCAGTTGGGTAGGGTTCTCAGAGGCCAGTATATTTTATTATTATTATTATTATTATTACTATTATCATCATCATCATCATCATCATCATCATCATTAGATTAGAGTATCACCATATACCACACATAACACTTTATCAGAAATTGATCAGTGGTATGAAAAATTGGAGTTTCTGGATGATAGTTAGTCTAGGTTAGAGTAGGGATTTTTGTTGCCCTGTCTAGAATAGGGATAGGGTACATCTACCGTGGAAACTTCATAGCCAGAAATACAGCCACGACATCAATTTTGCCATTAAATTTTATTCTGCAATTTTCAACGGCCATGGAAAACTTTTCATGGGGTATTGACTAGGTTCCAATCCCAGTTCATTGGCATTTTCATAAGAAATGTGGTTCATAGTGATTGCAGTCTGGTATGGGCCAAGTTTTCAAGGTTCCAGCAGCATACCACACCCCAAAATTACAGGAGGAGGGTTAGAGTCCCACACATGCTTCTAAAAATATAACATCCCAGATAATTCACCTCAACTTTCAAAATGTTTAACAAATTTCTGAAGAGTAAAAGTATTTATGAGAGATTAAAAAGTCCTTTCAGACAATTAATTACTTAAACCAATTAGATTTCTTGATCGAAGAAAATAACTAAACTTTACGCTTAAAGAAATGCCATAATTTATATTTACAATTATCTAATACTTTAACAACATCCAACAAATAACATAAAACTATGTCTTACTTTCCAGCCTCATTCCACTCTAGACAATTAACACATCCTGAGTGACCCTGAAAGAAAGGTGGCTGTGCAGTCAGGATAATCACACAATCAATAACGGACTATTCACAAGCTGATGGAATGATTTTCATTCTGGAACAAGTTCATATCATCTCCATATATTTCTCTGTACTTGTTCACGTGATACCGAAGTGACGTTTAGTTCCCATTCAAGTCACTCCAGCCAGAATGAGTTCATTCCGGTTTTCAATCTGAATGAAATTCTCGCTCTGGTATGTTTCATTCTGGTATCATGTGAACAGAAAATGAACTTTGTTCCAGATTGAAAATCACCAATCATGTAGTCTGGGGCTAGCAGTAAATATGCATCTGAGGGGTGTTTACATGAGAAAAATCGCTCTGGCGTGAGTTTCACACCGGGATGACTTTTTGATTTTGTATCGCGTTTACATGATGACTGGGTCAATTCATATCTTGTTATTTAAAGGTACGTTTCGTGTTGATAAAATACACATGTGGTTCAAAATCGCAAACATTACGTATGCACTACCCGTTCCAGTCTATCGGCAGACCGATTTCACACCGAAACAGGTGGTCGTTTTGTGTTTACATGATACCGTTGCGAGATTTTGTACTGGAGTGAGATTCTCGCCCGGTATGAGAACCGGGGTGAGCTCGCCCGGGGTGGCTCTCGCCGGGGTGACTCACACCGGCATAACATTTTGTGGTGGTATCATGCAAACAAATATAGAGCCATGAGAGGGAACTGGAGTGAACTCGCTTCGGGACGAAAGTTGCCCCGGTGTCATGTAAACACCCCCTGACCTGGTGCGAAAACCACGTGAGTGAGAATGCCTTAGGCTAAGCCACACAATTTTATCATGAGAATGCAGCACGAACTTGACTCTGGAATGAAACTCATTCTGGAATGAAAGTCATTCTGGTATCAATTAAACAGCGCCTAATATATAGATAGCAGTATGAAAAGTGTTCTAAAAAGAGTGAGCCTATAAAAATCCACAGGATAATCCTCTTTTGGCCTTTGGCATGTTACACTAATCAAAGGTTTTAAAAACACTGATGTAATGCTGATGCCCGAATTTACTGAAAATAATTATTATTTTCACGATATATATATATTTTAACCAGCTAGCATCTACGTGAGCATACTGTAGAGAGACTAATAAAGTGTGTCTACTACACTCTCAGGTAAACATCGAATGCAAAACCTTTTAAATAACTATAAGGTGTCGTTTTCAGCTGCAAGAATGACAATTAATACACAACACTTCAGTTTATTTTGATCTTATATCTAAGAATTATTATTACAACAAATATGTGAACCTTTTCCATGTTCCCATACATTTCCTCTCAGTTCAATCATTACAATAGTCACACAGTTTGCATGGGCTCTTTGTGATTAAAAACAATGTAGGTTTAGGACTCCATACAGTATTTCTCATTTGTTTCCTCAAGTGATGACAATTTTCACAATACCCAGCTGCATTTTCAGTAATAACCTCACAGATCCGAGCTATAACACAACTATCAACCTTTTCCTTCACAGCTTCTTCAACTGAATTTCAAGCAGTGCTGTAGCACACTATCTCTACTTCTAGGCTCTTCCAGATCATTGGCCCAGTAAGCATGGACTTGCAGTAGTAAGCATGGACTTGTTGATCAATGTTAGTGAGAAGTTGGTGGTAAGTTCCAAGCTAAACAACTGGTCTGGAATGTTGAAGAATGATAGGCACTTATCTGTCTCCTCATTGACTGCTGCACTAGATCGCTGGACTAGTATCCAGTTCCTGACTACTGTAGGTGTGTTTCTCTACTCAAGGAGAGTGTGACTTCTTCATGACATTTTTAGCTAAGTTCACAACTGCCTCTACCTTCACTGCACTATTTACTTGGAGTAATCACAGATTAAGGAATGTGTTCAACATGGGTAATAGGTGGAGAGTAAAGGAGCTGAAGCATATTGTGAACATTGAGACATGGGGAAGTTTAGCTGATAAGCCAAGCAATTGGTAGTTTGTGTTTTTCTGTGATAAAGTATGGATAAATAGTGGAGAGAGGATCATTGCAGATTACTTAAAGTATGTTTATCGCAACTCCTTCTTCTTTAGATATGTGGAACTTTGGCCTGCTCTTCATGATGAAGGAAAAACATCAACACGATGCACATGACACAGCCATGAAAATAGAAAGTAGCCTTTCAAACTCCTCACAAAACAGCGCTACAATAATAGGCAAAATGCGAAACCCACAAAATGAGATGTTACATATCACCTTAGCCTTCACATCACCTATCAGGTTCCACTTTTGGCAATATAAGTGTGTGTGTTAAATCTCATTCGTCAACGAGGGCCAGACCTAGGCAAATTATATTCATATTAATTTTCAGGCTGCCTGCCCAGGAACCCCTTCTGTTTGGGAAATCTTTTTGTGACTTGCACACGGCTGAGCAGGTGTTGCGATTAATAGACCAAAACATCATTAAAATAGTGACCCATTAAAGACACCCCTCGAAACAAACTGCATGCTTATCATGTGACTATTACACTTGTCCTCATTCACTTCAATTCACAGTAATTTCATGTCTTTTGTTTTCAAACTTTTCATCTCCGCCAATAAGTGTTCAGTTCTGATTGGTTTTGATAGAATTTCTTTGCCTTAGGGACTGTTCATAATTTATGGGTTGGGGGTATTGGGGATGTGGAGGGGAGGCCATTAATTTTCATCCAAAACATTTAGGGGGCCCAAAATTCAATTGGTAATCTTTAATAATCAGTCCGGTTTAGAGAAGTATTTTAAAGAATAAACTTTGGGTCCACTTAAAGAAGATATATCGATAAATTCCAAGTGAAATCTGAGCGCTTCTCAACATTTAACAGAGTAAAATTACGAGACTGAAATAGGAGATCGAGAGATCGCCCAAATTTGTTTGTGATAATGCCCAATCTTAAATAAAGAGTTAAATTTGGTATTTCATTAAAGTTAATAAACAGAACATTACATGTCCTCTATATATTTGTTATATAACATCACAAAGTCTGGCAAATACATTTACTTTAATGGGTTCGAAAACACCTTCTAGTCAAACCAGAAGACTCTGACACCTGTGGTACATCATCTGGGGGAGCTCAAAAATTTTTAAGGAAAAAAATTAAGATCCCCATAGCCCCCCCCCCCCCCCCCACACCCATAAATTATGAACGGTGCCTTACTGTCTTACCTATGTTAACAGCTCAAAATGAAAGGAAAACATTATTACAATGTAAAGTCCAGAAAATAGAGTGCTACACAGCGAAGGAGTAAACATCGATGCAATGAAAGGAAAATGCCCGTGACACACCACTAGAACTGATTTGCTGCAAAGGCTGAGAATGCACAGTGGACACAAGCCCCTGCAAAAAATATCTTGGGGCACTATTTTTGTAACCATACAAATGTTTGGAATGTCAAAACATCCAGGCTAGATCAACAACTGGACACCCAAAAAAGAGAATCAGGCAACCCAATTAAAACACAATTAGCAAATAGGTTGAACAAATTGCTGCAAGTGAAAATTTTCACTGTTGACAGATTGCCTTAAATTTGATGAGATGAACTGAGAGCCACAGTTTGAAAATTTTTTTACCAGTCTCCAGGATTCCATTTCTTGCAAAAGAGGTAGTTAAAACTGGTGTAGTTAAACAAGGTAACCCTGACTTTCACCCACAGTCAGCCAGGCACTTCATGAAGAAAGAGGGTCACTTTTAACCTCTTCTCGTCAAACACCCTCCAGACATTACACCTTTTGATAAACTGCCTCATATCACCACTCATTTCTAACCAGCATAGTATTATTTTTTTAGCTAGCAAAAAGAGTGCTTACAACCCCACCCTGGGGTTGTTAGCACCCTGTTCAGAACTGTTATACCTTCACTGTTAACTGAAACCTTGCAGCACTTCATTTGCTCCTTCAATTAATTTACTGTCTTGCATTCTTCCAAAGTTTTAGTACATGTTTTTGATAACTCAGACACTTTGCAAATACTGAGGCAACAAAAGTTTGTAAATCAAGATCTTGGGTCTTAAGGAGTTCTATGCAGAGATGTCTGTCTTGGGTTCAACAAATGAAACCATTAAATCTTTAAGACCATCAGAGTTCCAGGTCGCTACCAGTGCCAGGACCAAATCTGTAATGAACTTTTCCTGTGATTCACTAAGGTCTTGTGTACCGGAGAAGAGCTTGCAACTTCCAGCGGTTTTTTGGGGCTGATTACAATGCTCACCAGAGGCTGCTGACACTTGCGTTAAACTTCTTTTCAGTGTAGGAACTTCACAAGTCATTCTGTCAAAAATTAAACTTCCTTGACTACCAATCAAATACGGTGACAATATCATCACCTCGAGTTTTCCACCCATTGCCAATCCATGTACAACCCTAATTCTTGCTTCCTCTTTTTCGAACACTTACTGTCACCCGAGTTTGTCACATCTACATGTATGAAGCCTAACTGTGCTGAAAGTCTGAGCTGTGAAATCCTGTCAGTTGCTCAAGCACTTGCATTCCCTTGTTTCCTACATTTATCAGCATTGTAAATATAGTTCTGTTAGCGTTAGCTTCATTCCTGACAACGTGTTTAGTTCAGTAACTGTTGAAATCACACAACTGAGACTTTTGTAAGCCTTGTTTAATATAGCTCGCATGAACTATGATATCCACTGCCTCTCTATGGAAACACTAGCCTATTTTAGTTCACACCAAAATGAGGCTAGTTGCAAACAATGCACATACAACAATGCCTATTGTTAAGCACCAGTCAATTTAAATCCCCTCGAGCCAGGGACTACTAACACAAGAATTTACATTGCTTTTGGGGGCTTTCAATACCTCCAATACAAGAAACTGCCGCCTGGTTAGCTCAGTTGCGAGAGCACTGGGCTGCCGAGCAGGAGGTCGTACCAACACTCAGGGTCTTTAAATAACTGAGAAGAAAGTGCCCCTTTGTAATGACATCTGCAAATGGTTAGACTTTCTAGTCTTCTCGGATAAGGACGAAAAACCATAGGTCCCGTCTCACAGCACTTTCCCTGATTTGTTCTTGTGGGACGTAAAAGAACCCACATTGCTATTCGAAAAGAGTAAGGGTCATAGACCCTGGTGGAGTGGTCAACCTTTACAGGTCGTGGGATTGGGTAGGGATGGCAGCTCGCATGGGACCTGAGTCCCGTTCGTGCACATTAATTCCCTCTGGGCAGGCCTATGTCTGGAAAAGCTGGTAAAAAAAGTTTTTGCTATAACATTGACATGCCCCATCATTCCCCAGCATGGGGGAGGTGCGGGGGGGGGGGGGGGAGGTGGCATTAAACAGTCATGACCAAAATTAAAACCTGTTATATAGTTTTAAAATATAAAGCAAAAAGTACAGCTTGAACATGAATATTAATGGTATTTTAGAAAGTTAGCACACCTGCAACTAGTTATAAATAGCTGAATATTATTAGGGAAAACAGTGAATATTTTTCTAAAATTCATTTACGTCAATAAAAATTATCACCTCTATGTATTCTCCTATTATGGCTGAAACTAATACATGCACTTATAAAATGTCCATTTTACCCTCTCTTCGTTGGGTCAAGTTAACAAAAAAAAATTTCGCGTGCATACTCTGTCGTTCAAAACTCGTGAACAATATATCCCCTTAAGCCATTTATTTGGGAGTCACGTCTAATAATGCTCCATCAATAAAACAATACTGAATTTTTTAAAATATAATTGCCGACTAGAGGCATACTTGCAATCACAATTATTGCTCTTATTGATATTTTGGATTTAACTGGGTTTTTGTAATAGTACTAATTAAGACCTAAGCCATCCTTGTTTAAGGTTGAGCTTATTTTCAAACCGCAGTTCGCCATAAAAACCATGGCGAGCCCAACGTCGGCTGGGTCATGAGTGAATCCAAATTTTTGCCTGGAAACGCCTCTTGCACACAAATAGCACGACGCAGAAATCATTCGATTAAGTTTAACAGCGTTGTTACTCCCTATTATAACTTTAAAAGTTGATTGAATCCGGTAATATATTTAAGACAGAAGCAAAATAAACATAAGCTTAAGCTTATACCAGACGCAACCATTATTGTGAAAGAAAGTGTGAGAGTGTTTTAAAGTTCTCGATACAACCTGGAAACATAGGAAGGAATCATTTTACCTCAAGTTCCGTTTCCAGCCCTAGTCTTTCAACGAAAGGAGAATGGACCTGATATCGGCGCTGAAACCCTCGCGTGATGTTCGTCTATGAAGAGAACGAAAGCTTAATTTCAACAAATTCATGGAGAAATGTAAATTGCGGCCCAGAAGAGGGCTTTGTTCACATTTGCAAACTGTACCTTCAGTTCTCGATTCCTGATCATCAAGGCAATATTGTGAGACTCCATGTCCAACTCACTTCAGTTTCTTTTATGAAATGAAACTTCGCCTCTCTTCCGTTTTCAAAACATCTCGAGTTTCGTGTCAATGCGTGCAGAGTACTTGACAAGCTCGTAAACACTGATCACATCACAGCTAATACGCAGAGGAAAACCTCTTGTAAACCAAATATGAGTCGTGAAGTCAGGAATTATGATTTGAGGAAGTTGAAGATAGACTTAAGGCTTATGAGTGAGCATTTTACGTCTTCCGCAGCGAAAAATTCGATAATAATATCCGAAGGTGTTATTCATGCGCTCGACGAGATCAATCCTGGTGCTTAGCTACCAAGCCTTCCCAGAGTCCACGAAGTGCCTCAAGGATTTCGGGGAAAAATTCGCGTTAGACAGTTTTAAGTGTTTCCTTAATTTACTGAGGTTCGTTAAAACTCTGAAATCGAATAATAATTAGGCACTCTTAATAATTTCGTCTATTACAATATTAGGTACGCTTATTTTTTTTAAAAAGGAAGAAGATCAATCCAAGACAAATCTAAACCACGCCCATTTTGATTTCAGCATCCTTTTATGTGAAGTCACGTTTAAGACAGAATCCATCAGGAAATTGAGTAATTTCAGTGGACAGAAACTTTGTATTAAATAGTTTAAGCAATATCGCATTCTTTTTCACATTTTTCAAGGGCTATGGACATAATTAGTTATTTGAAATAACACCAAAGACTATTTCTCATGTGCATTTGTGAGTCCGAGAAAATTAATGTCGGAATTTCACAAATACAGTTGAAAAAACAAAGGTAGATTTCTGAAAATTTTGTGACATTTGAAATTTAATTCTCGGGCTCTCATAAAAAAATATTCTTTGGTGTTATTACAGATAGCCAATTACATCTATAGCCCTTGAAAAATGTAAAAAAGAATGCGATATTGTTTAAATTATACTGCTACAAGTTTTTTGTCCACTGAAAATTAAAATTACTCAATTTCCTGATGGATTCCGTCTTAAATTGCTAAAAAGTAAATATTTTTTAATATTACCAACTCCATGGTTTTTAAATGAAGGATGATCATCGCAGTTATCTGAGCAACTCTTGCAGTTGAGGAAAGAAAGCCTGAAAAAAAATTCAGGCTTGTACGGGATTCGAACCCTTCACCGGGAATCCCGTACAAGCCTGAATTTTTTTCAGGCTTTCTTTTCACAACTGCAAAAGTTGCGTATATAACTGCGATGATCATCCTAGTTTAATTCTTCACTCCTCAATTCACATATATGAATGTCATATATTCATAACTTCTCCATAGTTTTTGTTGTAACTTTCTAAACGCGAGTTTTATATCTAAAGTGCATTTTAGATTAATAACGGGATCAGGTATTATTTGTTTATCTGTTCAAGTTCCTTTTTTAGTTGCTTCTCCAGTACAAGTCAAGCGTAGCTTTTACCACTTCAATAAAAGTTTAAAAGATCTGTTCCAGCCCCAAAGTGCCAATTCAGCCCTGCAGTCCAAAGTCTAAAGCCCCATTTACAGAAAAAAAATGGGTCCGGAATCATAAAATAGTTGTTACGGACCAGATATTTTTGCCGTGTAAACCTTCCGTACCATACCGGAACCATAAAAAAGTTGTTATGGACCAGATATTTTTGCCGTGTAAACCTTCCGTACCATGTTTTCATGAAATGGATCCGGACTCGCTTTTTTCTGGTTTTGGGACCATAGGCGGCTATGGCCCCAAACCCGGAAAAACGAGTCCGGACCCCTTTTGCTGCTGTTCGAAAGCGCTGTGTAAACGCATCTTCGTTCCGTACAGGGGTTGGGGGGGGAAGGTGTCTCCAAGGAAATCTGTGGTACAGTCCGCCTGCCAGTATGACGTCACGTCTCTCGTCAGTGACTTTCAAAATGGCGAGCAAAGTGTTCATCGAAGAGACCGATAAAAGTTTCGATTTTATCACGGAAATACCGTTCCGATTTCTTGGATTTAGAGATTTTAAGGTTTCTATTGTCATAGAAAATTAGATTTTAGTACTTTTTTGGAATGAAATGTCCCGTGATTGAATGAATTTTAAAGATTCCTTTCTATCGTCGAGCAAATTTCAGGGACACCCAACGAGAATATAGTTCAAAACCACTTTAACATAACATTGTTAAACGTATTTTAGTATTTAAACGATAGATATAGGCATATTTTTATTCCCTAAAAATTTTTCATATGTTCGGATTTTCTAGCTGAAAGTCTAGTGATCCGAAAATTATAGGGATCAAAACTTACCTTTTCGAAAATTCCAGCCAGAAAAAAGGCTCCCGAAAATTCTAGGTGACCTTTTTAGGGTAAAAATCCGTTAAAAATAGGCAATTAGACCATGTTTTAGATGTTCGAAAATCCTAGGAGAGGCAGGCAAGCAAGAAATTTTGCAACAACTGTTACGAAGATTCTAGATCTCAAATCGTCTTCCGAACAGATATTTTCCGAAAATTGTCTTTGGATGCCCCTGAAATTTTACGGGCAATCATACCGACCGGTCACACTTTTGAGGGCCAGTGCATAGCAAGATTTTGGAGTTTAGACAAAGCAATAGGAGGTTCATCAAAGGATGTATTATACTTTACATTGTGCGTATTTTCAGCTCTTTAGAGCTAGTGAAACGCCGTATCATTCCTCTCAAAGTTCGTTTAGTTGTAGCGTTGAAAGGGGAAGCAAAATGACAGGTATTTGCGAGAGACTATGAGCACTGAATCTTGTTGCTTTACCGCATTGTAATACTGTATTGGGCATACACCTGTAATTCTGTAATTAAATCCCGAAAACGAATAAAAGGTTTCGTTTAATTATTTTTGGGGGGCAAACCCAGTGGAGATTTTAGGGTAATAATATTGGTGATGAAGACGATGTACAAAGGTAAGTTTAACTTTCGCCAGTGGGTCACTGGTGGGTGTAAATTAGTACAGTTTGTGGAGGTGTACTGTGTGTGTGTTTGTCATGATGTCAACTAACATTGAAAAAAATTCAGCTGTTTCAGAGGAGGGACATGTCTTGACAGCTCATGGTTTTTATCTGGTCGTAAGCTTGGCCAGTATGTAGATCAAGAGCTTTTTGAATCCCTTTTTCAAAATAAAACTCCGGACTTAAGCTTAAAATATATATTGATCCAAGTGCATGACCAGCAGGGTCTGCGGTAAGAATAATAAAAAAAGGCCAAAAGGAAAAATAGTGTTTAAAATATGACCAAACGGGATTAAAAATCGGTACAAAGAAACAGAAAGCAGCGTCGCCGAGAGTCGAACCCGGTTTATCTGCACGTGCAAGAAACACCGAGCCTTGACCACTGCACCGCAGTGACACACATGATTTGAAAAATTTAATTTTGTCATATCAAAACAATTTTTCTATGCCATAGACGCTGTTTGAAGCGGGTAGAGCTGTATTTATCATGAATTCAAATATATATTTGAGGAAAATTAGCTTAAGAGCGCATTTCAAAGCTATTTTGCATTATTTCCGGTTCAACGGGCCGACTCTGGGTAGATAATCCGATCGAGCTAGCTTTACTGAATTTGGTGGAGAATTAGGAGATCAACAGAGGCCTGCACTCGAAAGGAATGATATGAAGTTAGACCCATTTAATTAGCAAAAGAATAGATGAAATATAAACATGCATGATCTGTGAATGAAACCTCCTATTCTGGAGACTAGACCTTCCCTATTTGAGAAGTTTTGATGACCTTGCCGGTCCCGTGAAATAGATGGCGATCCCCCAACACGGCTCGCAAAACAAGTTAACAAAATTTTACAATCACGGACAAAAAATATAAAAACGATTTACACAAGCAGACTATTGCAACACCAAAGCTCACACACATTCGATCAAATAAGTGATATATAGCGATATTTGTTAGCTTCTTTGCTTTTCCTCGACCTCGCTCGTCCAAATAACTGTCGTATCCCTTGCTAATTTGCACAAGCGACCCGAGGCTCTTGCCCGTTACTATGTGACGTCATACTGGCAGGCGAAGTGGGTCAAGAAACTTAGGTGGAAAACAATAGAGTTACATTCCCCCTCCTGGTTCCGTACCATCTTCTTCATGTGAGCCTGCCGTGCTTCATGGTGCTTTCACGCATGTGTACTAGTGCACTTTTCAATCATAAGCCTAACCTGATTGTTACCAGTGTAAACGGTTAAAAAATTGGTCCGAACCACTTTTTAATGGGTCCGGACCCGGTTTTTTCTGTAGTGGAAGTGGGACTTGATTCAGCCTCTCCTGGAGCCATTTAAGCACAATTTAAGCCAAAAGAGCCCCATCAAAAGCCTATTCCAGAACACGCTAGGACTCATTTTAGCCAGTGGGTGCAAATCAGCCCTAGGTAATTGGAATGTATTGGCCCTGATAAGGGCAGCCAAATTAGACCCATAAAATAGGACTTTATTTTACTCACCGAAACGTTCCCATTTTTAGGGCTAAAACAGATGGTTGGTTTACAACAGATCAGACTAGTCAGGGAAGTCATTTACAGTGGAACCCGTTTAATACGGTCATCAATGGGCCAAAAAAATTGGCCTTATTAACGGGGTGCCCATATTACCGGGGCAGGCTCAAATTTAATGACTCGAGGGCCGTTATGACACATACACCGTTCATCGCCTTCGCCGTACTGTTCTCATTAATAAACAACCAGAATGTAGATATCACGTACAGTAATTGAAAAAAGCTACTTAAAATTTTCCTTCAGTACATGAAACTCTTTTAATTAAATTCGGCTATAAACAGTACAAGAATAAGCTCAGATTACTAGATCAATACGTGAAATTGACATGCCACAGACATTTTAATTTTCTAAATGTCGAACGAGTGGCCATATTAACGGGATGAAATTATAAGAAATTCTACTGTCTGGGATTTTAAAATGTGCCCGTTGGCCATATTAACGGGTGACGCATTAACAGGTTTTTTTTATAAGTAAATGTATGGCCGTTTTGCCGGGCCTAAAAAACTGGCCGTAATAACGAGGTGACCGTCTTACCGAGGGGCTCCACTGTATCTCTACCATGAAAAAGACCGGGACAGGCATAAATGAACTTATTAATCGCTCAAGGAAAAAAGTGGAAAATATTTCTGCCTTAAAGGATGAAAAAAATGGTCAATTAATCCACGATCTGAAGAAATTACCAGCCGTCAGGAGCAAACATTTTGCCTCATGTGCCAGTGGAGCTATTCTAGCTGCCAAGCTACCCCATTCTGAACGTCATTTTTCAGAGTATTTTGATCATAGTCAAAAATCCTTTTATTTTAATCATGTTACTCCTGCTGAATTAGAATCTGAAATACCGCTTTTGCCTATCGGAAAGTCAGATGGGGCTTACTCTCGCCGACTATCATCTTAAAAGTTGCAACACATTTCATACTGAGTAAGCCACTTACAGGGATCCATATTCATTTTTTTCTGAGTCGTCAGCCGGGCAAGTAAGCCTGGTGGCCTACTTGCCCGGTTCCAATTTGGGTCGTCCAGACAAAAGTGCAGAATTAAAGAAAGAATTGCGACAAAATTGTGTGTAACTTCGAAACTTTGCATTTGCATTTTATTTCCATTGTAGTTACTACGAGCAGGCTTCAGTTCTGAAACCAGACACAGTTTTTTTTACGTTTTACAAGACATTTTGCCCCCTGATGTAGCTGTTTGGGATGTCGAGCATAAAACAAGCCACGGTGTGCCTTCTTGCCATAAAGGCAAGAAGGTACGCTTACGTTTTTCCTCGTGGGCAACGGCTCCCGTTGAGTTTCACTTTTTTCTTTTTCGCCAGGGGCTTTGACATGCCTTCAATAAAACGCCGCATGTTGATTGCTGTTTTGCACATGTTTTCTTCGAATGGCCCGTCAGCGGTTAACAACATGAAAACTGAGCCTGCGATCACTTCATGGAAAATACTGCACTATCAAAGATGGCAGCTAAACTTACGATCTCATTGCAGACAAACAGTTGCGTGTTATTCTCCTTTATTCTCTAAGTTTTAATTGGATGAGAAGAACCCAAACACAGGTTAAATTGTACATGATAAAATAAAATAGGAAATATTTTGTGGTTGAGCAAAAGCTCACTTGCCCAAAGGACGACTTTTGGAGTTACCTTAGTCGTCCTTGCCAGATTGTAGTCGTCTGCGACGACCGGACGACTGCAAATATGGATCCCTGCACTTATGCGAATAATGAATGCTTCTATCCTCGAGGGATCCTACCCTGAAAAATTGAAGTTGGCAGAAGTGGTTCCTATTTTCAAAAGTGGTGATGACTCCGACCCTAACAATTATTGTGCTATGTCTCTCCTCTCAGTAGAATTTTTGAAAATCTCATTTACAAACGTTTGACGACGTTTTTTGAGGCAAATGATCTTCTTTATGAGTCACAGCACGACTTTACAGAGAAACACTTTCCAAACCATGTAATAACTGATATAGCAAATAGGATTCAAAACAATATGGATAAAGGAATGTTTTCCTGTGTAATTTTTATAGGTCTCAAAAAGGCATTTGACACAGTTGATCATGCAATAATTATCATTAAGCAAGCTAACCCGATGTAGAATTAGGAGCATTATATTAGACTGGTTTGCTTCTTATCTTAAGTGTCGATCTCAAGGAATTCAAATTGGCGAGAATTCTTCACCTAAGGAACTAAATCTTTGTGGAGTCCCTCAGGGATCTGTTTTGGGTCCTCTTTTATTTCTGATCTTCATCAATGATATTCATAAATCCTCAAATAAATTACAATTCTTTCAGTCTTTGCCGATGATACTACATCTTCTATTTGTTCATAAAAATTTGGAATTGCTTGAAAAATTTATCATCACTGAACTGCGGGAAGTTTCTGAGTGGCTTATTGTCAATAAGCTAACACTGAACTGAACATCAAAAAATCAAATTACGTTATATTTCACCATCAACTCGGAATTGTCAGCCGCCATCAGCAATCCTGAGCTGCGCTGCGGTAGACTGCAAGCTGTTTCCAGTGCTGCTCTAAATACAACAAAATATATTTGAGGATCAAAAGACCCTGGTGAAGAAACTAACAGAGAATTTTACTCAGTGAAATGATAATAGGGACAACTTTTTGCGAAGATAATTCAGTCAGTCAATGATAAACTGTTTCTTTATGCCATAACACAACTAACAACTCTTTTTAACAACTAACAACTAACAACTTTTATTACATATTAATTACAGTTTACAAGTTATAAATTAAAGTGAGCTAAAAAAAAAAAAAGGGCTCCACCAGCATTGCAAAACCTTTCCGCGAAAACGTGGTGACGATTGTTCTCTTTTACACACCATCGGGTAAGACCACAAAGGCTATCTTTCAAGATAAAGCTGGGGAGATTTTATCGAGAAGAATACTAAGACAGCATTACCCAGGTAAATTTTCTTTCTCCTTTCCTCCCTTGCGGAATTAAAGTGAATAATATATTGACAATGGCTCAGGCACAAGCTTCACTCAATGAAATCATGAACCTGCAGGAGGCAGGCCCAGATAGTTCGCCACTGATCAGAATTTCCAACCACCCTTGATGACACACCCTCTCAACGAAAGAATCCGTACCAGTTTTCACTTGCAAATGTTAAGGAGCCATGTCGGTGTCTAGTTATAACGCCGTATACAGGAAACAAGACTATAGAGAGTTAGATGTAGACGTTTTCTTATGCTTCTCAGGGGCGTAGCGTGACCATTTTGTCAAGTACGCACACGTACACAAAAAATAATATAACGTTTTTGCTTTCCTTTAATTATACATCTTTTGGCAGTCTACAGGCTTGTTTACGATAGAACGTGATATTACAAAAGCTTTTAAAATGTTCTTGTTTCAGTTGGTACTGGAATGTTTACAAGCACGAGGCCCCTCCCCTAAATAAACTTCCAAAGCGCTAAATAATTCACGACACGAAATAGCTCGAAATCCAAATAAGATGTTTTGTTCAAACGCTAAACGAAAATTTAGAAAAACATTTTTATGTTTGGATGAAATATAAGGTGTACTGCCGCTTTTATTTTTTCCGTGTCGCTCAAGAAAAGTGACCACCTAAAGCACATCTTTTTGTGCAGAAATTTAGAGTTTAAAAGCATCGGTTGGAAAGAATTTCAGCGTGTACTTAATTGTGTAAATTTTCCGCACTCTTAGTCCTTTGCTGACTTTATTTCGATCATGAAGTTGATCATGGAACAAACAATTATAGTCAGCATTTATTTATTTTCAGTTTTTCTGAATATCGCTAATGTTTATTTTGTCATTGAAAACAATAGTACATCAGCTAGTTGTAACTTTCCTGCAAAATTCTTGTTGATACCGCGCCACACGTGCACCTCATACTTTGCTTCAGCTTTATGCCTCGATTGTATATTATATATGGTCGGCAGGGTCTGGTCCATGATTTCCCATTTGAGCGACATTAATGTAGTCTTCGATAAACGTTTTCTACAAAAAGAGAGAAAACTAAAAAAGTGATTAGCTTTTCAATGGGAAACTTCCCTCCAGATAAATCTTGAAAGGAATGATAATCAGCCAGGATCTATTTTTTGTGGCGGCAAATGTGTTTGCATGTATTCCCCAAATCTTCCTTTCTTTTTTCATCAAATTGCAATGTATTGTGGGATCGCCTGATAAAGCAAATATTTCAGGAATGTTTCAAATTTATCTCACACCACTTCTCAAACTGTTGTATTTTTCTTGTAAAAACTATGCGGAAAAACAGCGAGATAGACAGGAACAAATCCACACAATACAAGGTCAAGTTATGACACTACAAATGGCTTTTACTTATAACAGAAAATCTTTTTAACGCACGTGCGTATTTGCGTAAAGAACGCTACGCCCCCGCTTCTCAGCCAGGTCCATTGGTATGGTAGTCAAATAAGTTGACTATCGTGCCCTATACTGCAACTCCTGCTATCTTTGACATGCCATATCAAGTGAGGCCAAACCAAAGCAAGAGGAGTATAAAAGGCTTCAAGCACTCGACAGCTTCAGCTAGATTTGCCCAGCTTGCCCTGCCCCGTCTCCTTCTTATCTCCGAACCCTGGCCGTGGCCTAAATTGCTTGTTAGCAAATGTTCGGTCAGTCAAAAACAAGCTATTAGACCTCCACATCACCAGTTACAAAGAGCATTTTGACATCACCCCTCTCACTGAAACTTTTGCTGGATTCTTCAGTTCTAGATCATGAAATTATTCCTCATCTCAAGCATGTTAAGGCATGATCCAAAGCCTAATTTGCATAAAAGCGACAAAGAGTCATAACTTTAAGAGACTTAACATAAACATGATTAATCTTGGTAATAACATAAAACTTGACATCCTTAAGTAAGTCTTCTGTTTAAAAGGTCGCGTGACCTGTTCAGCAGTTTTCCTACCAGAGGAGAAAAGTGAAAACGCGGCCGCCGAGATGACATATAATGGGTATATGTTAAAACACCAACGCAATTGTCTGGTTTCTCTATTTAAGAATCTCTCCAGAATGGGTGACTACCATTTACCCTTAAAGAATAATTTTTAAAAGTAGGTCACGTGACCATTTTATTCTTCTAATAACTTCTTAATGAAATCAGATTTATCTCCGTTTTGCACAGAATTCGAATCTATGCACCAAGTTAATGAATACTGCATGGTTCTTTGCCTGCCACAGATAAACACAGTTGGCTCATTTCATTTTCCTCTTTTTCTTTAATCATGACGTCATCGAAAACGTGACCAGAGTTAAAAAACTCTTAAAATGTTACCGGTGTTGAATCATTTCTGCTCCGCTTCAAATGGTCGAAGGAGCTAAATCAACACTACTTCTTTTAAGAGAGCTGATTTCTTCGCGGTAAGATCAGAGAAAGGGCATGCCTTAACATGCTTGAGATGGCTTTTCAATTATAAGAGTATATCGCCCGAACCGGAGAGGTGACGTTGTTTTGTTGGCGTGTAGAGATGACCTGGTGGCCATCAGGAGATGCGACCTTGAGGCAAACGGATTTGAGTTACTCTGGTACTAAACATCTTCAGTCTCTGGCTCAAGGTTCCTCCTTGGCGTCTTTTACCCGCACGTTTAACACAAACACTGACTATTTGAACATTGTTGAAGAGTCTTTTTTTCGGATTGTAAAGTCGAAAGCAGAAAAACTCTTTTCCGTCGGAGATTTTAACCTCCCAAAATTTTGACTGGATCAACCAATGCCCTCTTAGCTTCGACATATTATACGTCAAGAATTTTGAATTATTGATTGATTTATTCTTAACACTCATGCCACAAGGAATGAAAACATCCTTCACCTTGTCCTTACATCGACACCTGACTTAGTCAAGAATTTATCTGTCAGTCACCGTCTTGTCCATTCCGATCATTTGAATGTCACTTTTGCTGTCAACGTGGACTTCGACCCTCCAGCCCATAGGCCTAAATTTATTTTTGACTTCAAAAAGGCTAATCTCATTGACCTAAGAAATTTTGGACATATGAAAGTTCCCTGGAATGTTTTAGTGCCTAATGCTGACACAAACATATCCTTATCCAACTGGGAAGAACTCCTCTGGTCGGAGCTGTCGATAAGTTTGTACCTAAAAAGAAATTCAGAGATAAACTTACACCCCCATGGATCGACTCAGAAGTTAAAACCCTGTGTCGTAAAAAGGAAAAAAGGAAAAGGGTAGTAGGAAAGCTCTGAGATCCAAAGACCCTACTGACATCGAGCACTTTAAGGCACTAAGGAGAGACTGTAACAAGCTCATTCGCCCTACATATAAATGATACTTGTAAAATATCTCCTCAGAAATTTCTCAGAATTTCTTTTCAGTGCTAAAACAAAGTCACGAAAGTTGCCCTCTGCTCTTATCGTGGACGAGTCAAGTACACAGTCTATAACAGACACTCTTGCTCATGCTAAGCGTTTTAATTACTAAGTTAATTCATTCTTCCTCCCTCCTGATAGCGAATCTCCGCCTCCTGGCCTACATCGTATTGCACCCACCAGGAACAAGTTATCAGTTGTTACACTTTCTGTTACTGAAGTCCAAAAGGTATTATTGAATCTGGACCCATCTAAGAGCCCAGGGCCAGATGGTGTAACTGCCAGACTTTTAAAAGAGCTTGCTGATGACATTGCAGCCCCACTCACCTGGTTATGCAACCAATCACTATCCAATGGAGTTTTCCCGACCAGCTGGAAGGACTTCAATCTCATCCCTGTTCATAAGTCAGGTCTTAAAAACATTGAGTTTAACGACAGAGGCATAGCTCTACTTTCAATTCTGTCTAAGGTGCTGGAGAAATGTGTCTTTCTTAGAATATATAATCCAAGACCGAGACCGCAAGTTTTTCTGTGAACCTAAAATTTGTTCACACTTCCCAGAAGAGAAAGAAGAGTTAAGAAGTTACGAAGCATGGAGAAGTTTTTGTCCAGGATGATTTTGGCTACACAGAGACGTACAAGCGCAAGATTCCTACTTTTGATGATGTCACAGTTTCACAGTAATATACAAGAACCCACCGAAACAATACCAAGATGTTAAAGACCACATATAGAAGCTAGTAGAAGTCATACTAGTTAAGGAAAGCCAGAGCTCTCATTCCTCTCCTCCAGTTGTTAGCTTACCTACGACATCGCCGTCTACTCAGAAACCTTAAAAGAAAAATTAGAGCTACTGCACGGTCTTTGTAGGCCTTAAGGAACATGGACTCTAGCTGAAACCATCTAAACTTTATTTATTTATTTCAACTTTCTTTAAATTTGGAAATATAACAAAAAAAAATACATTGGGACTACCCTGCAGTTAGCGAGGCTAGTCGAGGCAGGCCAGGCTACATAATTTACTACAAACTAGACAAATACAAAGAAATTAGACGTTATATACGTAAGTATATATCTGTCTGGATTTGCAAAAACATGGCTACAGAAATCTCTTTTATATACCCCTGACTGAGCCTTGTAGTGGACCATGATTTTTTTTTGTTTTCATAGTTACTTTTTATTTATTTAATCGGTACCGGATATGCCGCAGTAGATAGACTTTGATGAGTTTCTCGCTGGCTATTAATCTATCACCCACCCCCCCCCCCCCCCAAAAAAAAAAATGTTTTTCATAACTTCCTATAATTCTCCCTGTATGTCAGTTTGAAATCAGCGCGCGTATATATTAGACTGAACTCGGCTCTCATAGTGGGTTGTCTTAGAGTTTTTTTGGCTGCCTTGAGCAAAGTTTTCCGGAAGGCATCATTAAGCCTTATGAAGGAACAATTCTCTCGTCTGGCAAAGTCTGCTGCGTCCAATATCTTTTGGTATTTCGTCTCATTTCGGGCTACACGAGTGAAAGACTGATCCTGAGCTTGGGACGGAAAGATTGGATATTGCTAGCTTTGTTGTTGGCAGTAACAAGTCTTTGGTGTCACAACGTTGGTCCTAAGGTTGAAATCTATTAGGCAAGATGGAAATTCATGCTGATTTCTGACCAGGCCGAAGACTTAATAAAAAATTAGCTGTGGTCACACTACAGACTTTTTACCTAGGTAAACACGACTTGTTGACAGTTTACCTAGGGAAACTTGATTTTTTAAGTGTGACCGATTTTTCCCTAGGTAACTTACCTCGGGGAAATTTTATCGTCTGGGTCTTGGATATGTCTCGAAAACAATAGAGTTTCCCTTGACAGCTACCCCAAAGCAATAGCTAGGGAAAAATGAAATACCGAGGTTGCTAGCCAATAGACGCTCGTCGGCGAAGGTCTTGATGACAGAACCGGACATAGATCAAGCTGTGAAAGAAATTTTGGGAGCACAAGTCGTCTACGTCTTCGCCTTTCTTCACCTTGCACGTTGAATTAGCGTAAGAAATAACACCGAGATAAAAGAAAAAAACGTCTCTTTGATCAGCTAGATCCCTGCGCATTTTGCCTTCTTGAATTTACGCTCCAAAAAATTTAACGGGCGTGAAAATATTGGGAGCCGATATCAGTAATGTGACCTTCCCAGAATTTTTACCTAGGTAAAACAAAACCCGAGATGAATTTACCTAGGTAGATTTTTGATGAATTTGCCCTAGGTAAAAAGGGTTTACCTAGGTAAAAGTCTGTAGTGTGACCACAGCTATTGTGTGGAAGGCAGGGGCTGTATGTCTCCTTTTCAAGCGCTGGTTTACATCTGGGATCTTGAATAAATCGACTGTCAGTGAGTCGAGAAAAGTTCCATGTGACAATTTATGTGGAGAAAGCGAGAGTTTTACGGAGTAATTTGACGATGTTTCGCCCGTGTTAAGTGTGGAAGTATTATGAGTGGTTTTCGGAAGTGTTGTGATTGCCGCGAAACTCATAGCCTGCGTAGCATGGCGGTTTTGGTTGGGCGAACTAAGTGATAAAGGCGGGCGAGGGCAGAGAAACCGCGAGGAGATTGGAGCGGGAGCAACTTGAAAAACCGCCTGCACGGACGGGGGGCTTTTTTGAGTCGGTCCGTACGCCAGCGTACGGATCGTTCCGATTGGTTCGGAATGTTCGCTTGTCAATCAAATATTTTGGTAATCTCCCATGGGAGAGTTTCGAGGGACTGAACAAAACATCTCCGCAAAACAAAATCAAAATATCAAAGAAGCGTTGACTGGAGCGTCGTCGATCTTGAATATTTGACGGGAAAACAGGGCGATTGTATTGAAGCCTAAACAGGAAATGGCCATTTACAGTCTTCTTCAAAGGAGAGATGTCATGGAAATTTTGTCAACAAGATTTGGCAAGAGCATGATCTTTACTGTCTTTGCTATGGCCAAAGAAGAAATATCGTCATCGAAAACCTGTATGATCACAATTTCCCCTCTAAAAAGTACTATCGACGACCAGATATCTGAAATGTTGTCGCTGAGCTGTACAGCAATGGACCTTATGACAGAAACAGTAAAATTCAGTGCTTCGAGAAAGTTCACCTCAATTTTCTCTATTACTCGGTGTTAGACAATAACGCACTCCAGCGCAATACTACGAACGTTGTCCGCGATTGTGGTCGATGAATCGCATATTGCAGTCTGTGGAACTCCTTACTTCTCCATACTTTTTTGCTTGGTGTAGCTTAAGTTTAAGCCACAACTCAAATCTGAAGATCGCGCTATACGTAAAAATACAACATCCGGCAAACAACACTTAAAAAGCCGCGCACAGCGTCAAAACATTCACGAACAAAGAAACTACAAACCAAGGCTCCTTGGTTTGTTGTTGTCCAGATCTAGGCATTTTAGTCGGAAAAGACCAAGGAAACTAAAATATTTATTTAGCGGTAATAAAAAGCTTTAGGGTTTAAGAATGGTCAAAGAATTTAGTACTTTACAACTGCATCTGAGATCAACAAATTCTAATTAGCAACACTAACAATAACCACAGGAAATAATTACTCATACCAACTTCATGACCTATAAATAAATGTAAGACTTAGTGCAGCAAAAATAAGATCTACTCAGTCAAGTTTAGAGCGCAGTGTAGTCACCTATGCGCGAGATAGCCACAAAAAAAAAACCTGTGTTTGTTCAAGCAAACTCCAATTCCGGCCAAGGTCACGTTTTACACAAAATCACGAGCTTTTGTGTCGTGTTTAGGTCAACACTATATTTCTGATTGGCTGGGAAAACTGAAACCAAACAAGTTGTCAACAGGATGTCAAAATGAGTTGAAGGGGGCGGCAGTTGAAAAGGCCACGAATCCGGGCAGGCGGTTTTTATTTTTCTCGCGGCTTCGCCGCTCGTTCTCGCGCGCTTCGCGCGCGAATTTTTCGTGGATACGCCGCCCCTGCGCCCGGCTCGACAAAACCGCCATGCTACGCAGGCTACGAAACTCATTTATTGTGAGATTTCCCGAAAGTGTTGACAGACAAATCTCAGGCCAGGTATGTGTGGTTGAGCTCGTGTTACCAGAATACTTTGTGCCAAGCATAAAAACGCCTTGTGAGTGTTTAGTTTAGGTGATTTTCTCTTAGAAAGCCTATTCTGTGCTCAAAGATTGTGGATTCTTAATCTGTTTTCGGCCGACACTGAGTTGTGGGCCTCACGGTTTGACTGACTAAAAGATTACAATTTTTGGACGTTTCAAATGTTGTTTATTTCATCGCAAAATCCTGTTACTTCTTGCGAGAGAACTTTACCGTCTATTGCCCGCAATAATGCTGTCATTGTTTAGCTTCAGCTAGTGACTTTTAACTGCTTCCCATTCCACTTAGATGTCAAATAGTTAAAATGCACTTGAAATTTCTTTAGCCACGTTTTAACAAATCCAGACAGATATATTTTACAGTAAATAAATACTATTCTAGTTAAATACGAGGACAATATTAAAGTGAAAATTTTAAAAATAAAATAACATGAAAATAAAGGACAAGAGAGTTACCTTTTCATTTTCACAATAATCGTATCCACATCAATATAGAAGTCTTCAGTTTGAAGGATATCGAGTAACATTGCTTTTAGTGATCTTTTAAAAGCTTTTTTCGGTCTTTCTTTAAGAATTTGAGGTATCCCATTCCAAAATTTTGACCCCCACGCGAAAAAGCATTTCGCTTGACATTGAGTCGAGATTCTTAAGTATAAAAATGTTCAGAGGTTGAGGCACGTTTATGGTAAGTATGAACACTAGAAATTCGAGAGAAGAGTTTCAAAATATTATCTGGAGCAGTGTTCTTATTTACATCATACATAAAACAACAAATAATTCATGTTTAACGAACCGGTTGTACTGAATTCTATAATCAAACTCGGTCGCAATCACGCAATGAAATAACTGACACACACACGGAACACTTAGGGCCTGTTTACATGGAGGTGGGGGACCCCAGGTAGGTGAATTAGCCCGCTAAGGTGGCGTAAAAAAAATAACCCTCCTTTATATGCAATCTTGCAACCCCGCCAGCCCGGGGTGAACTTTCTCAAGTTTATTGAATGGTCGCTAAGCACGTAAACAAGAAAAATGCTGGCAAACCACGTGTTTTGGCGATTAATGCTCTTCCACACTCACTTGCGGCTCTTGCTGAAACCTTCAGTGATGTCGCTCTCTATTGTTACCTTTAATAATGATGCAAAGCCACCGCCAAAGTGAATTTTGCGCTAATTTGATGTACCACAAATCCGACCCTGGCTAGGCGGGTTACCCCACCTTGAAACGTTTACATTGCAAAATTTGACCCCGACTGAGAGGGTAGCCCGGTCTGACCCGTCAAGGCGGATAGCCGGCTTGCCACCCCACCTATCATGTAAACATGATCAAATTAAAATGAGAGATTATAAGGATAGGCGGGTTACCCCACCTAAGCAGGTTACCTACCTGGGGTCCCCCACCTCCATTTAAGCAGGCCCTTAGTTCAAAAACACCAATGATTTGCTTTAATTGAAAAGAAGCTATTTGGTCCTTAACGAAGAAAAAAAAACAAGGAAATAAGAAAGAAAAGCTAACAGAATCATTACACTCCCGGCATAGTAAATCGAACCCAATCGAACTAAATTTCGATCGAACTCAATCGAACTCAATCGGTGGATTGAGTTCGATTGAGTTCGGCAATCGAACGAAATCGAACTCACCGAAAAGAAGAAAAATCAATCGAACCCAATCGAACGTTTGATTTTCGAACTCGTGATTTATGTAAAACAGACGTTGAAAATCCATTACCAGATCTTAGAAGCTCGAGTTACTTCAGCCCTGAGTGTAGCGCACGTGTTTTTCGTAAACGAAGAAATTCCGCAGAAATGGCTTCAGATGCGTTGTGGATCGTAAGCTTCAAATGTATAGTCAAAGGCTACCAGGAATGCCGCTTTGACGTCAAGGATGGCGAAGTTTTCAGGGTTTGTTCTGTTCTCTTCTCTTAACTACCGTGGACAGTTTATAAATGGGGTTTGTGATATTGAATAAATAGTAAAAAAAGCGCAAGAAAAACTTGCTTTGACGGGCTTGCTTTGTATAGGTTCACCAGAGCCAATCGAACGAAATCCATTTAATTGTGTTCGATTGAGTTCGGTTTCCGAGTTTCCGGGTTCAATCGAACACAATCAGACGGATTGAGTTCGATTGAGTTCGATTTGTTCGATTGAATTCGATTTGTTCGGAAATCGAACTCACTGAAAGTGTGGTGTTCGATTTCGTTCGATTGCCGAACTCAATCGAACTCAATCCACGGATTGAGTTCGATTGAGTTCGATTGAGTTCGATTTTCGAACGTTCGATTTACTATGCCGGGTACACTTGACGGTGAAAATAGGAAGAAGGTCGAATTATAACATTGATCTCAGAAAACTTCGCGTAAACAAAATCACTGGCCGCCGAAACCACAAAGCGGCTCTAAATGAAAAACCTACCGACTCTCCGCAATGATTCTTCATTCGCAATTCAATTGAGCATTTCAGTTTCGAAGAAAAGGGCGATTTTGC
The DNA here is from genome assembly GCA_964035525.1 of Porites cylindrica. Lineage (NCBI taxonomy): Eukaryota > Metazoa > Cnidaria > Anthozoa > Scleractinia > Poritidae > Porites > Porites cylindrica. Next base: position 9,613,270 of record OZ037775.1, on the reverse strand, counting down.
TGTTTAAGATAAGGATTAAGCTTATCGAAATGTTTGAACTACACGAAAGAATGCCAGGGATGCGATCCGCTGAATATCAAGCGACAGTCACGCTAAATTTTTTCTTAATTATACATAATTATGGGAATGTTTAAACAATCAACCAATCAAGATCACAACCCTATTTTCGGGTAGTGAGTGACGTCACTGGACAGCATTAACGGCCGGTCGATTCAGAGGTTACTGAGGGAGTAATAATGACTCGAAGTAATCGAATGAAATTCAGGCTAGTTTTACACGCGTTGCCCCAAGAGATAAGACCGTAAGTTAGATAAGGTGTAATTAGTGACTCATAAATATTTAGGAGGGTGCAACTGGGAACAATATGTCTTAATCTCGTAATTAGCCCAATTGTTTAACTTAGCTTATTTTGATTGCAACAGAGTGAATATGGGTCTTCCAAGATGGATTTTCATCGATTAACAGTCCAAGATATTTAGTAAAGTTTTTGCGTTTAAGGGTAACCTTTTTATTGCTTTCATTGTCAAAAACATTAACCTGGGGATCATAGTTGAGTTTTTTTTTGTATGGACGAAAAATTACATAGTCTGACTTCTTAATATTCAGAGAAAGTTTATTTGAAGTCCGCCAGTTATACCCAGTTATACAAGTTGTGTAATTCTACATTTACAGTTAGTTCCACTGTCTTTAAATCTTTATGAGCATAGAGAGCGTTAGTGCCGTCAGCAAAAAGGAAAAATTGGAGTTTGCTCGAACAATGTTGGATGTCATTTATATAAAGCAAGAAGAGACGTGGACCTAGGAGAGATCCTTGGGGTCGCCGCAATTGATATTTAGTTTACTAGATATATGAGAGCTAATTTCAGTAGTTTGTGTGCGATTTGATAAATAAGATGAAAACCAATTCCAATTCCACGGAAGCCATAATAATTTGGTGTATCAAGTAAAATAGTATGATTTACAGGGTCAAAGGCTTTTTTTAAGTCAATAAAAACGCCACATGAAAAGAGTTTTTTTGTACATATTGGTTTGTATAGTTTCTACCATATCAAGAATAGCATGTTGGGTTGAGTGAGCTTGACGAAAACCATATTGAGACGAATATAATAGGCTGTGCTTTTCAATAAAGTCTCTCATTCTGTCTTACATATATTTTTCGAAGATTGTATTGAAATTGATAATAATGAAATTGGCCTATAATTTGAATTGTCGGTCTCGTCGTCAGCTTTGAAGATATGTATAATTTTTGATATTTTAAGTTTTTGGGGGTAGGCCCCAAGAGAGACAGATGTATTGAGAATATCTGAAAGAACTGGAGATATGTCTTCGCTTGAGTATTTAAGAAGTTGAGTAGGACAGGAGTATAAGCCATGTGATTTGCTGTTTGGTATAGATAAAATTTGAAATTGAATTTCGGATGGAGTTACAGGTTTGAAGAAAAACGAAAGTTCTGGCGAACTGGACTTTCTTAGGTATTCTGTGAAGGGGGCTCTCCTGGTGGTAATTTAAAAGATCCTTCTTGAGAGAAAGAGTGACTTATGTTGGACAGCAAGTGTCAGAAGGCGGTATATCGCGGAACCCTGATAAAGTGGCAGCTGTTGCAGAGTGGAAAGTACCCTATAGCTACAGTGTGAAAGAACTCGGATTATTCCTTGGATTCCAAGGCTGCTAGATCGGTCAGTAGATACGCTCAGATATAGGGATCACTGTCAACAGTTGGTCAGTTCTTGCCTTCATGAGTTGAAGACTAAAAAGCATCTTTGCATTACGTTCGTATGCAGGTGAAACTAAAAATTTTAAACATCATTTGAAGACTTTAGCAACCCTTTCAGATTATATATTCTACGAAAACAGCCATCTCTACTTGCTCCTCGCCGCTAGGGACGTTTCGCAGGATAGACGTGCTGCATCACAACGACAAAAATCCATACTGATGGCGTAAATCAATGTTTATGTGATAAATCTGGTAGTCATGGGATTTATTTCTCCTGCTCTATTATGCTAACTGTTTGAATTTTTAATCGAACGAGTTGAAGTAAAACTAAAATGCCTGTTCTAAAGAAAAATTTATATTCTGCGAAGAAAGACTGTTTTACAGTAGATTCATTGCGTTTACATTTGACCTTGTGACAACCTTGTGACCTCTTGTCTGTCATTCGTGAACAATAGCTAAAACATTATAGTTACTACATCGACCAATCCAGATCCCGGACAGATTTTACGTCATCAGTGTAGAATTTCTGGCGTTGAGGGGCAGGCGTCTCTCCTTTGGAACGTTCTAGCGGCGAGGAGCAAGGAGAGATGTCTGTATTTGCAGGCTATTCAGATTAGAAAATGATGAAGTTGAGAAGGACTTGAAGCAGTGCAATTGTGCCTACACCAGGTTCAGACTCAGGGCTACCGAGCGAAATATGGATAGATTATAGTTCAATAAAACTAGAATTTCTGGCACTGAAAAGGGCAGAAACAGAGATTAGTTCCGCAGTCAATAAATATGAGCAGAATTTGGGAGTTCTAAACTTCAACTACTCTTTAAGGCACCAGTTGAAGCTGCAAAGCTTGGTGCCGTAGAACAGCATTGGGCAATCCAGCCAACCCTGTTTAACTTTAAGATACATACCGGCGTGAGAAGAACAACAAAATTGCAGATGCTCTGTCAGGCGTGCTCGGAAAGTCAGAAAAAGAGAGAGGGAGCAAGAACCGAAGACGTCAGTACCAGTCTTGCGACACAACTTTGGCTATGTATGTAAACACAGGTGATTTATCCTACATATCATATGGCATTCTTGCCTGGGGTAGTACTTGTGAAAAACTCCATACAATCCAAGTAAAGCAAAACAACACTATAAAAGTAATATTCTGTGCTTTCACAAAAAGTAAAGGGACAGAATGTGCCTTAACAGGACTTACTAGACATAATGAAACTAAAAAAAATGTCTACCAGCTTCGTGCCCGTAAATTTGCGAATAAGTGACGTAGAAAACCAGCGACCTAAGCAGCTTTACTGTTACTTCCAAAACACCAGTGATAACATTCTGTACCGAATAGCTTTTCCGCCGGCACGAAAACCATACCGGGTAGGGCTTCTGTTCGCACATAAGAACGGTGATTTCGGCGAGATTTCTGTAACGGAGAGAAGCTGTGCTGCACTGATTCAGTTGTCCCTTTCGTAAACGTTGGCTGTCATTTTTAAGACACTTTTTGACAACAACAAAATTTTTGACCTGTTATTGAGAGTGTTTCTATTAAAAAGAAAAAAAAAAGAATTGCAACGCAGGGTTGAACCCGGACCTTTCGTATCCTTATCTCTCTCCCTTACCACTACACTACAACACTGACCGGCCAGAATTCCGAAAAATTTAAGCTCGTAGACTAACAAACTGTTTCTCTTAATTGGTACATCAATAACAGGTGACCTTAGCCCTTTCCATAACTTTTAACGTAAATTCAACTTGGCCTTCAACGTTGTTCTATCTACAACTATTCAAAAACGTATTATTTGCCTTATTGTAACTTAATCCAGGGAAAATACCGTAAAGTTTCCATAGTAGCTATAGTAGCTACCCTCGATACTCTCGGAACCAGCAGCCTTTGGGGCTCGTTACTTTCGGGGACCAAAAACCATAAAACAAAGTTGGGGCTTGCTCTTCCCGAAATGAAAAATACCATAATATTAACAAAAAAAAACCATTTTATTTGTGTTATATGCTATTTGGAACAGAAATACCCACCTACTAAATACAGCAATACTCTGATAAAAAACTAGAGCAACGATTAACAAATGAGAAGGAATTCATTTGTCCAGTGTCATGTTTTTGTTCACCACGTTGGAGAGTTCTGGATATTTAAATACCTATATCGTGTTGTCACTTGTCGGGACGAGTTGTACTAGCTTGCCTCTCAGTTCTATTGTTAGACTTTTTTAAAAGTCCTTTCTTGACTTCAATACGATAAAAGCAAGGAATTTCGATGCCTCCTTCTGCATTGATCCCGAGACCCGGCGGGGGGTGGAGGGTACTCCCATACATTACCTATACGGGTATGTGCCGCCCAACGGGGTCGTGATTTTGAAGCTCCTGATTGAGAACAGGGTATCCATTTCAGAGGCGTTTTCTAGCACGGGGTATAATATTTCGAAAGCACGAAAGCTCCAGTTTTGCAAGCAGCCATTTGAAATTATTGAAGGACAGATTGCTTTTAAAAATACGGTTCAATGCGTTAACAAGCAAACTGTTGTACTCTTGTTGCACCCTGTGTTTTAGCGTGCGGGGCGGGCGTATTTTGGCTCGAGCCGCGAGCGCTGACTCCGCTATCTTGGATAAATAGGTGCGCGGAAGTCTGGAACGAGTCCATAATGTACCCGAGGGAGATGGAGACGGGCTCAAAAGAAAGGGACGGGGGAGGAGAAGGAAAATAGTTAGCTTACGAGCGTGGTTCTGTGCGTGGTGAGAGATTTTGCGTCATAATTAACCGCATTGTATCCACATGTACAGGAAACGTACTCCGGATGATTATGAAGAAGCATTTATTTGATGTATAAGTCAAATAAAGAAATATCTTTTTTTAAAAAATAGGGCTATTTCAATTTACAAACTTTCTAGGACGGAGTATAAAAATTGGCCCATTTCTGGAACGGGGTATCAGTTTTAGGGCGAATTCTAGATCGAGGTAGCAATTTTAGGGGAATTTTTTTTTAGAACGGGGTGCCAATTTGGAGTCCCGGGCGGCACATAGCCAACCCAAAAATACCCAAGTGCCCCCCCCCCGGGTCCCAAGAGCAATAAAGTATCCAAAAAAACAGATTTAACTCAACCAATTTCAATGCAAACGTAACATGACCGCCGCTATCAAAAGCACATGGTCAACCTATCCCGGCATACTTAGCGGCATAATACACTACATCTCTCCTTTCCTCAGAAAAATGCTCCTTTACATGAAAAAGGAAATCTCCACTAACAATAAAATCAACTATGCTAACGATAAAGTCTCTTGCTTCTAAAATACGCAAACAGAAACTTAAATGTTAAAACTGTGCTTAGTTCTGAAGAGAGAATCAGAGTGTTCATGTTCTCCTTGTCCTCTGGGGTCTCAAATTCCTTGATGGCTCTGGTGCCGCTCCAACATTCGCCTGCAGATCAGGGCACTCCCCTCTCAGCAGCCTGGCAGTCGATTCTGGTATGGTTGGTTGGTAAGGTGATAACACAGGGTCTAATTCCTGCTGGGGTGTGGGGGGTGTTGACACAGAGGTCTGACCCTTATTGGGGTGTGGGATCTCCCTCTCTAATGTATTGCTTCACATGACTTGTGTTTCTGGGCTACTGATTCCCTGTTGAACTCTCTACTACAAGGCTGTTTCCGGTCTTGTTGACGACCTTAAAGGGGTTTGGGTTGAATGCAGTGCTGAGTTTGTTAGTCTTCTGTTGTTGGACAAGTACTTCATCACCCAGTTCGATGCTGGAGGGACTGGCCCTGCGGTGTATGTCTGCATAAGCTTTATTCTTAGATTTCTGTTCAGCATCGCGATCATGTACTTCATGGTCATGAGCATGGTCGATGCTTAAATCAGGGATCTTCCCCTTGACCTTTAGGTTAAACAGTAGCTCAGCAGGACTCCTTCCAGTTGTATTATGGGGAATTCTTCTATAGGCGGTGAGATACCTCCTTAATTCTGCTCACCATGGTTTGTTCTCTGCCTGGACAATTTGTAATCGTTTCAAAAGTGACCGATTCTGTCTCTCAACCTCTCCGTTGGCAGCAACTTTCTGATGTATAATACTATGCTGTTTACAATATTCTCTAACTTCATTCGACTTAAATCGTGGACCATTATCTGACTTGATGATGGTATTTGACAGCCCATGTCTGCAGAAGGCATCAGCCAGACGGTCTATGATCTTTTCAGTGGTAGAGGACTGCATAAACTCGACTTCGTAAAATCGGTTGTAGTAATCAACAATGACTAATAGTGAATGTCCGGATGATAGTGGTCCCATTAAATCTACTGCTAAGTCTTACCAGGGTCCATCGGGTAATGAGGTGGATCGAATAGGTTCCGGGGGATCTGGCCATGCCACCATGTGACACCCATGGGGCGCTCGGCAATGTCTCTCAGCCGCTTTATCCATGCCTGGTCACCACACCTTGGTTCTGAGGTTCTGTTTGGTGCCAACCAAGCCCAAGGGGCCTTCATGAGCAAGTGCTAAGGTCCTCGGCTGCAGCTTAGTAGGAATAACAATGCGGGTACCTCTAAGCTCGAGCTGAGCAAAGACACACAACTCCCCGGCCACTGTCATATACTGCCTTCACTTTTCAAACCACCCCGTTGCAATAGCCTTCCTCACTTCTCGCGGCTCTTCATTATCAGAAGAGGCCTCTTCTATCTCACGGTTTCTGAGTGTTGTTGGTGTTGCACTTACAGCAGCAAATCTAACATACTCTTCAGTACACCGCTGGTGGTTGATAGGTTCAACCTTCCTACGAAGTAGTCGCGACAATGGATCAGCAATGTTCTCGCACCCAGGCCTGTGTATCACACTGAAATCATCTGGCTGTAATCTGAGAACCCATCGCTCTATCCGTGCACATAGTCTTGACCGTTGACCACATATGACCTCTAAAGGCTTGTGGTCGCTCTCTACAAACTTTATCCCATACACATAGACATGGAATCTCTCACGCGCCCACACCACACCTAGTGCCTTTTTCACTGTCTGGGAATATCTCTGCTCGCATCCGGTGCAACTACGACTCGCACAACATATCGGTGTCCATGCACCGTCCTGCTCCTGTACGAGAACAGCGCCCAGCCTAACTTGGCTGTCGTCCGTGATTATCTTGGTGGTGTATTCTTATCGAAATATGCCAAAGTGCAAGCTTCTGCTATCTTCTGTTTGAGACATTCAAAGGACTTCTTCTGCTCCGGCCCAAATTCAAAGGGTGTCTCTTTGCTTGTCAGCCTTCGCAGTGGTTCGGATAAAGTGGCAAAGTGAGGTATGAACCGGATACTGTAGTTGGCTGAATCCAGAAAGCTACGTATATCTGACGCACTCTTTGGTTCTTCCACCTCTAATACTGCTTTAACACCATCGCTGTAGGACCAATGACTTTCTCTGAAAACGGCATACCCATGAAGACCAGCCTGTCCGTGTTGAACAAACATTTCTCAGCATTTAAAGTGAGACCGCGCCCTTGCAGACGCTCTATAGTTTGATGGAGTCGCCTGTTGTGTGTTTCTGTGTCGGGACCATGCGCTATAATGTCATCCGAAATGTTTTCGACACCTTCAAAACCTGGCAGAACAGACACCAAAGAGTAAGCGCCTGTATCGAAAAAAACCATCACGTGTAGCAAAGGTTTTGATTTCCCTGGATTCTGGGCTCAACTCCAACTGGTGATACACCCATTTAAGGTCTAATTACCGAAGACCTTAGAACCATTCATCGTCAACTGTGGGAATTGGATATCGTCTTCGCGTGATTGCTTGGTTTGCCTGTCTCATGTTCACACATCACGGTACACTTAAAACTACCCTTAACCGGCAGTTGCTGACTAGACGCATATGGGTACAGCTTCTTGTCTAGGGTAACAGTTTGTGATTCACATTTCACTCCCTTCACCTTTAGTTGTTCCCATGTCCCCTCGTCAATAATGTTGCTGTTTGCCCCAGAGTCTATTAACATCTTAAGGACTACTCCTCCAACTTGAACGGTGACCATTTCTGAGTGTTCTCCTTCTGCAATACTGAATGCATAGTCATCTTGGGACCTAGGGTCATTGTCAGCGGGTTCCCTCCCAACCTGACGAGCGGTATGACTTTGTCTTGCAAACTTTTTGAAACTGATCTTTCCCGCGACACCTTCTACATGTTTTGCCTCTTGCTGGGCAGTGGGGAGCACGACCGAAATGTCCCAATAAACCACATCTATAACATATCTTATCTAGTGCTCGGATTGTTACTTCTCTCTTTGATTTTATTCATACTTTCTGATTCTTCCCCCTTTACTGAAAGTGCAGCCAGCTGGGTTTCTATCTTTTCGCATTTTGCGGCAACCTCTGGGGTGCGTGTTAAGTTCAGTCCTTGGCCTTCTTCAAGCAATTTTCGTTTGATGTAAGTGGAAGTGCACTTATTCAAAACTGCATCTCTTATCTGGTTGTCGGTATCAGTGCTAAAATCACAATCTTTAGCCGCTTTCCTTAAGCGAGCGACAGACTGTTAAACTGTCTGACCTGGGTTTTGCGTGATCCGATGAAAGGTCTGGCGGGCGAATGCTGAATTTACCTGTGGCACGAAATAGGCGTTGAGAGCTTCAACAGCACTGGCGTAATTTGTGGCATCCCCGTTGTCAGTTAAGGTGGTAAATATCTTCTGCACATCAGGCCCAGCCAGGTGGAGTAACATTGCTCTTCGCCTCTGTTTAGCTGCTACTGTGGTTCCTTCGTTTATAATAAGCCCTTTCCCGTCGGCGTACAGTTCGAATGAAGTTAACCTCCTCGTCCATCGGGGGCCAATCGTTGCTGGATCAGAGAAATAATCAAGCTTCGGTAACACGTTCTTTTCCATTCTTTTGTCCTCGTCGCCAATGTAGTGATCCCAAGAGCAATAAAGTATCCAAAAAAACAGATTTAACTCAACCAATTTCATTGCAAACGTAACATGGCCGCCGCTATCAAAAGCACACGGTCAACCTATCCCAGCGTACTTAGCGGCCTAATACATTACACCTCCCTGCACAGACACGGACACACGACAAGTCATCTTCAGTACTGATTTGCACATGACCTCCGCCAGGCTATCAGGCACGTGTCCAACTACAATCGCATCTCGTTCGCCCTTTGTGTTTTTTAGTAAGCGCTTGGGATTGGCGTGTGCCTTTAACGAAATGGGTGGACACGGCATGGCAAGAGACCTCTCGTCGGCTGAAAGACACGGTTATCCGTTCATTTGTGAAACGTGGTATTGCACTGCCCATTTCTGGTAGCAGGGACATTGAAATTAACATCGATGGTCTACCAGAGTAGCGAATGGGTGAATCAGCCGATGTAGAGGAAGGAAAGCTAAACTCAATGCTTTTAGTCCATGACAAACAAATGCGTTTTATGGTGTAGTATTCAGAAGTTTCAGTTTTAACTTGAAGAAACATTGCTGTTGTTGATATAAACTTTATACCAGTTTACATTGTGTAATCAGGGAACTGACGTCAACGACGAATGATAGTTTTAGGCATGCCATGTCTCCCTTGTTGTAAAGTGCCTTATCGTGATAAATTTGCAAATGCACGAAGATATTAGTATTGTACATTAAAAATTTGACTATGGTTTGCAATTGGAAAACAATAAAGGCATTCGGCATGTCTCGATACTTTTTTTCCGTGGGGGGTAGGCGGAGTACTTTTAGGAGCTATTAGAAGTCAGAAACTTTTGACGTTACTTTCGGGGGGTTGTAACTTTCGGGTAGTCGCTACTATGGGAACTTTACAGTATTACATCTATCATGACTAAAGGCTTGGTTACCAATTCTCAGTTCCGAAGTTCAAAATAGTCCTGGTAACCAATTAGGCTCGCATAGCATCTTAGTGCTGTTTTGAGAGACGGTAAAATGGAGGATTAGCTTGCACGAAGTGGAAACGTCATGGGGAAACTAAATTGTTGTGTGCCAGATTGTGTAAATTCCTGGCGGAATTCACCAGGAATTAAATGGCATTCCCTTCCGAAAAAGAAAACAATCTTGAAGGAATAGAAAAGACTAATATGAAACGAAACTCTCAAAGAATTTTTCCCGAATACTCGGATATGTGGATTGCACTTTCCCGGAGTTGAAAGAATGTCAAGGACTCAGTTACCTTCTATCTTTCCTTGGACAGAACCAAGCAAAAACCGTCGCGAGATAGTAAAAAACGAGTTACCAAAGACATGCAAGAGGAAAAAAGATGAAGACAAAATTCAAAGTTCATCAGACACGGTTAGCTGGCTCATCGAGTCACCAACACAGTCAAGATCTAATACGGAAGACGAAATTCAAAGATCTCACATTGAATTGGAAAAAATTAAAAGAGAGCAAACTGAAAAGGAAGAAATTCAGCGACTTCAAGCTGAACAGATAGAAAATTTAAGATTTCAGATGCAAAGAAAACTCGACTCTTTGAAAAAAGAAGTGAATAGATTAAAGAACAAATTGGAAAAAGAGCCACTGTTCAATATTGATGACTTTAAGGATAATGATGCAGATATCATGTTTTATACTGGTTTTCCGAATTACAGCACAATGGTTCTATGCTTTAACTTGTTAAAAGAAAAGGCAGTTAACCTGAGCTATGTGAATCATCAGCGTTTAAACTTTGATATTGCCCAAAATCTGGCACAAAGAGGAAGCTTTCACTCTGGCAGGAGTTCACAATAGTACTTCTGAGACTCAGATTGGGTCTTTTTCAAAAGGATCTAGCTAACAGATTTAGAGTTTCTGTATCCAGACTGTTAGATATTTTCCTCATTTGCATTAGGTTTATGAAGTAAGAGCTACAGCCACGTTGCATTTTGTCGCCAAGCAAAGAGCAAATTAAACATTATATGCCCCTAATGTTTAAAGAGTTATACCCAGAGCTTGTTTCCGTCATTGATTATATAGAAATTCGAACGGAATCACCTTCAATTCTTGATAATCAACCCTTGTGTTACTCAACGTATAAGTCACACACCACAATGAAGGCACTTATTGGAATCACACCAAATGGCGTGGTCTCGTTTGCAAGTGAACTATATATTGTGGTTCCATAAGTGACCCGGAGATTGTAGAGAAGTCAGCATTTTACATTCATTTGCACAAAGGCGATGTGGAGATGGCAGACAAGGGATATCTAATTCGTGATCAACTAGCTAAAGTTGGAGCACGCTTGGCTATGCCACATTTTTTGAGTGACAAAGGCCAGTTTAGTCTACAGGAATGTGAACAAAACAAAGCAAAACAATTGTTAGTTTGCGAATTTATTTGGAACGATATATGGAACGTCTAAAGAACTGGCATTTTTTTGACAGAGTAATTCCCATCAGTTGTGCCCGCATTGCAGCCAATGCATGGATTGTTGTTGTTTGTTTGTCTAGTTTTTGGCCTCCAATGATTTCTTGAATTTACAAGGACTGTGTATCTGTGTAGAATGTTCCACTTACAATTCTCAGTCCTATTTATTTTGTTTCAACCTTTTGGTGGGGAATTGACGGAGTTAGGTGGAATTTTATTGTGGCCATGTATGAAATGCCTTGATAGGCTCTGAATAAAATTAACCTGATTCTTTTAATTTTTAAATGTATACATTAGCATTAGATTATTACAGGACCTCTTGCGTGTCTTGGGTAAGTCGTTTTTTACTACCTGGTGGTGCTTTTACCTTCGTTTTGTCCATGGAAAGATTGAAAGTAGTTGAGTCCTTGACATCCTTTTGTGCAATCCGGATTAATCCTAGTATATGGGAAAGATTTCTCAAGAGTTTGATTTGTCTTAAGGAAGGGAATACCATTTATACCAACAGAGTCCTCTTAGTGGTGCATCTAGCTTAGTCTTTAAGTTCTCTTACTCCTTTGTAAACTTGCAAGCATGTTTTTAAATTGTTATTATCCTTTTTGACACAAAAGGTCCTCGGTCAAGTGTTGTTGAGGAAAGGTTAAAAACCTTTAGTTTGATTTTCCTGTTAGAAAATGTAAATTTTTGAAACCAGCAGTTAGGAAACTATTTTTTTCACATACTTATTAATTGCTTCAATGTCATTTTTAACTTATCAATAAACATTAGTTGCAATCCTGTACCCATAGACAAGTTTCATTACTGGGTTATGTCCTCTACGTTATGTATATCCAGTTAGTAGCATACGGTAACTGCTTTTGTAAATGCTTATCTACTAAATAATAATTTATTCTGTGTGTAGGATTAACTACTCTATACGACTGCACCTGGAAATTTATTTTCCTAAGTTACTTGTAAACCATAGGTAATAACAAACACATACCCTGTACTTGGGGTAGAACTACAAAAAAATTGGTGAGGTACCTTGTCTGAATTTTTTCGTGATTGAATTCTCTGTCGACAGCTGACCTGTATTTTTTAACGCGAGAGCGCCACCTCAAACTGAATTGATGCTTAGAGTGGTGAGGGGAAGGGACAAAATTCCATCTGTCCTTCAGTACCCTACAAACCTTAATACAAGATATTTACGATCCTTAAGTTGATTATGAATTGTTTCAAGGACAGATAATTTGTTAGTCGTTTACACTTGATAGACTACTGTACGGTAATGCAGTCTCCTTATTCCAGCGAGGCTAGCCTAGGAGCACTCTTGGATAGATCAATTCAGGCAGGAGGTTTTGAAAATAGGATTTGTCAAGTTCCTGGAGTGGACCTCGCTAAAAATAATCGTTAAATTCGTCTAATTCATGATTCAACCAAACTCCATCTGAAACAACAAAATGTGACTGCTCGTACTTGCGACAGAATAGTTATGGTTTGTGTTCAAAACAATTTTCTCCTTATTCCGTTTGTAAATACCAAGTCTGCAGAGGGTATCTTCCCTGGATTCGCCATCTTTTGATGTTACTTTCTTGATTTCCACTAAGCATCCTTTCTCGGTAATGCCATCAGGACTAGCACCTAAGAAAGGGTGAATTTCGGAAATGAAAAATCCACATTTCCTCACAACATTTCCTGTTTCCATGCTGAACCTTTCTAATATATAGATTTAGCCTGGGCTAAAAGCGAAGCTCCCACTAATAAATTTGTAATTTAAATCAAACAATAAACTTGTATTCAGATAACTTTACGGCACATTCAAGTGACTTTTGAAGGGAAGGCTAAGAAAAATATTTTGCAAAGAACCGCCAAGAGTGAACCAAATCTTACATCAAGTTTACAGCCTCATATGTACACCCAAAAAATAGCAACCATCTTCTATCACATTTAAGAGCCATAATGGGCAGGCTCTTGATCACCGTAGATTAATTAGGCCTGGAAAAAAAATCAGCTGAATTCTTTGCGTTCGACAAGTTTACTTTACAAAATCTTGCCAACAAATCTGGGTGAGTGAAAACCAACCTTTTTACCATTTGTACATGACATCTGAGGTGAAAGAGTGCTATGAGGCACTGTTTTTATCATACAGACCTCTGACAGAATGCAGTATTTCACAATTTTACAATACGAATTACACTCATTCAATATTCAGGACGATCGAAGCACGCCTGGGCTTTTAGCTAAACCGTTAAAATAATTTCCAAAATCACCTATACGGCCAGCCGGTCCTCACTTTTGCAGCTCATGAACTGTGGTCGACTGTTTGAATGAACACTGATAGAGTTTCGCTCCAACACAATAATAATTTATCGATGTGTAATCTTCAAAAGCGTTTGATACGCGCGGCAGTTTGAGTACGGTTCCGACATGTTCCAACTATGTAAAATGGAAGTGACAAGTGGGATCTCGATCATTTGGCATGCCACTGCACTGTGAGAATTTTTAAGCTAGAAAAAAGACAAAGTATTTAGGACTCACTGGGCTGTGTACAATAAGAAGCGGAGTAGAAAACCACCTAGTTTTCTACTTGAGACATGTTAAAAAGACTGATATGCCTTTTATAATGTAGCTTTGTTTACATAAACTTCATTTTGAACCTCGAGGCAACTACGAATGGAGGAAAGAGCGAGAGCATTCTATTCTGTTTTAAATGCATATGATAACTTGGTATGATTACTTTAACTTTTGACCAGTTTAAGCTGAATCGATGCATTCATTAGAGCCAAATCAATTAAAACTAATAATAGAGCTTAACTCATTTCCATACCAAGGTTAATGACTAGGCTGTTGCTGTCTATAGACTCGAGTGGAGATTCCTTTTGACTAAAGGAGCTTGTCTCATACACAAGTCAGCAAAGAGAAGCCGATTTTGACTTTTTGGAGCTCAATCAATCTTCATCATCGGCCCATATTCAACCACCCTCAAACTGTTGGTCGACAACTGCTCTGTCAGTCACATCCCAGGAGTACCCAACGAGAAAAATTTCAAAAGTGATTGGATATCGCTCCCAGTAATATTTTAACAGTCACTAATTGTTTTTTGGTTGATTATTAACTTCTCTGGCAAAATTATATCCGCTCCCTAAAGCCAGCTAGAGCTAGATTTTAACGGTACAATATCCAGCCAGGATCTTTACCTTAAGGGCTTTTCCCAGCCAGGATTTTTACCAAAAAGGCATGTCCCTAGCCAGGAATGTCTCTTTCTTCCCTTTTTTTGCCAGCAAAAAAAAATATCCGACATTTAGCCAGCCAGGAAAATAAATTGAGCCATTTTATCCAGGTGATACGAAAAAATTTAACTCAACGAACGCGGCTTAGTGGTATCCTGGCGAATACAAATAGTGCTGAGTTCAGTTCTTTCCAAGGAATAGGTTTCCAGACATATCTCATCGTTTTCACGTCGCTGGTGATGAGTTTTTTTGATATGCTCAAAAAGAACGTAATGTACTTATCACTTATCCCAAGCTTTGGATCCTTCATTCAGCTACTCTCAGTGTCCTTTCCATCACCACCTACATCATCTCTGTGGGTAAAAGATAACTGATATTTGTTATTCTATCTATTTCTCCGTCTCTGTCCTCTTTTAGCTTAGTCTTGGGGGACTAATGAAGAGAAACGCTGTGTGTTCCTCCCACTTCTCTCCATGTCAAATCAAATTGTTTAAAAGGATACCCAATGGTTAGAATATATTTAATGTTGGGCATTACGCAAACTAACCTCACATCTTGGGAAGGATTTTAGTATACTACTCTTACCTTTTATTTATTTTTTTCTTCCATCACTCAATGTTAGGCAAAACAGAACAATAAAACTGCTTGAGATTTTGTTCACATTGTGCTAATACAATGATAGCAACAAAAAAACGAAAGTAAATACGAATTTATTGTTGGTCGAACAGTCTTTAAGTACCTTGATAAGAAAAAAAAATACATTCAATCACCAGCATACCTTTCACTTTCCTTTTCTGCATACCGACTCCTCTCCATATTCAGAAGGTGATCCATGTAGTCTTTGTAATGGCTTTCCATTTTCAAAAATACAACGGTAAATTACTACTTTACTATAATAACTACATATTATTACTCGCCAACTTGGATCTACCTAGTATGCAGCCCAAGACCGTAATCGCTCAAAAGTAGCAGTCGCTGCGGAAGCTTCAGAGGATAAAAGACAACTGTCCACAGCAAAGGCTATTACTGGCAATCACCGCAAAAGCTATGCGAAACCTGTAAAGACAATTTCAGCAGACATGACATGTTTAACGCCTTTTTCGGGCATAAAATCTTTCCGTTGTTTAGACACAGGTCGTGACTGAAATATTTTAGTTGAAAATTGTAGTCATTTAAGGCTCCGTTCGCACTACAACAAATTTTCTTTCCTTTACACCAAAAGAATCTGTCAACAGGAAGCCATTTCTAGTACAAACGATTTTTCACCTAATCAAAGTTCAAGGATTCCTTGGAGAATTAAAAAGGCCTGAAAAATTTTTGTGTGGGGACAAAATCCTTTCATGACATTGATCAACGGCCCGGGCCGGGGGGGGGGGGGGGGGGCGGGGTGCGGCCGGGGGTACTCCCTTATATAAGCTAATATATAGAATAAAAACAAGCAGAATGTCAGCTAACAAAATATTCATGTTTCTAATAAAGCCCCCTAGCGGAAATGCTAAAAGGCAAAACATGTATTGTAGTGCTTTGAAAAAAGAAAAGAGGAAGACCGCAAAAAACTAAATACTCGACTTATTAGCCATATATGGTCAGAAAATTTTGTTGTTTGTAACTTAAGTTATTTGGAACTAGTTGATAACCTATTTATTGTATAAGACTCCAAACACGTATGTATGTATTTATGTAGGTATGTGCCGCCCCATGGGGTAGGGGTTTTGTGCCGTTTTGGTCTGAAAACGGGTATACGGTCTGCCCTTTTTGGTCTGGAATCGGGTATGGTTTTCGAGGGAACTACGGGAGTATATGAAGGTATTTATCGTTTCAATTCCAAATGAGTGAGAAAGAAAGAGAAATATGCGAATTCGAAATGGATTTGAAGAATTTTTTTGTTTGCACTCTAATCTAAGTAATGATAACGTAATTTCTGCCTAAAGGCTAGGTCTGAAAACGGATGTGGAAAATTACAATTTTGGGTCTGAAATTGGGTCAGGATTTGAAGAACCCGACCCGGGGTTAAGGGTTCAACAACTGTCATTTCCAAGATCTTGAGAATAATATAATTTTCGCATCAGTAATCGTGCTTAGGTGCAATTGACATTTTGTTTCCTGGCGAAAAATTTCGATCAGAATGAATGTGTTTGCGATTATATGAAAACATATGTAACAATCGAAGGGCATAGTTATGGACGTCAGTGAAAAATAATAATTTCGGCGAGTTGATCAGCAAAACCGGAAATCGCCTCAAGGTAACCTGTAAAATATTTATTCTGCGGGTATTTTCTTTAGTGGTTGGCTTAGATCCGCGCAAATAATTCCGCAAAAAAAATCAGTGTTCTTAGTGAAAATAATGGGTAAGTAGGTCTTTACGACGATACCCTCGTGCTAAAATGCCGCTTGTTCTATACCCTTTTTTTTATCGCTGTGGCTATATGGCCGGTAACCGGTCAAGGTTTTCAAAATACTAAATGACCGGCAGTTCTATATTCTCAGTAAATTTCACAAAGTCGAAAGATTCCAGCTAATCTGAACTATCATATGTCGATTTAGAAAAGTCAAGCGATCCTGAAGTGCTATACAGATCTCAAGTCTAGTGAGACTTCTTTCCCCTCCCCCTCCCCAGCCATTCCTTGTTTTGCTCTCTTCCCAACTTTCTCGACGAACTCGCGCGGAAACGCTTGCTACGCAGGCTAGAGGCGATAGGAATATGTTTTTTTCCAGCCAGCATCGGCATTCAAAATGAAAAACCACAGCCAGAAAAGCGTTTCGGTAAAGTTCCCAGCAAGAGTTTCTCATCCTTTATTAAGTTAACAGCCAGCAAATTCTTAGCCTGAGGAGCGGATAATTTGAGGAGCGGATCCGTTGGGTACTCCTGACTTCCGCACTAACTATGTTGAGTGCAACATTTTTAGCGCCCTTTCAGTTTTTTTTTTGTGTGCAGTGAAATTTCAACAATTACCTTCGCTCGTTTTCTTCCGAATTAAAGTAGATAGCATTTAGTTATTTTACAATTGAACCAAACTAATCGTGCTTGTTTGTACATTTCAACGGTTCCTCCTCGAGCGTATTATTAGTTTTAACATTTTAATTCAGTTAATTCTGCGTATTCAACTTTTCGTCCCACTTCCGACATGTTCCAATTATGCAAAGTGGAAGTGACAAGTGGGATCGTAATAATTCGGCATGCCACTGCACTGTGAGAATGTTTAAGCCAGAAAAAAAGAGAAATATTTAGGACTCACTGGACTGGGTAATGAGAAAAGGAGTAAAAAGCCACCTAGTTTTCTACTAGACATGTTAAAAAGACTGATTCTGTAATATTCCTAAAATAAGGCCCGGGGCTTATATTTTTCAAAGGCCACTTTTGAGGGGCTTATTTTTGGAGGGGCTTATCTATGGAGGGAAATTTGCGTTTCAAAATCGATTGGGCTAGCCTTATAGTTGGAAGGAAATTTACCCCCGGGGGGCTTATATTTGGAGGGGCGATTTGACGGAGGGTTTTTTGCGTTACGAGTTTGGGGGGCTTCTACATGGAGGGGCTTATTTTCGGAATTTTACGGTATGCCTTTTATAATGTAGCTTTGTTTACACAAACTTCATTTTGAACCTCGAGGCAACTACGAATGGAGGAAAGAGCGAGAGCATTGTATTCTGTTTTAAATGCATATGATAACTTTTGACCAGTTTAAGCTGAATCGATTCATTAATTAAAGCCAAATCCATTAAAACTGATAATAGAGCTTAACTCATTTCCATACCAAGGTTAATGACTAGGCTGTTGCTGTCTATATACTCAAGTGGACATTCCTTTCGACTAAACGAGCTTGTCTCATACACGATTCAGCAAAGAGAAGCCGATTTTGACTTTTTGCAGCTCAATTAATCTTCTTCATCGGCCCATATTCAACCACCTTCAAACTGTTGGTCCACAACTACTCTGAAAGTCACATCCGCACTAACTATGTTGAGTGCAACATTTTTAGCGCCCTTTCTTTTTTTTGTGTGCAGTGAGATTTCAACAATTACCTTCGCTCTTTCTCTTCCGAATTTTTATCCATTTGGAGAAGATTTGGGTGACCATGTAAATCCACCAAATGATGACGGCGGTTCCGGCGAAGTGGAGATATTGGTCCCGTTCCCTTTTTTTGGTGAAGCTTATAATTCACTATTTGTAAGTAACATAAAATAATGTGTTACTACTTATACTTTGTATTTTTTTAATGAGTTAACAAGAAAGCTCGCATTTCTTTAGAAAATATGTAAGCCATTTACTTGTGTTGGTTAACTTCCCAGGTGCAGTTGTTTAGCAGTAACTGGATTGGGCTTCCATATGATCGAATATGACGTTAGAAATTAATACAGATCTCGGAGGGAGTACTCCGCTTCGGCCTAATATCTGCATTATTCTTCAGACTAAACGAACGCCGAATCCAATAACTGATTAATCATTCATTCAGAATATTTCATACTTTAAAACATGCTTTAGTCTCAGTCGATGTATAGTTCTTGCATTGTTGGCTGTTCATCTGCAAACTCGAAATATAAAGGCCGGGATGTTAAGTCAGTTAAGTCTACCAGATAGAATTCCTTAAAATAACAGTTCGGCTGAACTGTAGTTTTGCGGTTCTTGCTATGTTTTTTAGGAGATCGTTCGGCTATTTCTCCTTTGCAAAACTATAGTTATTAGAGGAGACTGGTTATAAAAGGCGGAATACATCGAAGGTAAAAAAACGATGCCGCCGTAGCTCGCTGACCGTGCACAATCCTTTGTTTTTGCTTACAAATTGTGACGGAATAATAATGTGATATTTCTATTGATAAATAAGATTAAGACGATAAGGATGCTATTGAATGCACTGTCAAGTCCACAAAAACATTTTACATATTTTATAATAATTATACAATAATACTACATTTAGAGCCTTTTACAGTCTCAATGCTCTTTTTGCAAGTAACCTAAAAATATATCGAGAGGAGAATAAATAATAACAAATAGATCTGACGGGGTTCATAACCATTAACCACTCCAAAAACGTAACGTGTGAAAAATGTTTGAAATACAAATTTGGAATAATTTTCATTGCTTATTAGTTGTCCAGATTAGTATATCTAAAAGTGAATACCAGTTTTTCTCTTGAGTTCACGAAACGGCCTCTTCTAGGCGAATAAACGGGAGTTGTAAACAATTCATCGACCACAAAACTCAACAACAGTAAATGGTAAAACGCCCGTTTTGAATCCCTTGAAGTCTTTTCTTGCCTGAAAAAAGTCAACCCTAAGATTTTGTCGACTTTCAAAAGATCTTTCTCTAAAAAAAATGGGAAAAAAACCGAGCTCACACATTATCCACTCGCTAGGAGGTGAATATTGTGGAATAGTCTGAGATAGCGAACCAATCAGATTGCTTAAATCACCAAGATCACGGAGTGTGTATATACAAAGCGCAATAGGCCACTTCCGAGTTCCAAAAACCCTCACTTTCAAATGAGGGTAGGTGCACAACCTTTCTTGTGAAAATGAGTTTTATTTGCATGAGAATGAAGAATGATTTCCATATCAAAGGCTGAGCACTTAACCTCGTTTTGAAACATTGGCCCGGGGAACTTGGAAATGGCCTGTTGATACAGTAGATAACTTACTTGACATGCTTTGTAATGTACATTTTTGGTCAATAACCTAAAATGCTGGACCAAGGGAGCTGATTTAGTAGACAAAGGCAAATTATTCCACAAATGGGCAATAAAATAAGATAAAGAATTATGCATATGATAAAACCGTTATTATAAGATGGTTGAGACACGTTTAATCTTCTAACTCGTGGTTTGTAGTTGGTAACCCTGGGCATAAAAAATTAGATATATATAGTTAGGGCCATGCCTCCTAAAACTTTGGAAAAAGACAATAAGCGAATGTTCAATGCGTCTTTGCTCTAGTGAGGTCATTTAGGCGATAGATAGACAGGAGTCGTAAGTGACTGAGATCCCTAAATTTAAAATACATCTTAATGCATAATGATTGGCACGCTCAAGTTTGTTGTTCAATGTTCGCGAAATCCCCAGCAGCAAGGGAGAACAGTATTCAAAGTTCGGTAGCACATAGGCTTTGTATAAGATGATCATCACATTTGAAGGAACTAATCGTTTTGTTTTACACAAAGCCGCAATTTTAGCAAAAGCTTTTTTTAGCATAATGTCCACATGAGGCTCATAAGACACGGCCTTGTCCAAAGTGACGCCAAGAATTTTTAAGAATGGGCTGAATGTTGATGATCTGATCCTCCACTGATAAGCGGTATGTGAACTGGGATTTGCCCAGAGTCATTGCTTGCTACATTGACTTGTTGATGGTTAATGGAGAACCATTGGGTCAGTTTTACAACATCATGATTCAAGGTAGATTCAAGAACAACCGGAGACGCGTGAGCTACGTACTGGGCTATGTCATCTGCGTTACACGAAGTGAGGAAGTGGCAACTGTATAATTAACATCATTAATGGCAATATTGAAAAACGGGGGCCTAACAGGCTGACTTGAGGAACTCCACACCGAACTGGTAGCCAATCAGAAGAACTCCCCTTGCATTTCACTCTTTGGAAACGGTTAGTGAAATACGACTGAATGAGCCTAATAGCAGAGTCTTGACAGCCACACGCTCGTAACTTAGCAAGTAATAGCAAGAGATCATTCTCTCGGGGTAATAGATTATGGCATCTTGAGTCAAATGTTTTCGATAAGTCAATTGCAATCACCCCTACATCCTTTAGATTGCAATTGAAAGGCCATAGGAAAGGGTTTTGTAGAAAATAATGGACAACCAGGTCCTTTGACAGTCGTCAGTAAAACCCAAGGTAAATGTCAGTTTCGGGTAATTATAAATTTTAGGCGATTTTTCAGTTCTCATTTAATATTTTGGCCATTTGTCAGTTGTCAGCTAACCCCATCCAGACCCTCTATTACCGCCAAAACGCGAAGGGTGCTTGAAGTGCAAAATTTCACCCCAGCATGAAGGGGTGGACGTACTTACGGACGAACGGAGGATTTTGTCAGACCGAAAATTTCTTTGGTGAATAGATAAGCAAATTTTCTTACCCATTGTGATGTATGTTAATGCCATGCCTGTACTAGGCATGACGGGTAACTAATTAAATCAGTTGTTACACTCAACATGGTGTGGTTTGGTCGTACATTACATGGTACCAGGAGTAAATCGAGTTGGATGACCCGTTAGAGTAGCCATCCATCGTGAAAAGAGTTCCGTATCACGTTTAAGAAGAAATGGAGGAAATGTCATCGGCAAATACACCAAAAATGGACTGGAACAGCAAGGATTTACCGACTGCGTGGAAGTCGTTTCGACGCCATCTTGAATTTATGTTTGGCCGACCGTTAAAGTCGAAATCGGAGGAACAGAAATGCAATTATCTCATGATTTGGGTAGGAGAAAAGGGAAGAGACATATATCAGACCTGGACGTTTGGAGATGGAGAGGAGAAAAAGCTTAACAGCTACTACGAGAGGTTCGAAGCCCATGTGAAGCCGAAATCGAATAAGGTATTTGCTAGATACAAGTTTCACAAGAAAGTTCAGGGCGATAATGAGCCATTCGAACAGTTTCTTATTGACCTCAAGCTGCTAGTGAAAGATTGTGGATATGCAGATCCAGACGAAATGGTCAGGGATAGAATTGTCATTGGTTGCAACTCCAAGAAAGTGCGAGAAAAGTTGATACAAGAAGGATCTGAATTGTCGTTAGAGAAAGCGGTTGAAATTGCACTCACACTGGAAATGTCTCAAACGCAACTCAAAACCATGGAGGACGAAGACAGCAAGATTCACGCTGTTAAAGTGAATCAAGCTCGAAGGCAGAGTGAGAAATTGGACAAGAGGAAACTTGGCAGACCGGGAGTTGAACAGGAGTGTGGAATGTGTGGCTACATACACAGCAGTAAAGCAGAATGTCCGGCTAAGGGAAAGAAATGTCTGATTTGTGCCAAGTTAAATCATTTTGCCAAAGTCTGCAAGTCAAGAGAGAAGAGAAGAACTGTCCGATATGTGGAAAAATGCGGAAGTGGCGATGAAGCTCGGACAAAAGAAACCAGCAGCGAAAGTGAAGATGACATGTTTTATGTGGGTTGTATAGACGCAGTAAATGCAGTTAGCCTCAGTGAATGGCGCGAAGAGCTGACCGTCAACAACAAGAAAGTTGTTGTTCAGTTAGACACTGGAGCGAAATGCAATGTTATGTCTTTAACGACGTTAAAGACTCTAGGAGGGGAGACAACAATTCAACCTACAGCAGCCAAGTTAAGGTCATACTCTGGTCACCAGATACCTATTCATGGTTGCACAACACTCTTATGCGAACACAAGGATAAAACGTACCCCATGAAGTTTTACATTGCAGAAGGTGATGTGCTGTCCGTCTTAAGTGCACAAGCATGCAAGGATCTCAATTTAGTCCAGCGGGTGAACTCTGTCGTAGACTCGTCGGTTATTACTGATGCACGTCCAGATATTCTACTAGAATATCCAGATCTCTTCCACGGGCTTGGATGTTTACCAGGTAAACATACCATCAGAATTGACCCAACAGTCATCCCAGTGGTACATCCACCAAGAAAGGTACCGGTTGCACTGAAGGGCAGAATCAAAGATGAGCTTGAAAGAATGGTGAAAGCAGGAGTGATAGAGAGGCAAATCGAACCAACAGCATGGGTTAGCAGTATGGTTACTGTGGTCAAGCCGAATAAGATTCGCATCTGTTTAGATCCTAGAGATTTAAACCTAGCTGTTAAACGAGAACACTTCCCTATGAAGACGATTGAAGAGATAGTTGCAGACATGCCAGATGCCAAAGTATTCTCTGTGTTGGATGCAACATCAGGATTCTGGCAAATAGAATTAGACGAGGAAAGCTCGAAGTTGTGCACGTTCAACACCCCCTTTGGGAGGTATCGATTTAAAAGGCTCCCTTTCGGAATCAAATCGGCCCCTGAGGTGTTCCAGAGATACATGACCGAGATGTTGGAGGGCATACCTGGAGCAGAGCCCATTGCAGGAGCAATTGTGGATGACATACTGATCTGGGGCAGCAGTACTGACCAGCACGATGCAAGGTTGAGACAAGTCCTAAACAGAGCGAGAGAGGTTGGTCTCAAGTTAAATCGCAAGAAATGCCAAGTGAGGAAAGACCATGTCCCCTATGTAGGACATCTCCTGACCAGTGAGGGTTTGAAACCGGACCCAGAGAAGGTCAGAGCAGTCGAAGCGATGCAACCACCACAGAATGTTAAAGAACTCAGAACATTCCTAGGTTTTATCCAATACCTTGGAAAATTTCTGCCTAATCTAGCTGCTGAAAGTGCACCTCTCAGACGACTATTGGAGAAAGGAGTAGTCTGGCGTTGGAACAAAGAACAGCAACAAAGTTTTCAAACACTCAAGCAGATGGTAACCAAATCTCCGGTACTGGGCTACTACAACCCAAACAAGCCTGTCACCCTCAACGTTGACGCTAGTGCTAACGGACTTGGTGCAGTATTGCTACAAGAGAACAAGCCGATTGCATATGCTTCTAGAGCCTTGACTGTTGCGCAGCAGAAGTTTGCACAGATTGAGAAGGAGTTACTTGCAATAGTTTACGCCTGCCAGAAGTTTCATCAGTACGTTTATGGACGAACAGTGCACGTGGAGTCTGACCATAAACCGCTCGAGAGGATCTTAGCACAGAATCTTCATCAGGCACCTCCGCGATTGCAGAAGATGATGATGAGCCTACAAAGGTATGACCTCAAGGTTACATACAAGCCTGGGAATGAAATGCAACTAGCAGATACCCTTAGTCGCCATTACTTGCCAGAAACCAAAGAAACGCTCGTGGAGGACTTAGAAGTCAGTGACGTGTGTCTCACAGCTTATCTTCCCATCTCACAGGAAAAGTATCTAGAGCTTCAACAAGCTACAGCAGCAGACCCAGTATTGCAGTCCCTAACTGACACAGTACTAGAGGGATGGCCAGATAGCAAAGCAAAGCTGTCCCCAGACCTCCGACAGTACTGGGCGTACAAAGACGAAATTTCAGTCATTGATGCACTGCTGTTTAAAGGGCCGAAAGTGATAGTGCCTCACACCCTGCAGTCAGAAATGTTAGACAAAATACACGAGGGGCACTTTGGGGTTGTCAGGTGCAAACAGCGAGCGAGAGATGTGCTGTTCTGGCCAGGGATGTCGACGCAAATTGAAGACAAAGTAGCCAAGTGCTATACATGCAGTCAGCACCAGAGACAGCAAGCCAAAGAACCAATGATACCACATGATTCCCCAAACAGGCCATGGGCAAAAATAGGCACAGATTTGTTTGAAATGAACAGTCATCACTACTTGTGTACTGTTGACTATTATTCTAAGTGGATGGAAGTAGACCAACTCGAAAACCAAAGCAGTAAGGCGACAGTTAATGCACTGAAGAAGCACTTCTCAAGATATGGTATACCCGATGAAGTCGTAAGCGACAATGGGCCTCAGTTCGGAGCAGCCGAGTTTGCGGAGTTTGCAAAGGACTATGAGTTCACGCACACAACAACCAGCCCTCACTACCCGCAATCAAATGGACAAATTGAAAGAGCAGTTCAAACAACCAAAAACTTGATGTCAAAGTCCGTCGACATAAATAAAGCCCTGCTTAGCTATCGAACCACACCACTTGACGCAATTAACAAGTCCCCAGGTCAACTGATGATGGGTCGACGTCTGAAAACAACATTACCTACCACTGCAGAATTGTTGAGACCGCAAGGACAGGAAGAAGTAGTCGGGAAGCTCAAAAAAGTGAAAGAAACGCAAAAACATTATTTTGATCGACACTGTGGACGGGAGTTGGAATCACTTCAAACTGGAGATACTGTCACGATGAAACACAGAGACGAGTGGGTACCGGCTGTAGTGTCATACAAACATCACACTCCTAGATCTTACGTAGTTGAGACAGCAAGTGGAAGGAAATATCGCAGAAACAGACGACACCTCAATCGCAACAGGGCACCAGGAGAACAGAAATTTGAGGCCAGACCAGAGCAGACTGACATAACCTTACCTCCAACTAACGTGCAGAGGGAAACCGCTAAGCCAGTAGCTAAGCCAAGCCAAGCCGCTAAGCCAGTAGCGGCTGCAGAAGAACCTGTTACAGTGACCAGGTCGGGACGTTTGGTTAAGACCCCATCATACCTAAAGGACTGTTACACTTGAAGGGAATGGAGCAATTGAATGGAACGTTGAATGCTGAATGCGAACTTGTGAATTTGAACTTACGAGTTTTTGAACTGATTTCGAACTGATTTTGTTATTTATTTTTTTTTGTGTGTGTTATTTTCCATTGTTTATTATTAGTTCGGTCTTTGTTGGAGAAAGAGAGATGTGATGTATGTTAATGCCATGCCTGTACTAGGCATGACGGGTAACTAATTAAATCAGTTGTTACACTCAACATGGTGTGGTTTGGTCGTACATTACACCCATGGTGCTCCGCAGCGCGCGCGAGAAAGAGCTCCGCTATAAAGGTTGCTTTCCTTTCTTGGACAATCCAGATTGTTTGGATTTTCGTGCTAGCCGAAACAAACATCTGAAAAAAGATTGATCCATACAGCAGCTGCCTGCCGCTCCGATCTTCTTCTCAATTTCAACGCATCGTTTTTTACGTCTTTCTGCTAAATTAAGCAACTTCTCGTGGAAAAAGGGTAAAGAAAATGGCTCTTTAACTAGTGGTGTTCCTCCGCGAGCATATTATAAGTTTTAACATTTTAATTCAGTTAATCCAGTGTGTTCAACTTTTCGTCCCACTTTCGACATGTTCCAACTATGTAAAATGGAAGTGACAAGTGGGATCGCGATCATTTGGCATGCCACTGCACTGCGAGAATGTTTAAGCTAGAAAAAAGACAAAGTATTTAGGACTCACTGGACTGTGTACAATAAGAAGCGGAGTAGAAAACCACCTAGTTTTCTACTTGAGACATGTTAAAAAGACTGATATGCCTTTTACAATGTAGCTTTGTTTACATAAACTTTATTTTGAACCTCGAGGCAACTACGAATGGAAGAAAGAGGGAGAGCATTCTATACTGTTTTAAATGCATATGATAACTTGGTATGATTAGTTTAACTTTTGACCAGTTTAAGCTGAATCGATGCATTAATTAGAGCCAAATCAATTAAAACTAATAATAGAGCTTAACTCATTTCCATACCATGGTTAATGACTAGGCTGTTGCTGTCTATAGACTCAAATGGACATTCCTTTTGACTAAAGGAGCTTTTCTCATACACGATTCAACAAAGAGAAGCCGATTTTGACTTTTTGGAGCTCAATCAATCTTCATCATCGGCCCATATTCAACCACCTTCAAACTGTTGGTCAACAACTGCTCTGTCAGTCACATCCGCACTAACTATGTTGAGTGCAAAATTTTAAGCGCCCTTTCAGTTTTTTTTTGTGTGCAGTGAAATTTCAACAATTACCTTCGCTCGTTTTCTTCCGAATTAAAGTAGATAGCATTTAGTTATTTTACATTTGAGCCAAACTAATCGTGCTTGTTTGTACATTTCAACGGTTCCTCCTCGAGCGTATTATTAGTTTTAACATTTTAATTCAGTTGATTCTGCGTATTCAACTTTTCGTCCCACTTCCGACATGTTCCAATTATGCAAAGTGGAAGTGACAAGTGGGATCGTGATAATTCGGCATGCCACTGCACTGTGAGAATGTTTAAGCCAGAAAAAAGAGAAATATTTAAGACTCACTGGACTGAGTGATAAGAAAAGGAGTAAAAAGCCACCTAGTTTTCTACTAGACATGTTAAAAAGACTGATTCTGTAAAATTCCTAAAATAAGCCCCGGGGCTTATATTTTTCAAAGGCCACTTTTGAGGGGCTTATTTTTGGCGGGGCTTATCTATGGAGGGAAATTTGCGTTTTAAAATCGATTGGGCTAGCCTTATAGTTAAAAGGAAATTTACCCCCGGGGGGCTTATATTTGGAGGGGCGATTTGACGGAGGGTTTTTTGCGTTACGAGTTTGGGGGGCTTCTACATGGAGGGGATTATTTTCGGAATTTTACGGTATGCCTTTTATAATGTAGTTTTGTTTACACAAACTTCATTTTGAACCTCGAGGCAACTACGAATGGAGGAAAGAGCGAGAGCATTCTATTCTGTTAATTAAAGCCAAATCCATTAAAACTAATAATAGAGCTTAACTCATTTCCATACCAAGGTTAATGACTAGGCTGTTGCTGTCTATATACTCAAGTGGACATTCCTTTCGACTAAACGAGCTTGTCTCATACACGATTCAGCAAAGAGAAGCCGATTTTGACTTTGTGCAGCTCAATTAATCTTCTTCATCGGCCCATATTCAACCACCTTCAAACTGTTAGTCCACAACTACTCTGAAAGTCACATCCGCACTAACTATGTTGAGTGCAACATTTTTAGCGCCCTTTCTTTTTTTTGTGTGCAGTGAGATTTCAACAATTACCTTCGCTCTTTCTCTTCCGAATTTTTATCCATTTGGAGAAGATGTGGGTGACCATGTAAATCCACCAAATGATGACGGCGGTTCCGGCGAAGTGGAGATATTGGTCCCGTTCCCTTTTTTTGGTGAAGCTTATAATTCACTATTTGTAAGTAACATAAAATAATGTGTTACTACTTATACTTTGTATTTTTTTAATGAGTTAACAAGAAAGCTCGCATTTCTTTAAAAAATATGTAAGCCATTTACTTGTGTTGGTTAACTTCCCAGGTGCAGTTGTTTAGCAGTAACTGGATTGGGCTTCCATATGATCGAATATGACGTTAGAAATTAATACAGATCTCGGAGGGGGTACTCCGCTTCGGCCTAATATCTGCATTATTCTTCAGACTAAACGAACGCCGAATCCAATAACTGATTAATCATTCATTCAGAATATTTCATACTTTAAAGCATGCTTTAGTCTCAGTCGATGTATAGTTCTTGCATTGTTGGCTGTTCATCTGCAAACTCGAAATATAAAGGCCGGGATGTTAAGTCTGCCAGATAGAATTCCTTAAAATAACAGTTCGGCTGAACTGTAGTTTTGCGGTTCTTGCTATGTTTTTTAGGAGATCGTTCGGCTATTTCTCCTTTGCAAAACTATAGTTATTAGAGGAGACTGGTTATAAAAGGCGGAATACATCGAAGGTAACAAAATGATGCCGCCGTAGCTCGCTGACCGTGCACAATCCTTTGTTTTTGCTTACAAATTGTGACGGAATAATAATGTGATATATTTATTGATAAATAAGAATAAGACGATAGGGATGCTATTGAATGCACTGTCAAGTCCACAAGAACATTTTACATATTTTAGAATAATTATACAATAATACTGCGTTTAGAGCCTTTTACAGTCTCAATCCTCTTTTTTGGTTCTTGCTATATTTTTTAAGAGATCGTTCGGCTATTTCTTATTTGCAAAACTATCGTTATTAGAGGAGACTGGTTATAAAAGGCGGAATACATCGATGATAAAAAAACGATGCCCACGTAACTCGCTGACCGTGCACAATCTTTTCTTTTTGCTTACAAATTGTGACGGAATAATAATGTGATATTTCTATTGATAAATAAGATTAAGACGATAAGGATGCTACTGAATGCACTGTCAAGTCCACAAAAACATTTTACATATTTTATAATAATTATACAATAATACTACATTTAGAGCCTTTTACAGTCTCAATGCTCTTTTTGCAAGTAACCTAAAAATATATCGAGAGGAGAATAAATAATAACAAATAGATCTGACGGGGTTCATAACCATTCCACTCTAAAAACGTAACGTGTGAAAAATGTTTGAAATACAAATTTGGAACAATTTTCATTGCTTAGTAGTTGCTCAGATTAATATATTTTTTCTCTTGCAATTGGTGAACGCCATGAAAGGCCCAGTTTTTCGAGGCAGGTTTCGAAGGTCTTAAGCTTTGTTGAGAATTAATAAGCATCACAAATTTATGACAATGTAGTGTTGAAACTTTCTTTATTAATATTAGTTCTAGAATCACAGGGCAAACGTCTTTTGTTAAAGGAAACAAACTGTTTTCCTGCTTTTCTTCTCCACAATTAGGTCAATACCAATGGCGTGATTTCGTTTTTAATAAATGTCAACCAGTACACACCAGAAAGATTTCCCCTTGATGATGGACGACGAGTGGTGGCGCCATTTTGGGGTGATGCTGATACTCGTACCACAGGAAAGGTTTTCTATCGTGAAACGTTTGATCGCGACCTCCTAATGAAGGCAGCTACTGACATTACGTCAATTTATGTTGAATGTAAAGCTTTTAGACCTGCGTGGCTGATGATTGCAACATGGTATGAAGTACCTTTCTATGGCGCTCGAGGGAATTATACAGACAGGGTACGATGTATTAAGAATATGTTCTGCACAACGATATTATATATCAATAGAAAATTGATAGCTAAAGTTTTGCAGTGTTCACTTGCTGAGCTATAAAAGGTGGTCTGAATTGGTAAACAAATAACCTTAGCTAGAAAGGTCTATTCCTTGCCAACGGTTAACAATCTGTTTATGTTTTTTAGCGAAAACAAAGATCTGAACAGGGGTTTTCACGTTTTATCGGTAGTTATCATTTTTCTCTTGACTGATGGTGCGATCTGGTTTTTTTCCGTCGGAGGGGAACTTTAAATTTAAAGAGCTAAATCTCAATGTAAAGAAGTGATTCTAATTGACCTCAGACATGAAAGGGAACTTACTTTAACACGCAGAATTCATAATTTTCTATGCACAATCACCCCTTCATTTAAACCCTTTCAAATGAATTTTTGCAACCATTCATCGGAATCAAATATTGTAAAACTCCAACCCGTTTTTTAGTGCTTCGAGTTGGAAAATAGGATTAGAAATGAGATTTGGGAAAACTTCTGATACTAGCTTTTCAAATTCATGACAAAAATCAAGAGCTTGCTTCGTGCTACACTGATTAGACCCCTGAAGAGCTTCTGCTTTCATAATTTTTCAAATAGGAGATTGGGTTAACGTTTTTAGTTATAACTTTGTAACAAGATCTGGGGATAAGAAATGTTATTTTTATTAAATAAAATGGAATTGGCTAGTCGAAATCCACATGGTAATTAGTAAACAGTTCGTCAGCTCGTTAACGTTCGATTAGTCCATAGAATAGTCGTCTGAACAATATTGTACTAACTCTTGAGTTCAGATTTAGTTTCAGTTTAAATGCGAAATTGTATATTACTGTTAGCTAATAAGTCTCCTCTTTTCATTTTCCTAGAACAACACTTTTCAGGCGGTTCTTGCTACAAACGGAATGTATTCCTTTGTGTTATTTAATTATAATAAACTTACATGGACTACTGGAACCGCAAGTCAGGGAAACAGCTCCGGCTTAGGAGGAATACCAGCTCAGGTACAAGTTACCTCTCTGCCTCAGTAATTCACTCTAGGTGATTTATTCAGTTTTCAAACGAACGCAATGCAAATTGCATTTCCGCAACAAACAACTCGTGAGTCGCGTTCATTGTTTTTAATGGCTTAAGAATTGAAAGTTTGTTAAAATTTATTCTCTTTTTATTTATTCAGTTAAAAATGGCCACTCCTAGGTGTCCCAGTAGTCGAGCAGATTTCGATTTTTGTAACGTAAGAGCGTGTCTCTGTAAGAACCGACCAGTGATTTTGGATCAAAAATTAATTTTCCTTATTTTCTGGGATATTGAAGCCTCTACCTTAGTAGCTACAAAAATGCTTTTCGTTTGACCGAAAGTGATAAATATATATTTTTTTTACGAATTTTTTAATTTCCGAATTTTCGGGCGGCCAGCACAGGCGTTATAGCCATTCAAACTGCAAAAATCGCCAATATTGACGGCGCTTTAGAAAACAAACACCTCGCCCAAAAGGCCTGATTTTCTTTTTAATATACAGATACACCACTGTAGGTTTCCTATCCATATCACGGTTCCGAATTATTTATTTATTTCAACGGCAATGACTTTTTTCCCAGCACATGTCATCGGCTTTCCATCAAAACACGAAAATTGCTCAACTTTGAGGGTAATTTTAACGAGTGTGGCACCTGTCTGAACTTCGCCATCTGTATGAATACAACCTAGAAATGATAGTAAAACACAAAAAGGAATAACATTTTTGCGGTCTTCACGTTTTCAGAATGGACCGCCGTTTGAATTTCCAGAAATTTCGTAAACCTGATAATTAACGAACACTCGCCTGGTATATCTGCTTGTCAAAGTCCAACTTCATTTGATAGCTTGATGGGTCTTATCCAAGTTCTTTCGGATTTTAAGGTTATTTCTCAATCAGCGGAAACTACATTCCATGTCCTTGGTCCGTTTTAAGAAGTTATCTGGTTTGCATAAAACTGGCAGTATCCGCGAGCGTCACTGGTTTGTGACACAGTCCTGAAAGGTCTTTTGCTAAAATTGGTTGGATGCAATCTTGTTCATTGAGATTACTCGTCAAGACACCGCAGTGAAATTTCTAGGACAAGTAAAACACGTTTCTTTGCAAAAATGAAGTCCAGTCCTCCTGGACTGGACACGAAATAAACAAGGGGTAATGGCTACAATAAAGTGTTCTTTCTCGGGTTTGGGAAAATCTAGTTGTGGAGATTTTCGATGTTTAACATATACAGTATGTAGATTGCGAGAATGTCAGGAAGATATAACGAACCACTTGAAGGCATGTCGTCTTTCAAAACTCTCTGGAATGATGGAATACGAACTGATACTCATCAGGGCGGGACTATTTGATGTGCCACCACACCGGCAAGAAGAAATCTTCGAGTGTCTAAAACACAGACATAATTTGGGTCGCAACTGGCGTCCTTTGAGGACGTGTCGATATCCTCTTCATTCAGGCGCAAGGAAAAAGCTAAAAAATTATCATGTTATCAACTTGAAAATGTCAAAGAATATTCACTCAAGTTTTTGGAATCACAATTCCCATTGGTTCTAGCCTGTTCCAGGCTCCGAGATGGTGGTGGAAAGTCGTTCAGTAAAAAGAAATTCGAAAAAAGCCGGGGGCTGGGGAGAGACAGGGCGGCATTTTTCCCGACGCCACCGCCCCCTTTCCCAAGTCGTGCGCGTCTTATTTTCGCTTTGCTCGTTTTAATACGTTTCCGAGCGTAGCTAAATGTCGTGGGTCGTGGGTGGTGGGTAGAGGTCGTGGGTCGTGGGTGTGGGTATGGGTAAATGTCGTGGGTAAAAAAAAGGTTTTCCAAAAAGAAAAAAAGAAAAAAAGAAAATTAAAAAATTAAAAGGCAAAAAGATGTAAATTTCATGAAACGAAAATCTTCGCGTACATGTCAGTCCTTACTCCCCTTCACCGCGGTCAGCAAAGCAAATAAGCGAATCCTTTAGTACAAACAGACACTACAATAAAAGAGACTCTGTACACTATGTAAACCTGAAGCAGGCAATAGAAAACTGGAGACTGAACTACTTTTTCTCAAAAAAAGTCAAGTTTCTCGTCTGAGCAAAGACAGGCTGTGCATTGTTAATAAAAGAATAGCTGACATCATCTCGGAAAATAGGAGAAAGTTTATGGATGCCCCTCCAGGTAGTCGGGCATGGTGGAAAGGAGTTGATGAATTGTCGCAGCGGCGTCGTGCATCCTGCAAAGTAAACCTGGATAACAGCTGTCTGATGGACTTGAATGATTACTTCGCTAGGCTCTGCTCAGATGATATGTACATAGAACCAACCCCTGTCACAATCAGCAGTGGGATGGAGATCCCGGTAATTTCCGAACGGCAGGTCTGGAATTTACTTAGCGTTCTCAAAAGAACTGCGACTGGACCCGACCAGATTCCTTACTGGGTTTGGAAAGAGCATGCTGAGATTTTCACGCCTCTTATCACCAAAATCTGGAATCTCTCAATCTCTACTCAGTGTTTGCCATCATCGTGGAAGCGTGCGATCATCACCCCCCTCCCCAAAGTGGATGTTCCTAAAGCACATGGTGATTATCGCGGCATTAATATAACTCCTGTTATAGCGAGGGCTTTTGAGAAAATTGTGTACCACTGCTATGCCCGCGAGACAATTGAAAGCCACCTCAGCACCTCACAGTTCGCCTACAGAAAAGGTGGAAACTGTACCGATGCTCTCTTGTCAATTCAACATAGGACCAACAGCTACCTGGATAACCCGGATTGTAAAGCAGTTCGCCTTTTTGCTATGGACTTCAGCAAAGCTTTTGACTCTGTGAAACATGAACTTCTTGCTAGTAAATTAAAAAAGCTCCCACTGAATCCATATATTACCAATTGGTACTTGAACTTTTTAAAGGATAGAAAACAAAGGGTATGTTGTAACAACTTTGAGTGTGACTGGAAACCGGTCAACCAAGGGACAACTCAAGGTAGCGTTAGCGGTCCTTACCTTTTTTTTTTTTAATATCTTCCTCAATGATCTTAACATCACTTTAGGTAATCATGACGCGCTATTTAAGTACGCTGATGACTCGACAATTATTGCTCCTGTATGGAAGGAGGTAGACTACTCCGATCAGTTAGTGTCACAGTTTTTAGATTGGACGAATACAAATGGAATGTCTTGCAACCCAAGCAAATGTAAAGAGTTGACGATCAAAAAGAGAGGCAACCACGATCTCTATTCACCCATTGGGATGATACCAAGCTGTAAAGAAGTTGAGATTTTGGGCGTCACCTTCCAATGTGACAGCAAATTTTCAGTGCACGTGAAGAACAAACTTATTAAAGCTAACAAATCCCTACATATCCTTAGAACGCTGCGCAAAGAAGGGTACAATCAGTCAGAAATAGACCTTCTCTTTAATACTATAGTTCTACCTAATATTAATTACGCATTATCTGTCTACGCCGCGTCCGAGTCCGATCTTACACCCGTACAATGTTTCTTAGACCGCTGTTTTAAAAGGAAATATACGTCTAAGCCTGTAAGTGTTTATGATTTCTTAGAGAGGCAAGACCGTAAAATTTTTAAAAAAGTTTTTAATGCCAAAGGACATCCACTTTTATCTATTATGCCTCGTGTTAAACCCTCCAGCTACAATCTTAGAAAAGAAACTAGTTTTAAACCTAAGATTAACACTATGCGCTTTAAAAACTCTTTTATTAATCGTTTAGTTTTTAAATATGAATTAGCTATGTAATATACTAGATATATATACCGGTATATATCTTTTATTTCTTACTTTTTAACTTTTTAAATTTCTTACACTTACTTGTAACAAAAGATATGTATTTTTATCTCTTGATGAATAAAGACTTTATTATTATATTTATTATTATTCGTGACTGAAACGTCCTTTCAGTTAAAGGAATGATATTTAGAATCGTTACAGCAAAGATTTTGTACGCAAAACAAAAAAAAATCGAGAAAATTATATTTACGTAAGGAAATAAAATTTACATATAGTCTCGCCGTAACTTGAAAGGTTGAGCATGAAGGTGGTTCCTTCGTAAGTTATATTAACTAGCCTAAATTAAGAAAGACTTCTATGCAAAAATATGAAATACCTCAAAATTGTCCTTTTTCCCTGCCCTTTCCCACGGTGATCGCATTCCATCGTGTTAAGAAATCTCCGCTGATCATTGGAATTGTAGATCGAATAAAGATTAATAGTGAGCAGCCACTTCCATTCAGCGAGTCAGAGCTATCGATCTCATACTTTCTGCAAATTGTACGTATGACTTACGTCTGTTTCGTTTATTTTGCGGCGATAGCTCAGATATGTATAAATCTTCATCGGCAACATGTAATGTCTTTTATACAGTGATGGTGTGAAAGGGGATCCAAGTCCCACGTGGCTAAGGAAATATCGGGAAGAGGACGAAGAAGAAGCGGTGACGAAAAGGGCAATCAAGGAGTTGGAGATTTTCGTTTCACAAATATTTTACAATTTTTTTTCTATTTATTATCATTTTTATTATTTTATCATTTTTTTTCTACACTTTTTTTACCCACGACATTTACCCACACCCACACCCACGACCCACGACCTCTACCCACTACCCACGACCCACGACTTTTAGCTACACTCTACGTTTCCACTATACTATCTGAGAGCCTGGCACAGGCTACATTGGTTCAGGTAAGCATTCTACTACACAATACTCAACGTTTTCCCTTTTTTAAGGAGCAAGGATTGGTACAGTTGGTTATTGCGTGGCCCTTGGTGTCTTCTGTGTGAGAGGTCCCGGGTTTGATGCCCAGGTGTGACTTCAAATCCTTTCTGTGCAGCTTTAAGTAGTGTAAGCCTGGGAGGGTACTCCCTTAAACACTCAGTGACACCTAAACAAATACCCACTGAGGCTATTGTATCTAGCGTTGAGGTCGTTCTGTCTCGCCAACACGAGCTATCAGAATCGACCAAGGATAACATCAGAAGTAGAGTGACCTCTACTTTACTGAATCAGCCTCATTACCGAATAGTAACTTGACTCTTGACGAACAGAAAGCAATTAAACGACTGAAAACAGACGAGAACATAGTCATACTGCCCGCAGACAAGGGACTGGTGTCTGTTGTTATGGACAAGACAGACTACAACGACAAAATGGACGCGCTTGTTAACGACAAACAGACATACAAAGTACTTAAACGAGATCCGACACCTGCACTGCAACGCAAACTTAACAACAAACTGCTTACATTGAAGAAAACCGACAAGATCGACTTTCAACGCTACAACAGACTGAGGTGTAGTGTTCCACCCCAGCTGTATGGATACCAAAACCACACAAACCCAAAATACCTATGCGGCCCATAGTTTCTTTCTGTGGGTCCCCAACCTACCAACTGTCTAAATACTTAACTAACGTACTGAAACCGCTGTCTGACGAATCTAGACACAAACTACAGTCTACTGAGAACTTTATTGACGCCATTAAGACAATACAGATACCGCGGACGACCACAAACTAGTGTCCTTTGGCGTGAAATCGCTGTTCACCAGTATTCCACTTCAACTGGCTCTAGACTGTACTGAGAAAGCTATTAAGAACTCTGCTGTTGAACTACCACTACCTACAGACGACATTATGGACCTACTCAACCTCTGTTTGACTTCGACGTACTTTCAATTCCACGGCAAACACTATAAACAGTTACACGGTACAGCTATGGGCTCTCCAATTTCTATTGTTGTAGCAGAAATTGTCATACAAAACATCGAGGAACAAGCCCTAGCTACCTACACGCGAACTGTACCTCTTTGGTTACGTTACGTTGACGACACATTCCCCGCCGTAAACAAAGAGGGAATCGACGATTTTCACGAACACCTTAACAGACAGGACACGGACATACAGTTCACCAAGGAGATCGAAGAACATGGTAAGATACCTTTTCTAGACTGCTTGGTCACTCGCGACAACAACAAACAAAAAACGACTATTTACAGAAAACCGACACATACCGACCGATTACTAGACCAGTCTTCGTACAACCCGACCTCTCACAAGGCTACTACAGTATCCGGAATCTGACGAGACCAGTGCAACTAGTTTGCGACTCACCTGACAGCCTACAAGACGAGACTGATTAACTTAACCACGTTTTTACTAAGAACAATTACAACACGAACTTTGTCAGACGGAACACTCACAGTAACACTGATTCCAACACTCAGACCAACTCTGACCCTGTTACGACAGCGACTATACCGTACAACAGAGGTACCTCTGAAACTATTGCACGTATATTACAACCTTACAATATACGTGTTGCACACAAACCGATAACCACTTTACGGCGATTGCTTACTAATGTCAAGGACAAAGACAAACCGGAGGAAAGACAGAGAGCAGTATACAAGATCAAATGCTGCGACTGCCAGGCTTCTTACATTGGTGAAGCCGGCAGAAACCTCAGCACGCGACTGACCGAACAAAAACGAGCGACGAGGAATGGTGACGTCAACAATCACATTGCTGAGCACCATTTAAAGACAAAACATCAAATTGACTGGGACTCTGCGACATGTATAACGTATTCTACAGACTACTATCAACGTCTTACTTTAGAAAGCTGGTTTACTAACTTGGAGCAAACGTCACTAAATCGTAGCCAACAGTTACCAGCGCCGTGCAAACGACTTATTGACGAGATCAAGCAAAACTAACTACGAGATAACGACTGGAGAACTGATAATTTGACTAAAAATAGACGACGGACCAAGAAAAAAGGGAGACTGCTCGTAGTCTAATACCCAGAGTATAATACCATGAACTGACGTTATACAACTCACTTTGACTCTGAAGATGACTACCGCACAGGTTGTCGAAACGTCAGTCACTTTCAACAGCAACAGTCCTATTCAGGACTTCGTTCACCCGGACGATCAAACTCAACCTACTTTTGAAATGACTCCTGGGTTCAAACCTTTCACAGTATAAGGTATATAGGTATGTGCCGCCCCATTGGTTAGGGTTTTTGCGCCGTTTTGTTCTGAATACAGGTATAGATTTTGAACATTTTGGTCTGGAATAGGGCAGGCTTTTCGAGGGACCTACGGGAGTGTACGATTGTGCTTGTCATTTTAATTCCAAATAAGTAAAAAAATAAAATAAAAATAAAAAATATGCGAATTCGGAATAGGAATAGGAAAAAAGTCATTGCCTTTGAAATAAATAAGTAATTCGGAACTGTGATGTGGCTAGGAAATCTACAGTGGTGTATCTGTATATTAAAAAGAAAATCAGGCGTTGTGAGCAAGGTGTTTGTTTTCTAGAGCGTCGTCAATATTAGCGATTTTGGCAGTTTGAATGGCTATGACGCCTGTGCTGGCCGCCCGAAAATTAAAAAATTGGTAAAAAAAATATTTTTATCACTTTCGGTCAAACGAAATGCATTTTTGTAACTACTAAGGCAGAGGCTTTAATACCCCAGAATATAAGGAAAATTAATTTTTTGAACCAAAATCACTGGTCGGTTTTTATGGAGACACGCTCTTAAGTTACAAAAATCGAAACTATGTATTCTTTGTCTTTAACTTTTTTGTCAGTCCAGTTTAAATACAGTGTCCATCACTATGTATTTATCAAGTTTTAAAGTGTGCATGTTACTTGTATTTATTCCCCATCTATTTTCCTTACTTCGTGTTGTTTGCTTCGAACTCCCGATAACTCGAACCTTTTTCGATTTCCCTAGAAGGTTCGAGTTATCGGGAGCCGACTGTATATCAGGGGCGCCCAACGACCGAATCTTTCCAAACAACTCAGAAATGTCTATAAATCGATGTCTCTATGCCTTAGAAGTCTATTTTGTTAATTTGGAGCTGCCGTAAAAACTCCCTCTATCTTTTCGGATGTTTAAGGAGAACTAATTGGCTGTCTCGAAAGTTTTAGAAGACGAAGTAGTCATACTTTCATAAGGGACTGGTCAAAAAGTATAGGGGGTGGGGGGGGGGGGGGGGTGGGCCGGAGCATTTGGAAATATGGTTGATAAAAAACACATGGCCCACCCCCTCCCTTCGGCACAAAAATGACTGACCCACCCCTAAAGCAAGGTTGAAAATTGCATGACCCACCCGCTAGTTACAACATGGATGTTTGGTTTCCTCTTAATAATCCAATAAAACCTTGTTCTGTGTTTGACAAAATTTGTTGATACAGTGCTGTAACCAATATCAAAATCACAGAAATCATACCTTTCACTGAAAAGACAAATGTGAAAAACCGAACATTTCTTGTTTCCATGAACGTTATGAGTCTTGACACAAATATACAGCAAAACGAGGGTATATTGAAATTGTCTGTCACAAAGCATATGAAGATTTCTACAAAGACAACCCATTCCTACACATTACTTGCCGGAAATGCTTAGATTAATCCTCAAAGAAAATTTCTTCCACTTCAATGGAAAGCACTACCTACAAAACCATGGAACTGCAATGGGCACAAAGACAGCAGTTTTGATTCCTTTGACAATATTTTCATGACATATATTGAAACAACAACTCTAAGCAAAACTGTCTTTAGAACAACAGTTTGGAAATGCTACATACACAATATCTTTTCCCTATGGGACATGAGTAAACCAGACATCGAAGCCTTCATTGAACGAACAAACTTACATCACCCAACTACTGAATTCACGGCCGGAACATTTGACACTGAGACTGCGTTTTTAGACATGGTTGTATACAAACGCGCAAGATTCAAGGAAAAATCTATCCTTGATGCAAAGACACATTTTACACACACGGAAACCTTCTTGCACACACATTTCACCTCGTGTCACCCTCCAAATGTTAAGAAAGGATTTGTCAAAGGAGAGCCTTGAGAATCCTACGAAAAAACTCCTCAAAAACAACCTTTGAGGAAAATAATTCAAATTAAAAAAAAAAAACGCTTGATGGACGGAGGCTACCCACGATCTTTGATAGAAAACCTACTATCAGAAATAAAATTCACAAAAGGGAGTCTAAACTCCTAAAACAAAACAGCAAGGAGGAAAAAGAAATATTGCCATTCCTGACACAATACCAGCCCTCAGTGTCTACTGTAAAGGAAGCTTGAATGGAAATATGGAATCATATACAAAACCAACTATAACTTCAATAAATTTTTGAAGAACCACCAATCATTTCCTTACAAAAAAGGAAAATCATTAAAGGACATGCTCGTTAGAGCCAAAAAAAAAAAGATTAACAGAGGGTTCCACGTCCGTATAGATGTGCGGCCTGTCACCCTTTGTATTTTCTCGCACAACAAGTTTGTGAGTATTTTAGCAATAATTTAGCAATAAGCTGGCTGTGTTTTATATAACAAGTGTAGTCAACTGTCTCGTTAGTAGTTAGTGCCTATCTATGTAATAAAATAGGGTGACCCACCCCCTAAGGGTAGCTGAAAATTGCCCGACCCACCCCTTGCACCAGGCTCAAAACCTCATAACACACCCCCTCTCTGCTCCAGCCCACCCCCACCTATACTTTTTGATCAGTCCCTAAGAGAATTTTTTGTTTCTACTGAATTCTCAGGTGACTTTTTTGTTACTAATGATCGTTAAATCTTTGGAATAAAATGTGAAACTGAAATCGATTTCCACTTCGTAGGGAAGTTTGAAACGCCGAATATCTTAGATGAATGATTGAACGGTTATCCAGAAATTTTTAGCCTTTCTTGAGCTATAGAAATTTCCAGATATTTTACAGAAAACAGTCGTTGGGTGCCCCCGCCATGTACTTCAGTAAAAAGATTCAAAAGCTCCTCGTGAATGTTTTGAGCGCTAGTCCTTCGTTAGGTGACTCTGACAAAAGAGCAACAAATGGTTCATAGCTCATCGCTCCATGTTCCGGAATACGGGAAATTTTTCCTTGTGGAATCCGGAATCCTGGGTTTTGGAATACGGAATTCAGCTCAAGGAATCCGGAATACCACTAACGATTGAAAGCCAGAATCCATATTTCACTGACAAAGACTGGAATCTAGTACAGTAAAAACCGGCATATAAGAACCTCGCATTTTCAAAGTCAGGCTGAACAGGTTCTTATATTTTAGGTTAGTTTTTCACAATTCAGGCTGATTAGGTTCTTAATCATAACTAAAACAAAATTCTCAAATCTGAT
Organism: Porites cylindrica; assembly: GCA_964035525.1. Taxonomy (NCBI): domain Eukaryota; kingdom Metazoa; phylum Cnidaria; class Anthozoa; order Scleractinia; family Poritidae; genus Porites; species Porites cylindrica. The sequence goes on along the minus strand of OZ037775.1, from coordinate 9,572,427 downwards.
TGGTTGTCAACCGCCCTGATTTTAGCCTTAATAGGACAGTACGCGTCATGCCTAAGTAATTGGACAGTACGCGCCATCACGCGCACGCCTAAATGGCTTCTTTTTTCATTGCTAGCAAAAAAATCTTGGAATTTCTTTTGTTTTGATTTTAAAAAGAGCCTTATATGTCACAAATTTTATCAAAGTTATGATTAACTGGTAACAGAACTTCGTGTCGTCCAATTCGGTCTGTAATCATACTCGTGATTGAACAAATCGGACGACCGCGTATTTTGTTAATCACTCGTATGATTACAGACCGAGCTAGACCGAATTGGACTCCACTCAGTCCTGTTACAATTACTAAAAGGTCATTATTTTTCAGAGGTTTCCGTAGTGTAACCATTGGTAGAAATATTGTTCTTCTAATACATAATGGTTTATAGAAAACATATGTCTTGTGAAAATCCAAACAAACATATCCAAGAAGACATATACACAATAACTTTTGTCAGAAGTTTCTCACACAATTAAATAGAGAATTATGACCATCAAAATTGGAGTGATTGTTTTGTATAAGAACCTATTTTTCTTTGCCAGGCTGAACAGGCTTTTATATTTTTGGGTATTTAAATGCCAAATTTCAGCCTGTAGGTTCTTAAATTACTAGGTTCTTATATGCCGGTTTTTACTGTATCTGGAATCCGGAATCCACGGCGTAGAATCCAGAATCCAAGACTGTCTAGGATTCCCTTCTTGGGGCGAAGCGCAATGTTCTTCCGTAGTCTTTGAATCTTTGAAAGCCTTGAGCTTTTAAACTTAAGCAAACGTTTGTCACTTGGTTTTTTTGACAGGCAGGCTACAATGCTGGTGATGGATTGAGATTTTTTAACATCCCTGGATCTGGTACCCACGAAGTACTTAATCTTCCTTACACGTCCAATATTGAGAGGCCTGGTCGGTGGATGTATCGCGTTGATAGTAAGCCAGGTGGATGTGGCAATGGTATAAAGACCTTGTTTATTTTATAGTTTAGAGGGTTTATTGATCGAACTATCTACTTTATCATCGCCGATATACGAAAATACATTATTTTGGGCTAAGTCATCGCCAAAATAGAACTGGCCATGAGTCACTTCTTAATTACTTTAAGGTGATTCGATACGGTTTTTGGGAGACCATACCGATGTTTTTCAATCTTTTCAATCACCTTAAATCTGATTTTTATCCTTGTCCGATCGCTTCAAAATTTTCACTAGTGATTAACTATGAATTGAAATTTGTCAAAATGCAGTTTTTCGTAAAATCGATATCACTATGACAACAATAAACAAAAAACTTTGAAATCGATAAAATCCGAATTTTGCGCGATCTAGACCTGCTACTGAAAATCCGATACCAGGAACGCAAAGTGTGATGTTTAGCAAATAACCTCAGTGAGAAGTACAAAAATTCTGTATGTTTGAATTCAAATAAAACGAAAAAATATTTCAAATCTTATATTTTTAATAGCCGTGATAAAATGTTTAATAAAAAAAGTTCTGAATAACTCACATTAATCTTAAGTAGCGTCAGAAGGCTAATTAGTATCATTCTTCGATGCTAGGAAATTTTGGTGTATTTTCTTTCTTGCGATCCTGAAAACTAACCTGTTTTCTCAACACCTAAGTGCAACTTTACTCTAAATTTTAACTTTTAGCGCTTTTTTGTATATCTCTAAAACGGTTAGACAGAATTCTCTTTAAACCTCATCACATAATCTTCATGATGTATATAACAATGTCTGAAATTTTCATAAAGATTGATCCTCTGCAATACCTTGAAATTTCAACAGAAAGCTAGCCTACGAACCGGCCAAAAGTCTGCGTTACAACAGTCACTGTTTTAACGTTATGCTACAAAACAGACTGACCCCTAGTCCCCAAGCACTACCCATATGGACAACCCCTAAAATAGACTGCGCCGTTGAAGTTTAATGATTTCCCTCTCTAGTCTCCGATCGTTTTTTTTTTCCTCGTCAATTTTTCACCCGCGCTTTTCTATCTGAAGGCGTGGAACAGGCTAATATTTTCTGCTCTAGATCAAAAAATGTGCCCTTTATAGATAGTTAGTTAACTGTTTTGTGAAATTTAAGTAGAGGATATATTACCAAATGAATATATTCGCCTTTTTGTGAAAGTCACCTCAATTCTGTCACTAGACTTGCTACAAGTCGACCTCTTAATTTTTAATAGGAGCACGCCTTTGAAATCGAAAGTCTTAAATAATTCCCAAACCTCAGTCGCATTTTGAAATTTAAACCTCAGCAGCGTTGTACTCATTAAAACCTTACTATAAAATGAAAATGAGGGTAGGCTCGGTTTTGAGCTGTGGCCACGGCCGGTTTGGTTTACTTTCCCCTTCTATCTCACCGAAGATACAAAATGAGGATATCTTTTAGGAAAAAACGACTAAGGTAGGATTTTAAATCGCTTAATAGTTTGGAGAAATCGGGTTTCAGAAAAAAAAACTCGTTTCGCTGTTTCTCGTTACGCCGTTACGAGGTTACGGGGTTTACTAACAACCATTTTGGACTGAAATTTCTAGTATCGGCCTTCTTTATCATCCTCGTCCCAAAGGTCTTCTTCTTGTTTTCCACTATGGGGGCGGCAGGAGAGAAGACCCTGGCACACAGCAGAATCACTTGACTGATTTGTGCACGGAGAGTGCAAATTTATTCAAAATGGCGGCCAATTCAAGAAGTGAGAGGACCTGGGTATGAGATGTTTAGACTGGTGAAAAAAAAAACAAAATGGCGGCATAAGCGAACTCGATCTGCTTAAAGAAAGACGGTAAAAATAACTATGAACGCACGAACGCACGTACAAGACACAGGAATACGGTAGAATGATATAGAGGTCTTATTTTGCTGTTCAGTGACTTTCTTTTTTAAAAAAACTTTAAGGTTTTAGCGTAAACGGTACTTGCCCCGCCCTTTTTTGACACGACTCTCTGAAACTAACTGCTGCCTTCCCAGATTTAAATGTAGATTTAAGCCTTCATGATTCGCAGCCACTTCAGTGATGGCCTGTTTTGTTACAGATCTACACGAGTCTTTTGAGTATTCCTTTTTCATTTGCATACGTTTTGGCTGTAGTCAAGCTGTAATAACATGAAAATTAAACAGATCTTTGTTCAAGTAGAATACTTTTGCCACTTTATCTGGTGCAGGCAATTAAGATGTTGTTTCCTTATGGTTCACAATCTTCACCTACTTTACAGTTTTTAGACGTTTTGTTCACAATTCTTACGAGTTATCTTTACAAATTCCAATTACCTGCATTTTTGCCTCTCAGATGTCAAACATCACAAACATTTACCCTGCTTTAATGGCTGGCAAAACATGAAGAGTGATTTGTATTTAAAACCGTCCTTTGGAGTATAGTAATCCAAAATGTACTCTCCACTTGGAAATACCGCAAATTTCCGAAAATAAGCCGCAGGGCTTATACTTTTCTACTGCCCTTTTTGAGCGGCATATTTTTGGAGGGGCTTATATACGGAGGGAAAATTGCGTTTCATAATCGGCTACGCTTTACTTGGAAGGAAATTTGCGGTTCAAGATCCATTGGGCTAACTTATAGTTTGAAGGAAATTTATGACTGTTATTTTCAGAAAGGACGTATATCTTTTTAAACGCAGCCATGCAAGTACCTTGGAGGGGCTTATTTTCGGAATTTTACGGTATATTTGATTTTGACAGCGGAAACGTTTTGAATTCCAGCTGAAGGTTTTATTCCACATCTTACTCGGGACTCCACTATTGTCATGTCAATGTGCACATTCACGATAGGCCTGACTCCAGGGCCCGGTTCCTAGAAAGATGGTTACGTTTAACCCAAGATTAAGCCAAATTTTAAGCAAGGTCTTCTTGTCTAAGAACATGCAACTCGAGCTTAGAGCATACTGTTGAGCCTTTACTCTGAGATATAGTTATGATAACACAAAATGTTACTGTAAGCGATGCATAGGAAGGTAATTCAAAAAATGGAACAAAATTATTAATCCTGGATTACTGGTAATCGGCCTTTCAGGAACCGGGCCCCAGTAGTTGAAAATTTGCATAGCCCTACCTACTAAATTGAAAACTCTGTTTAGACTCACCTGCACTGTGAAATTTTCTATCTCAGCTGAAATGTTAGTGATATCCCTGTTTGAAGCAGATTATTTTATTATTCCAGCGTTAGAGCTTAAATATTGCTCCCCCATTTAATCATCCGAAGTTGGCTTTGGAATACTGTGATCCCAGTCACAATTCCTAGGAAAAGCTAGTCCACATATCCCTATTTGAAGCATCCAATTAGTGATATTAGGTTACGGTTTTGCTTGCTTAAATAATGGACATCATGTGCTTCCAGTTATTTGAGCAACTAGAAACACTTCAGGAGAATCCCCTTAAGAGAACGTTTAAATTTCTGAGAAAGGAAAACAGTTTATTTTCCCATTGCCTGTGTATTTATGCACCAATAAATTCTAAACTTTAACATCCCGGGCAAATCCTTGGCATTTGACAATCACTTGTGGCTGGGGAGTGGGGAATTTCAAATGTGTAGAGTTATAACTTCTTTGTAGGACAATGTGCTAGTTAGATAGATGCAATCTTTCTCATAGTGAGATGGAGGTGTTTAAAGGTAAACTGACATTGCATTTGTAAGTGAATGGCTTGTTCAGCAAAGACCGCGGCCTATACAAAAGGTTCTATATGAAAACAAGAGTGATTAATTCTTGGCTGCAATTGCCAATCAACATCATGCAGTTTTTAAGGGTTCATATTTTAGTGTGGCTGCTGCTTCAAGACATTTATGACCTAATTCGGCTATCGCGAACCGCACAACGCCCGTGAGGTATGTTTCACCTGCTTCAAGGTGAAGTATAAAGGAGATAGGATAATGATCGAGTTACGAGTCCGAGTCCAGTTTGAGTCGACTTTTTGTTGAGTTTGAGTTAAGATTGAGTTAGGTTTTAGTTACCGTTTTTAGCGTTTATTTCATTTTTTAAATTTTGACTCCCTGTGAATGCAAATGATGGCAAAGGTTATCGGCGTTACACATATTTTTACATATCAAGTGCGTTAACTCATTAATTTTTCAATTTTACAAAAGAGAAAGGGTGTGGACAGCCACCCCTCCCCTCCCCCTCCCCTACTTTGGAATCCCGCCTCTAAGACCCTGGACCACATTCTGAACGCCAGGAACAGGCTATTAATAATGAGCACATAATTCAAATACTAAAAGAACGTACGATTAGCATTGCCTATGGCTCAGTCAATTCCAAACGTGCCCATCCCCCCGGGGATTTGTCATCTTATCGGTCCAGGTGGTGAGGAATTTATCATAAAACCGCTGCCCGAGGGTGGGGCATTTGTCAGTTCTTCTAGAAGCTGTTAACATCGTTCCTTTTTCAATATTTCACTTAAAAATATGCCCATTTAGATAACCATAGATATTTCTATAAAGAATGTTTTTAATACATATGCTTTAAAAAGATACGTGTGGTTTTCGCTCCGTCACCACCCTACCCCACAGTACTTTTTGCATCCGTCTACGGGTTGTCCAATATTCACAAATAGACTCCATTGAGGAATATTCATAATAACTATTAGCGCGTTTCTACTTTGCGTGAAAGCGAAAATGTTTTGTGTGGTTAGCTTATAGAACGAGGAATATTCATAATAGCTATTAGCGTGTTTCCACCTCGTGTGAGAGCGAAATTGTTTTGCATACATGGCTTATAGAACGAGAAATATTCTTAATAACTATTAGCAGGTTTCTACTTTGTGTGAGAGCGAAATTGTTTTGCGTGGTTAGCTTATAGGACGAGGAATATTCATAACAACTATTAGCGCCTTTCAGTACTTTCTGTGAGAGCAAAATTGTTTTGCGTGGTTAGCTTATAGAACAAGGAATATTGATAATAACTATAAACTCGTTTCTACCTTATGTGCGAGCGAAATTGTTTTGCGTGGTTAGCTTACAGAGCGAGGAATATTCATAATAACTATTAGCGCGTTTCTACTTCGTGTTAGAGCGAAATTGTTTTGCGTGGTTGGCTTATAGATCGAGGAACATTCAAAATAACTATTTGCACTTTTTCACTTGGTGTAAAAGCGGACTTGTTTTGCATAGATGTGCTTTTTTATTGGTACCAATCGTACCATTGGTAGCCAGGTCACATGGGAAAATAATCTAAGTTCCCTTAATGAGATGCATATTCATTAATAGGACCATCGGAATGACATCATTTTCTATTGGTACCAATCGAACCGTTGGTACCAATAGACCATCGGAATTGGCCTGTACCCAGCCAGGTCACATGGGAAAATAATCTAAGTCCCCTTCATGAGATGCACATTCACCAACAGAACCATTGGAATGACATCAGTTTCTATTAGTACCAATCGTACCATTGGTACCAATGGACCATCGGTTTGCAATCGTCCCATTGATACCAATGGACCATCGGTTTGACAAATCGTATCCGTTTGTGTATATTGGACATGTGTGCCGCCTCGGCCTACGGCCTCGACGGATAACACCCTCCTCGATCTCCATAATTCTTCATAAGATACTCAGCCTCATTCATTAATTGTTAAATAATTCAATCTCATCGCACTTAGAATTGCTTTAAAACAGAGCTTTGGGCAACTCGAAAATGGCATAAGTCTTTGTAATTCGTTCGTGTCTCGCCTCCTCTCGTTCTCCCACACCATAGCAAGCTTTAATAATGTACTTTGGAAAGTGATGGCTCCCGGTAATAGTAACAGCTCGATTTCGACCTTGATTTTGATCTCGATTTCAGTGGTAAACATTCAAATGCACTCATAATAACCCAGATTACTCCTATTTTTAAATTTAATTATGTAGCTGTTAGTTAATCCGATATTGTCAGCAAAGCTGTTATCCTGTAATTTTTACGAACTATCCATTAAGGATTAATTTGGATAGTTTCAAATAGGACTTTCCTTTATTAAATAGGCAAACTGTCCAATTTATGAAAAATAGGACAGCTGGTCTGAGTCCATCAAATGCCAGAAAATACAATAGGCAATACAAACTAGCCAATCAGTGCAAAGTCCCTGTGACAACGCGCCAAAAAAAGTCTCCTTGGCTGATGTCGGTGAACACTCTTGGCTTCCTGTAGCTGCGAATGTCGTTTTGTTTTGCTGCTGTTTTGTTTTGGCTTCTTGTATGGGCCATTTAAAAAGGAAAATGTATGACCAAACTGATGAAAGTTTGTAATGCAAACAATCAACGATTCTTGAAAATGTACGTAAAAGCACTGAAACTGTGGACAACAATGACAAAAAACACTGATATATTTGTGTTTAGATGTTAGCATTAAAAAACAAACGGACAAAGTCTGCAGAAATTGTTTGAGGTAATGAATGAAAAGTCTATTTTCAATAGTTTTCGTATTTAAATCAAGTATTTACATCGTTGCCGCCTTGTTTGTACTCGAAATTGCGGTTTTCACCTGTAGCACCGTATCATCGAAGCCCGGGCATCGAAGAAGCTTTTTAAAATTTTTACTTGACTACGAAATGCCAAAGGATGAAAGGGCAATAAGCTTACTAGTTCTAACTTTGTTTACTTGCAAAGAATAAGTTGAATGACACTATAAGAATAAACCTTTTTTAAGACCTTGCAGAGTGTTTTTGTTTCAACTACAAATGAACGGGTTTGAGTGTACAATATTTCGCGTCTATGACAAGCTAAAAAATCTGGATCAACTAACCAGCTATATGATTAATAAGTAAGAGGACTACATGCTTGTCCAATTTGGAAGTAATTGAATTCAAAAGATTCCTCTGACAGCCAAATTGGACTCGGCCTACGGCCTCGTCCAATTTTGGCTGTCCTCGGAATTTTTTTCATCCAATTATTTCCAAATTTGACAACATGTAATCCTATTACATATACTAATCTCTTGGTTACCATTGTGGGATCATAGGTCAAATATCTCCTTTTCTTTGGTCTAAAAAAAATAAAAGAATTCCTAGATATTCACCATCTTACGATTTGCTTAATCTGTAGGAACGGGGATCCCCTGCCCTTACGGACAAGTTCGTGATCCCAACAGTGAGCAATGTTATGGTAGGTATTTGATGATGGTATGGTGTTAAACAATATACAACTTAAAGTGCGTCTACATGAGCTCGATATACTTTCTTTGTAGGCTAGACGAGGATATTTAGGCTTGGTTTTCGGATCGTCCAAATCGCGCAAGTCATTTCACTGAAATTTTGAGACGATTAGTAAGACTGTTTCCACCCCGTCGTGCCCATTCGATGAAAAACGATCATCGAAAACCAATAAATAAAATTCATATAGTCAACAAAAATTAATCGATTTATATCGATTGGTGAAACCAATCGATGAAAACCGATACTCACAATGCCAGTCCTCTTCATTGTGTCGATTTTTATCAGCTCGAATAAGTGAACGATTTATGAATTTTACCGGGTTGTGGGCGGTTGAGTAACGCATCCGTTCACGTGGACTCAAGTCAGTCTTGCCGATGTCTTGCGAGTCGTCAAATAACGGGCGACTGTAGTGATGGGCTACCACGATTGCCTATTTACAGTAACGGCGGGTGAAACTTTTGTTCTCGAGAAAAAATCGGAATATTCGGAGAACCAACGAAGAGGCGAAATTTTCTGTGTTATTATAGTCTTTACGTAGAAAAGCGTGGAAAGAGGCCGGATCTCTTGTTTTTTGTAGGAGTCGGTACTTTCAAGAAACGTTGTCCAACGAATCCGTGTCTGTTCACGTAGACTTTAGAGGGCTTAATAGAGTGCGTTGTCCACCGGTTTCAACCGATCAGACTTTTCGAAGAGAGTTTTCAACCCACTTTCAATCAAGTTTTTCGTCATCTCGACACGTTTAGGGGAAAAGCGGCAAGTGAACGAAAGATCTCTTTTCGGAAGAGAAAAACTGATGACAATAGGTAAGACTTTCAATCACTAATAACGTGTAACTCAAACGTATCTGAAATCATTTTAATATATAGATTTAGCCAGGGCTGAAAGCGAGGCTCCGATTAATAAATTTATAATTCAAATCAAACAATAAACTTGTATTCCACAACTCAATCAACGTTAGAGCACATTCACGTGACTTTTCAGGGAAAGGCTAAGTGATTTTAGAGAAAAATAATTTGCAAACAGCTCAAGAGTGAACAAATCTTACATCACTGGCAATCATCTTTGATCACCGTAGATTAACTCGGCCTGAAAAAAAAATCCGACCGAATTTTTTGTGTTTGACAAGTTTACTTTACAAAATCTTGCCAACAAATCTGGGTGCGTGTAAACCAACCTTTTATATCATTTATACATCACATCTGAGGTGAAACAGTACTATGAGGCACTGTTTTTATCATACAGACCTCGGACAACAGAATGCAGTATTTCACAATTTTGCAATACAAATTGCTATCATTCAATATTCAGGACGATCGAAGCACGCTTGGGCTTTTGCTAAACCGTTAAAAAAAAATCCAAAATTACCTATACAGCCAATCAGTACTCACTTTTGCATTGCGAGCTGTGGCGAGTGTTTGCATGAACATTAACAGAGTTACGCTCCAAGATAATAAAGAATTTATTATGTTTATTTTTTATTTAAAAATCGTTTGACGCGCGGCATTTTGAGTACTCCTGGAAGCGTTGTTCACTGAACGACTGAAAACAATGAGTGTGTATAAAATGGGAGCCAGCGAGACATGCGAGCCATGCAGTCCATTGAAGTATCATCGAAAAAACACCATAAAAATCGAAAACAGTAATACGGAAGACATCAAGAGTGTGTCCATGAGAGAACCAGGCAGGAGGTGAAAATGCTCAAATCAAGGATTTCGCTCAAACTTAGCACAATTGATGGGTGTGGTAAGATATTAACCTCGACAAAAAATAAGGTCGCAATATTGAATTCCCTGGGATTTACAGGGACCCCCCTAAAACCGGCAAAATCTACTCATTTTTGCATAATTAATTAGCTGACTTTGGTTTGGTTGTTCAACAAGAAGGAAAGACAACTTCAAATCTAATCAACTTTATCGTCTTCTATGTTTATCAAACTTAATGCTCAGTAATTTATTTTTACTCTCCAATTCGATCTCTTCCTATTATTTAGCCTAAAGTAAGGACATCTTCTCACTGTTTGGACCAAACCCTAAATTTAAGGTATTTTAGTGGCTAACATCTCCCATGAGCAACAACCTATGCACTTAATTCTCACATATTCTTTGAAAGACATCTTTAGGGTTATCAAATCAATCATAAAATATTTGGGCAATCTCATACTTTATCAATAATGACGTATTATGTACATTTGACTTGACTCTTATTTGTCATATGACCAAAATTGGAAGAAACGTAACATTCGTTTTTTTAAACAAAAATAGCACAAAGTTGACGAGAAGTCACAAATCAGGTGCGTCATTATCGATACTAATAGCGGAATTGTTAGAACTTGTCACCTGAGGCATGTTTTCTGTGTTATTTATGGACGTTTGGATGGATATTTTATGGAACGCTTGAGTAAACACAAGGAGCAAAAGAGTTAGTTCAAAACTTCGATCGGTCCAACTTGTAGGTGAAACAAGACCCAACAAGGATAAAAGATAGTGAATAAATGTTATATACACGTCTCTCAGGTGCTTTAGTCCAGACTTGCTGCTCCAGTTTCGTCTGGTCCTTTGTGGCGTTACTTCGTGACGAGGTAATGAAATCGAAACATCTTGAAACATTGCAGAATTAAAAGTGTCGGCTTTTCACCGAACATTCGAAGTCTTTGAAATAAGTTGTAGTCATAAAGAACAAAATCATTCTCAAAGGACAAGAAGGATCACTGACAATCCGTCTATATCTACAACCACCTGCTCGAACACCCTCCATCTTGACTTTAGACTCTGCCAAAAAGAAGGAATCTGTGACGCCGGACTACCGGACTCCGGAATGCGGAATACGCTGTCTATTGTTGTACGCGCCAATATCCTGTTATAACTGGTGTGTTGAAAATAGGTTGTGAAAGTCGTGTTACTTGAAATTTTGAGTTTATTCGATGTTGACATTAATTACCATGATAATAATGGTCCATAATAGCCCTTTTTGTAGTCAGACCGTGCCATGCAATTTTTAGACAATTAATGACTTACCACTGGGTATAATTACTTACTAAGTTGTATTTTAATCCTCGTAGTCTTACAACTATACAGGTTGGTATCTGTATCTGGGTATATTATTGACTACAAAAATATAATAATAACCGTTTATAAACGTGTTGAGGAAAAACTTCTGAGGAATACAAAAGACCCAAAAGGGGGCACTAATACATTGCAAAAAAGTCTTTGGCTATAAGGAAGGTGTAAGAGAACAGTTTCTTGAATACAGACTAATACACTATATTCACTTCTCATTTAAGCTGTCATTTGCAGATTCATACACTAGATTAAGTTCTCTTAACCCTATTCAGACTGGGCTTTTTTGGTGAATCTGTGACTGGGGGGGGGGGGGGGGGCTCCTCGGACCCCCCCTCTGTATCTCTGGAAGCAATAATGCTAGGGTCATGAAATTTACACACAATGATCATCTCCGTACAAAGAAGCCCCACACCCAGTTTTGACTTGCCACGCCCAATGATGACGTCACAGTGACGTCATATTCCGATTTTTCAATGTTTCGTATTATTTTTCCACTTAGATACGTAAAATATCAATAATATTGGTAAAGTCATCTCTTTGTTATCCTTTCTTATGAACTAGTAACAAGGAAACACTTGTACAGCGAGAAAAAGCAATAGGAAGCAATAAAATTTAAAATTTGAAATGGTTGTCCGCCATCTTAGATCCGCCATCTCGGATTTCCGTTTTTTTTGTTAAAATTATAATTTAAAGCAACTTTCAAAGAAGAAAAAGCTCAGAATGTATAAAAGAAGTATCAAACTAATGTTTATTACCCAAACAAATGACTTTGGAAGTGTTATTTGGAAAATAGAGCAGCATATTTGTCAAAGCAAAAAAGTGACAAATTTTACCCCACCCCTTCCCCCCAAATATTCGATGTTGAAACATTTTGATGTAATTCAAAATCTAGTCCCAAGCAAAGACCATTGTAACAACAAAAAGCACTATAAGTGTAAAAACGTGATCTTAAAACAAAAAAATCACCATTTTTTAGATTTTCCAAAAGCTATGTGTCAGAAACTGGTTGCCATGGCAACATGATTAATCACATGGACATGGTAATTATACCAAAATGTTCCTACATAAATTTTAGTAAAAGTCAGAAAATTTGAACGTCATAGCTCTTTCGGTGTAGGAGTTATCACGATTTTGCCGGAGGAAGGGTTCGAAAAGCCCCCCCCCCCCCCCGTCTGAATAGGGTTAACGGACACTCTCGTATAAAGCGAATAGCTCTACTTACGACCGCCATCACAAAATCCCGTTTCAACTCCCACACAAACTCTGGATTTTTACATTCCCGTAGGCGGCCGCGGACACTTAAAGGGTTTACCGGCGAATTAGATGTTAGCTTTGATTTAAAGCTCTCCTAAGCAGACACTCGAAAGAAATCTTATCCGCTTCTGAATGTTGTTTTTTTTTCATATCATGTCCACAGTCATATGGATGTTTGTCACTGTTATGAATCATTCTTATATATCCATTTCAGAGTTACCGTTTTTTCACATACTCGTCCGGGTACACTTGAAAATACAAACTGAATTGTATGCTTTTACCTAAATTACAACAAGGCAAGAACATCAGTGTAACCATACACTAAAAAACAGTTTTTTGCTATTACCAGTGTTAATTTGTAGCTGGGAAGAGCTTCCGTAAGCGGCTATCTAATCTTTGCACCACTTTTGACCGGAACATCAAATGTGTGTAACTTAATTGTTGTGTCTGTCAATAATTCAACATCTGCCTGCCTCAGCACGGCACACGGCTGGGCACTAAACTGGTTTGGTGCCCAAGAGTACGCAAAAAGGCCCTTCCGAGATCGATGTCTAGGACGAGAAAATTGAAATTGACCTTACCTGGGTAGGGTGAGAAATTTGAAATCGAAGTGTTAAAGTTGAAGTATCTCCCGGAGGGAATGTGGGAAGGGTGTTAAACATATGGAAGCGGTTGTTTGAGAAAAATATCTAACTCAATGTGAAAGTGTGGTGTATTTTCAATTCTACTTGGGAACATTAGTGCCACAGTTAGGCTTTATAAGACCCCCAAAAGACCGTGCGAGATAAAAAAATTCACTGCTTATGACAGTCAAATCTGGTGCCAGCAGGGTAGGGCATTTGTACGCCATTTGGACACTCCCCCGGGGAGAAGGGACTCCAGTATGAAAAAAAAATGGAATTCTTGTCTCACGCTTTATTTGTCTCTTTGAACTGGTCTGCACCAACATCCGGCTTCACTTCGCTGCTATTTCACGTGCGACTAAAATAGAAAAAATAGTTCTTTCCAAAACACGAAGACAAAACGACTTCTATCTCCGAGTTTGAGAAGACATGGGATCATTTATAATCATGATCTGAATAAAGTTGCCAATAGATTTGGAATTCTAAATTATTTATCAGCATACAATACCAATAAAATAATCTCAGAGAATGTCGGAAAGTCATTCTGTTCACTGAACTCTGGCTCCTGGCTCCTGGTTCCTGACTCCCGATACAATGTTTCCCTATGGTGGCAACCGCTGCTTAAAAATGCGGGCTCCATTTAATGTCAAAGATGTCGGACGTTTGCAACATGTGAATCGAGCTACAACAGTGGCAGAAATAATTCTTTCAATGGGTTAAGAATCGGCTTTCTACCTTTCGTATTGTTTTGTCCTAAAACAACTTGATTTGGATTTTGGTGCGTAAACTTATGGCTAAGGAATTTTAGTCGTACAGCGAGTCACGACGCTTAACTACGCTGAACTGGACACAGGGGCACCCAACGAGAATATAGTTCAAAACCGCTTAAACATAGCATTGTTAAACGTGTTTTAGTATTTAAACGGTGGATTTGGGCATATTTTTATCCCCTATAAATTTTTCATCTGTTCGGATTTCCTAGCTGAAAGTCTAGTGATCCGAAAAGTATAGGGATCAAAACTTTCCTGTTCGAAAATTTCAGCCAGAAAAAAGGCTCCCGAAAATTCTAGGTGACCTTTTTAGGGTAATAATCCGTTGAAAGTGGGCGTTTTTACCTTTTTTTAGATGTTCGAAAATCCTAGGAGAGGTAGACAAGCAAGAAATTTTACAACAAATGTTCCGAAAATTCTAGTACTCAAATCGTCCTCCGAACAGATATCTTTCCGAAAATTGTCGTTGGGTGCCCCTGTGGGCATCGAAGGTGGCATGAAGAACAAATCAAAGAGGGCACAAACTAGCAGTTGAGACATCTAAGAGATACGTATATGGATTTTATTGATCGTTTATTATTTTTTTTAGGGCGAAATTGTTAAAGTAAGTAGAACTGTGAATTAAATCTTTGTATATTGTTTTCAATTTAAAAGATCGCGTATAAAGCTATCAAAAATCATCGTTAGCGTTTCTTGCACAACAATTTTTATGATTTTACCCTTATTAATGTTAAATCATTGTCTGATGAGTTTTTTTGTTCGATTTCTCCTCATTCAAAGGCAAACACACGAATATTGTGAGGGCCTGAATTTTGATGAAATATGCAAAAGTCTTTCAGTCACATGAACAGTTTATGTCAACACATGGAAGAAAGTGAATTGCCCAAATGTTTTATGATCTTTTTCTCAAGTTAAGTGATGACTTTAACTACTCATGCAAAAGTTATAAAGATAAGCGGTTGCTCATCAGAGATATTTGGGAATAAAATACCCTAATTTTACGTCTTACTCAAAACTTGGAAATGATGACCCAACTTAAGGGGGCTAAGAGGGGGGAAATCGAATCGGCGACTTTAAACAGTTTATTGTGCTTAAAGTCTTATGATGTCTGATTATCTCTCAGTGCATTTAAGTTCCAGGCGGCTTCTCTGTTTGTTGCACTGGCATCGTAAAGTTAGCTAATTAATTATGCATAAACGGGAAAAATGGCGATTTTTACAGGGGGAGCCCGGATCTCCCAGGGAATTTAATATTTTGACCTGACATTCTTTCACATAAGCTAACTCCTGATACCTAACATTTGTGCCAAGTTTGAGTGAAATCGGTGATTTGAGCATTATCACCCCCTGCCTGGTTCTGCCTGGTTTTCTCATGGACACACTCTTAACTGAACGCTAACCGTTGTAAATAAGTGTTTAACCCTAAACAGCGCTCAACCCTAGCAACTAAAAGGAGTGCTTAACCCAAAGACCTAAAATGAAAGCTTAACCGAATCAGTACAATGAGTGCTTAAACCTAATCAGTATAACTGAGTGCTCAACCCCTCATCTGTAAATTGAAGTTTTTACTTGTGTTTCCTTCTTTTTTTACCGATGCCTCGCGTGACTGGCATGGCTCGCTAGCTCGCAGTTTGTCAAGACCCAGACGAACTCGAGGCAAGAAAATCGCTCAAAGCTTTCTTTTACAGCCAGAATTATAACTAAATATTCTTTGGAACGTTTTCTTTCTATTTGCGATGAGAAAATGACGAAAGGCTTTTTAAAGATCTGTAAGCTTATAACAGACCTGAATTTCGGTCAGATCATTGTCTCAAATCTTATAAACGTGCGTAAATAAAATAGCCGCATAAACTACCCTAAACTTCATTAAATCAGAAATAAAAAACAAACATCAAATACAGTAATTACTCAGGCTTACCATTCGAGATGCAGCCCCTGAAAGTTATCAAGTAAGGCCAGTATCGCTGCAGACTTTGCAACCCTCTTATGCATTAGTATTAAGCCAGGTGAAAACGAAAACGATGCCATCCGAAATCGGATTTCCGACTTTGACAAGTGACGTATGACTCAAACAAAAACCCAATAAACAAACTAGCCATGAGTCACAGATAACTCCTGATAGCAGCTGAATTTCATTTTGTACATCCAGTGGAAAAAGGCAGTTAAAAACATCATAAGTTGACACAAAACTCTGTCAGCTTCAGCTGTCAAAGTAAACAAGATTCAAGATGCTGCATAAATTTTTTGCATGAACTCATCTGTCAAATTTTGACCAATCAGAGCATAAAAATTGGACGTAGAGCTTGACCAACGCGTAAACATGGTGAGAAAAGTCAAAAGCAACTGTCTTCCCTGCCTGTAGCAGCTGGCTGAATTTTCGCGTCTAGGGGTCAGTTTGAAATCAAAATTTTAATTGTGCGGCACATAAACACAACATATTGCATGTGTGAATTAAAAAAAAAAATTAAACTAGAGCCTGCGATCATTTGAAAACCAGTACCTTGTCAGCGGATTACTTCAAAAAATACTTGACCTCGATGGGTCGACACCTGAGCCCGCGAAACGGTCAAGTTATACTGCTAAGCGGATACCCTGTTTTGACAGCTGTCAATTGATCGCAATATTGATGTCCAAAATGTGTATCAGTTTTTCTGTGCTCCGATCCCAAACTAGCTAGAAAGTATGAGATTGAACATTGATCGCGATCTAGTAAGACAATTAACTGGTCAGCGGACAGCTTCCAAATAAATCACGTCATCTCAATGAGTTGACACTTGAGCCCGCGATATGGTCATGGGATACTTGTGAGTGGCTATCCTGTTTTGACACCAGTCAATTGACCATATTGTGAATGTCCAATGTAAAAGATGTGGACTTGCCAAGACACGTCTGAGACACCCCTCCTTTCCTTTTGATAGTCTCCCCTACCCCACCGGTAATCCGTAGACGCGTACGTACGCACGCTCGTTCAATCACCTGACAACCAAACGAAAAGAGGTTGACCATATTCTATGAGTATGTGGCTCTGTCCCACACGCGCTTCGCGCGCGTGGGAGCTTCGCTATAAAATAACTAAGATAGTACGCGCTTTCTGATTGGTTAAAAACCAAGAGAGGATAAAGGGGACAGAGAAGGCATCCCCAATACACACCCTCTTCCATAAGTCATTCGTCTCGAGTTATTTTTAGAATCGGTATAAAGTTACCTCGCGCGCTACGTTGATGTTTCGCGGAGATTTCACATGACTAAACGCCGTGCAAAACATGTCGGGCAAAAGGCAATGAAAGCGTAAAGAGTTCGAGAGAATTTCTGAATATTGAAGCCAAATGAGTCGGCGCTCACCTGGGAAAAGGGAATCGCTGCACTCTTAACAACCTGAGGTTACGAAGTTGTCGTAACCTCTCAGTGCTTTAATAAAATGAAAAATTTCGCCGGTCTATTGAAACCGGTCGTTTGTATAATAAAGCAAGTCGTTGTTAAATAATAAAAGAGTAATAAAAGAATAAATATCAAACCAGAAATTGCTTTCTTCAAACGGTAAATTATAAATAATCCTGAGAGAATATTCAGGGTGTTAAGGATTTCCCTGCTGTACTGTTAGCTCTATACAAGAGAGAAAGGGCGATTATTCTTTTTTAATTTCCGTTTCGCTGACACAGCTTTAGCAGAAATCTATCTTTAGTCGTTTTCGTCGACAAAACAAATAGCAATATCGCTCTCTGCGTCTTCTGCCATTTTTTTCTGCTTCAATTCGTGAAGGACGCGTGGCTCTGAGCGTGGGTCATCCAGGCGGAACACATTCTTCCCATGTGATTGGCTTTTGTCTAATCCCCCTTGGGATCTAAGGTCTTAAAAATAACTCGAGACGAATTACCTATGGGATAGGGTGTGTATGGGGGATGCCTTCTCTGTCCCCTTTACCTTCTCTTGTTAAAAACCTATGGTTTACTGTGCCGGTAAACTCCTAGAAAACTTTAAGTTATTTTATAAAAGCAATACACCACACTTTGTATGGGTTTACGGCGTGATAACCAATTGGGATGTTGGGAGGACACTCGAAAAGCTTGTAAATCATTCGCCTTCGGATCGTGATTTACAAGCTTTTCTCGTGTTTTCCCAACATCCCGCGTGGGTTATCACGCCTGTAAACACATAGAAAGTGTGGTCTTTTGCTAAAATTAAACGATTACCATTGACAATCGATATAATCGATGAAAATTGATTGAAATCGATGGAAATCCATACTCACAACTCTTTCTATATTTGATTTTCATCGATTTCAATCGCTTAATTACTATCGATTAAAATCGACTTCAATCGATTTTATTGCTTTTCGAATGTCATCGATTGGGCACGCCGGGTTTTCCTGTAATTGTCTTGACTGCCTGAAAGACAAGAGACGCGTAATCGTCAGCGATGTTTCTAAGTCAGACAAAGGAATTTTTGCACGTGTTTAGCAAACAAGCCAAAAATAAAAGCGAATTTCAATCAGAAAGCGAACCTCATGGCTTGCTATCTGCTGATTCGCTCGACTTTGCGGCGTAATAAGCAAGAAATGTTCCACTAAGATACCCTGTGTACAGACGCCCCCTCCCCTCTCTTTCTCCAATTATTTCCCAGGGGGCGGCTGTACACAGGTTACACGAAGACACAGCATGACTTCCAGAACTTGATGGAAGGGGTACCCTTTTTTCCGGATATTGCCGGAAATGTTCGCGGTGCGAACATTTTTGTATTTCTTTTTCCGCTTCAGCGGCGTCCAGGCCAAATTTATCCCCGATTACTGGAATAAAACTGATGATTTCTGGGATAGCTTTCGATCATTTCGATCGTCTTAGTCGTCCGAGAGCGTTTCGATATGATCCTTTCAAAATTTACACGATCGTCTGGATAGAACCCAATTCTATCCAAACGATCGAGGACGTCCCGATCGTCCAGTTCGTTTGCGATCGTCCGGGTAGCGTTTCCATATCATTGTCTCGATCGTTTCATTATTTGAAACGGCACTACAACCTTTAGAACCTTAGAACTTTAGACAGAACTCTTCTCAAAATGTGTACAGTACTAAGCCGAGCGATTATTTATAGGTCGCTTTCCTATTTTTTACTCAAAGCCGTGCTTTTTTACATAACTTCCAGAGCACAATGTCTACCAATTCAGTTTCAGTTTTCATCCTCCTTCACATCCTCCTAACTTCAATTTCAACGTTTTTGTCCTTTGATGGCTTTTTAGTGATCTTTACAAAGGTGTTCTTGAGTGATTGTACTTCTGTGTTAATTAGTTCATCTCTCATGTTTCTGTCATCTTTATTTTCAATGATGATGATGATGATGATCATCATCATCATCATCATCATCATCATTATTATTACAAGTGATACCGGTAAAAGTAAATTATAATTATTTTACCCTGTATAAAGCTTCGAGTTTAAACCTTAAAATAATTTGATCAAAAAGGGTTAGCTTTTTCGTCCTTCTTCGGTGCTGCATATTTATACGACGAAATCACGGGTCGAGGTTGTCCGCTACAGTGAGAAGTGATTCCATTTGCTTTTACTGAAATGGATGGATGAAAATTGATCGCTCTTTTTGATATACAAATCATGTCAAACAGAAAGTAAAATCAACTATAACAGTTGATTCTTCAGTCGCGGCACAAGCCGATTAATAATTTACAAAGAGAGATACGAATTGCTCTTTCTGAAAAGAAAACAACAACTTAATAACAGCCTTATTTCATGTTAGGCCCCTTTCAAATGTGTAATTTCTTATGAGTGCAGAACACCTATTTTAGTCGATGAAAGTAATTAAATACGGCAGTTGATTCAGACGTCGGATATGATGGTGCCGAATTTAACTCCGTTTGGTGTAAATATTCCGAGTCTCCAGAAAATGTTTTTATCCAACATGCATAAGGGCTTCTATAATTAATGCATTATATTCGGCACATTTGAAATGCGACTTCTAAATCAAAGGTTGAACTTAAGTCGAATTTCCCACTGTTTTTGTCGCAGATTCGACAAAAATATTCGTATTTAATTGAAACTGTTGAATTTAGTTGATTCAGAAGTCCCATCTCAAAGCAGTTATCTCTCGAATGAAAATGGCCTTTTCCGACGATAAGGAGGCCATTTTGAAGCACAAAGGATTGTGGGCCGTCCAGCGGGCAAAATAAAAACAAAGATGGCGGATGAGTGAATGCGTGAGTTTCTTGTTTTATTATGGGTAGAGGTGATCGATGCGTCGTCTTTCGTTGTAAAAATGACAAACGGCTTAAAGAGAAGTATGTCATGAAGCCTCAGTTTTTTTACAGGTGGTCGTGTTTGTGGTGTTAGAGCTGACCTTCGTTCTTTGGTTCTTATCAGTTGCGGCTGTGTGTAGGCTTATCTATTCCCTAACAATAGCGAAACCTGTTGCAATGTTAGCGATAAGATATACAATAGAAACTCTTCCGGTCAGCTAACCCAAACATGTCCATCTTTGGCTATTAAAACCGCTACTATATTTGAACTAGTAAGTAGAGTAGAAAAGTAGAAGTTGGTAGACGTAAGTTAGTGAAAAAGTGTAAGAGTTAGAAGATTAAGGAGAATAAAAGCAAGATGTAGATCACATTCCTGGTACCTCATCGTGTAGCGAACGAGTTGCTCGAACACACCCCCACATATTTTGGTGGAGAACCCGTTATTTTGCATTTGGAGGAGAACTTTCTTATTTTGCTAAGCATGGTTTGGTGAGAACAAGTGAAGAGTACAAGATCAGCCCCTGGAAGTCTGACCAGCTGCTAATTATGCTGTTAGTTCGTCTGCACAATCTCTTCTGTTCGTTCCAAAAGTCAACTGCTCTACACTTGGGGATCGGGCCTTTGCTCATGCTGCACCTGTTTTATGGAACTCGCTTCCATTGACTATAAGAACAAGTAGCAGCCTCGCCACTTTTAAAAAGCATTTTAAAACATTTCTTTTCAAGAAAGCTTTTTTTATCTGTTGGAATGGTTTTAATGTTTAATTCTAATTTCGTTTGGAGTTTTCGAATTTCATTTTTTTTAGATTTTACCATGGCACAACATATTATTGTTATTATTATAGCTTTCAGGATTTTAAAATTTTTATCTACTATTGTTATTATTTGTCATTTATTTATTTACATATTTATTTTTAATTTAACTTAATGTAAAACGCTTTTGAATATTCTTCTATATTTTTAGCGCTATACAAATTCATTATCATTATCATTAAAATATTCTTGCATATGAATCTATCTTCATGGGCTCATAAAACACGATAAAAGAAATAGCTGTCTTTTCCATTTTGACGGCCGAAGATAGGGTCTCAATGGGGTTAACCGATAGGCGTAAAACGGCGAAAAATTTAGTCGATAGTCGTAAAAATTGAAAAATTTTAACCGTTAGCGGGAAATAGGGTAAAAGAATTTAACCGTAAAAGAAATTTCTCGCTAGATTTGTTGATTTTAAGGAAGGTGCTAAACTCATTTATGAATCCTTACGCACATTAAGCCTGGTTTTCGCATAAGCATAAGCATAAGGACATAGGCACGCGCAGAATGACACATTTGACTCAATTCTCATTACCAGGTCTCCTCAACCCGATGATAAACAAGATGGTGGACGAAGCGTCCCCAATATTGCTTTTGACATGTTCGCATGAGGTCTGGGTCAAGTGACCTATGATTGGTCTATTTCCTTGTGCTTATGTCGACCCAGCTTTCACTGGTCAAAGCTACGACATAAGCATAAGCACAAGAAGAATTTGTCCGTTTTCTTGTGCCTATGCTTATGGTTATGTCGACCCAGTTTTCACTTGCTTACACATGTGCTTGTGCTTATACTTATGCCTATGCGCAAGTGAAAACCAGGCTTTAGGCCAAGCGCCTTTTCAGGATCCCCGGGAGTCTTGCTTGACCTCACTTGGCCGGCGTTTTGTAGGACGAGTTGACAGCGCTTTTTTTTAGATATCCAATTTCGCCATCCAGTGTGCATTTGAGTTAATCGGTGTCAGTATTGAAAGCTGTTGTTAGTATTTTTTCAATGGTGAAGAACGGCCAATCGGAAGATACAAGGCAGGACACTGCCTCGCCAAAATCAGCAGCAAAACAGAAAGTTATTCTTTATCGACCAAGCAGCAGCTAGATCTGTTGCTTGACTCAGATGGTGAAAGCCAGATGAACAGTAAATAAAGGTCAAAGTATGTCAATGGCGTATCCGAGACAAAACTCGCTTGGACCACGTGTCCTGAAACACACTGGACGCGCAGAATGATGAGGCCTAGGGACAAGACAAAGGCATACAGTCGTTCTGTACAGTCCTTCGCTATCATAAAAAAAAAAGAAAAAAAAAGACCCTGGAATTATTTTTTATTTTTGTTATAACTGGATGTCGCGCCCCGGTCGCGAGTTGGGCGTTCGCTTGCCTGCTTTTGCTTTTTCAGGAAGACTATTTTTAAATTAACTGTTGACATTTCTGTGCGTAAAATAATATTAGAAGTGGAATACCTTAAAAATACAGTGAAACCCCGCTTTATGGACACCAGCTTAATACTTAATACGGACAGCTCGTTATTAAGCACAGTTTCAATTGCTTTGTCCCTGGGGAAAGAAAGTCCTTACATTTTGTCTAAATTCATCCCGAGATCCTCGGATCGGCTTTGTTTTGCTTTAAGGATATAAAAATAGAGGTTTATTAATATTTAACTCTTTGAAACAAAAGAAATTAATTTTAAACTTTTTTGGTTACCGTAACTGAAAAAAATTAACCGATAGCCGTAAGGGAGCCAAAATTTTAGCTGATAATTAAAGGATTCTATATTGTCGATATTGAACAAGAGATCTTTAATGATACATATCCCCGAGTCATAATGAGATTTATAAAAGACTGGTTTTCCATCTATTCTTATATCTTTGCTATTCCCAATTATACAGAGCCGTTCTTTGTCAGCTAAAAAGGGATTTCGAAATTCTAACCACCATTCGAAATTCTAAGAGTTCTCTGTAAAAAATCGGGTTAATTGAAAGATCGTTCATTGTGTAATTGCATTTAGAAATTATATGACCACCAACATTACGTAGCAGATGTAACGGTTAGAATTTCCACATACTTTCGTTATTGCTGAAAATACGTTTTAGCCAAACTAGTCGTACAGCTTTGTCCAAGCTTTCAGTATCTGTCATTTTTCTGCCACCGTCCTGATAACTTGTTATTGAAGAGAGCCTCGTTACTTTATGATATTCACTTGTTTGATGATTGTACTTGGAGGTGAAAGCACCGAAGATATAAAAACTAGTTCTGGAATAAGCAATGATTTGATTATAGTTACTTTACCAGGGTTTTCCCTCAATACTTTCCTTTCAGAGTCTCTATGACTCCTTTAACCGGTTGAGGGTTCCAGAGGGAACAGTGAGAGTCCTAAGGTTAGCATTGTTTCAAATTCCAGGAAATCTCTAAAACATTTTCGGGTTTCAGTCTTGTAAAAACAGAAGTATCACTACAACCGTTCGCAGCCTGAGGTTCCAATTATTGGAATAAAGTTATCAGCAGCAATGTTGTTCTTTGTCATTAGATACACTGTTTTAAGCTGATCAATGTGCCTCCTTGTAATTTCCAGGGTTTGATTGTCGATATTCTTCTTTGCATTTGAGACTGTCGCTTGACAGCTTTTTCTAATCTTGAGGTCACTGATAGTCAAGATGTGATCTTTAGAATCTTGATGCCTTTCCAGGGCCGACTTCTGAAGATTGTCACAACCTGTAGTTGTGAAAGGGTTTCTCTTACCTATTGACTTAAAGATATCGCAACGATGTAGATTCTTTCTACCAACCAGGCAGAAAACGCCTCTTTTTCTTAACGGGCTCACAGGGCCGTGTTTCCGAATCCGCCATGTTTTTTCAACTCACTGTCTGTCCCAGTCCCAGAAAGTCATAGAATACCTCACAATGAAACATTAGTTCCCAAGCCTCTGCAAGGAGTTTCAACGTAGTTCCCTGATCCTTCAAAAAAGCAAGCTTGAGGACCATTCAAAGTGAGAATGGCTCTTTTTAGATTTAAAAAAGGAGTCAGACAAAAGAAGAAGATTCAAAAGTTTGTATATTTTATTCTTAAAAAAGATTTTTTGCAGATCTACGCAATTCTAAACTAATTATCAGTAAACTATTACTCTAGGACATGTGCGTCCGAGAGGACCGGTTCTCTTTGGTGTTTTGCGTCCTTTTTTTCTTTTTCGGCTAAACAACGCATCTCTGACGCGTATTTGCGCGAAAGGGAAAATCCTGCTTTACCATAAATGGAGAGTCCTCCCAGATGACCATATATATTGTCAGCTTCTTTATGCTGTCAACCTTCTCTTGAAAGTTTTTTTCGTAAAGCAATGATTGGTCATATGTGAAAAAGATTCCTAAAGCTTTTATGGGTTCACTAGGCCATTTTATACCAAACGGTTTTTCATCTTTTCTTTTAGGTGAACCAATCTACATTCCTTCTGTTTTCGAGCTATTTATCTCCCACTGAAGTTCTTAAATTCTTCTAGTTCTTCAAACAAAGTTTTTGCGGAATTTGCATCAGGCAGGATTGCTGTGGTATCGTGTGCGTATTGCTATAGCTTGGCTTCGTGATTTCCTATTTTAATTCCTTTAATATCAACATTTTGACGAATGGAGATTGCCAAGTTTTCAACAGCTAAGATAAAGAGGTATGGGGATAAGGGATCACCCTGCCTCTCATTACGTTCTAAAGTAAAATAGTCTGATGCCATTCCAGGACCTCGAGAAGGACTTCGGGGGAACAGCAAGTAAAGCCGAGAAGAAAATTTGTCAATCCAAAATTGTGAGCTACATATAGAAACATAACAAAACTGTTATACCTAAAATGAAAACTAAACGAAAAGAAAAAGAAAAAAAAAAGATGAAAAGAAAAGAAGTGAGGTTTCGCCTAGATTCGAACTCCGATCCTTCGGCGCCGCGTATGCAAGCTTTACCACTAAGCCATGTGGAACACACGGGAAGATCTGTCGAAATTTTATTATTAAAACCTTCGATCCTTATTAAACATGAATTCAAAGATATTTTTCAGAGTTTGGACAGTGAAAACCCAACGTAAATGCATTTCATCGCATTTACATGTAAAGAACGGCCAACAGTCTATGTCGATACGGTACAAACTTGTCTACGAGCAAAACGTGTTTTGTCATGTATCGGTCAAATGGAAGCTTTAACATGCCCCCCCCCCCCGGCAAACCCCGGGCATTTGACACCTTTGCCGTCCCGGGGAGGAGGGAATTTGATCATCAGAGTCTTCCAGGGGGTGGGGAATTTGATCTCCATGCGTTAGCGGAGGGGAATTTGAACTGCACCCACGATTTCATGTGAAATCTCTGGCGTGGCGAGCTATCATGGGGGACGCGGTGTTGGAGGATTTTCGTGGAAAAGATTGTGCCTTTGTTGCCAATTGGTTACGAGGAAAGGGCTTAAACAAGCTTGGTTTTGAATATATGAATGTATAAAAGTTGTGTTTACAATGACCTATTACCAGCGATTCAATGCAACAATAAAAAGCTCAACAGAGGTCAATATTACTTTGACCTACCGCATGTTTAAGGTGAGCGATGATTCATGTCAGTGAAATGGTCATGATGTAGTAGGTGGAATATTTTTTATAGAACGTTTTCTATGTTGCATGACACACGAAGAAAAGCTGAGCATTCAGTGACCTTGTAGTACCGATTTCTGCCGCTTTGCACGAGAAGTTTGTTTGTAGTAAATACGCTAACAGTGTTTCTCAGTTTTTGTTATATTGAATGCGAATTATTTGCTGTATTTATAAAGATTTTGTTCGATAACTGAAGGCGTTTCTGCCGTCCTTCTGTCATTATGTGCCTGTGAAATGTCCCCGGGGTGGGGGCATTTGATCACCTGAATGGACCCTTGTGTGGGGCATTTAAACGGCATTTTGGCCCGGGTAGGGGGAAATTTGAACATAAATTTTCAAAAAATCAAATGCCCGGGGGGTTGCCCGGGGGGGGGGGGGCATGTTGAAGCTTCGATTTGACCCATACATTACCGCTATACGATACGATACGATACTTTATTTAACGTGGATATTACGCTTAGCTATCAGCTAGTTTACAGGTAATCCTCGGCCCTAATTATATTCCTAGAATTTAAAACTTAAAATTCAAAAACAAAAACAAAAAAAATATATTACAAAGATTTAAAATTAAAAACTAAAAATATACAATAGTTGATCATATGAAAACTGTAAAAGCTAAGAATCGATTAAACAACAACAACAAGAAACAGGCAGATAACTATCGAATTTTGTTCTTCACTTCATTGCTGCCTGCTTTAATTCTAATGTCATTTCCTAGCTCGTTCCAATTCTTCATTGAGTGATGTACTCTCTGCTCCGCTGTTTGTTTCTGTCGTCTCCATCCATCTTTCTCGCATCTTGCTTGCGCCGTTGAATTTCAAGAGGATTTTTCGGTGTCAAATCTTCCCCTGCGAGGATTGACAATTCGGCGTTCTTGTGTTTGCTGGTCTGTTTGCATGAGAAATGCTTGAGATTCAGCGATAGTAAACATTGTTTTGCAGACGATGAAAAGACAGCTCTTCATTTGTACTTTGGTCATTGATGGGAATTCGAAAATCGCTTTCAGTCGAATGTTGCCTATAAACAAAAATGCGCCGTGACGTCAAACTACCTGTATGACGTCATGGCGGACACCATCGGATATATACAAGTAAAGTTTGCAGCTCGCTAGGACCCACGCGCGGTTCACACACTGCGAGCGCGCTTCGCGCGCGACGAGATTATTAACTCACTTCGCTCTGCGCTTCGCGAGTAATTACATAGCTTTGAATATTTGTATAAAACATTTTCACCCAATTTATAAAATTAGGGCCAAAATTAAAAGCCTCGAGGCAACTGAAAGGATAATGCCGTTCTAAAGAGTGTCGGAAGCCTTTTTAAAGTCAATGAGAATCAAGATACCTGGAATATTCTTAGAGTCTATAAATTCCATTATATCGAAAATTGATCGGATTGTTTCACCAATATAGCGATCTTCGACATAACCTGTTTGATTATCGTGTATGATATTCGGTAGAACTTTCTATAATCTTAAAGCAATCACTTTTGAGATGATTTTTGCATCCACGAAAAAAAAAAACAAACAAATATGCTATTTGTTTTTAACTAGTTAAATGAAATCTTGTCACAGCAACAAATAAACCGAATTCGCGAATAGTCACGTGACTGATGACGCCATTACCATAGGTGTGACATGGGAAGATATTTTATGGCAAATGTTATCTTGTTGTGGTCTGACAGTCTTCTACGTATAAAATCGTCAAAGTTATAAAGCTTTTTAAAAAATTGCCTCAAAGGATTCTGGGAGATTTTTTATGATTATTATAATTTACTTCTATAATTATTACACGTCTGGACGTCTAGCGTTAATAAAATACGACAGAGGCTGGGCGTCCCTAACCAATCCTGCACCATGAATTTTCCTCATGCAAAAGATTTATAAAAATGTTAAAAAAGTGGGCGACTGTTTATTTGTGTACCTATGAGACCATAAAAATAAACTAGAGATCCTAGTTTAAGGAAGTTAGTAAGCAAAACGGGTATCCGCTCTAAGGAAAGAAAATGGACGAAACAAACACTATATTGGCAATGTCCTCAGATTCGTCTGCTTGATTTCGCATGACAGGATTAGACGGTAAGCGTCAGCACTTCATACGTGAGGAAATTCACACAAGCATAAGGAACACTCTCCTGGCTTCCTATAGTTGTAATATTGTATAGCAACACCAAGAACTGGGACTTCTTGGGGACGGGGAAGGGCTAGGGAAGGACTGTGGTAGGAACTGGAACATATAAAGCAATGACGTAGTTTGACTGGAGAAAACGAAGGTCGATCCACGGCTCCAAACAGCTAAGGAGCCCTTCGAATTTGGTTTCTGTGCTTCTGCAGATGATTTAAAGGTATATTATCAACTTCACAGGTCTACCTGTAGGCATTGTTTTGGATCAACATGAAAATAGCGTACACATCGAACCACTTGTGAAAAGTATTTATCCCTGGCTTCCTCTTACGTAAACCGTGTTGGAGTAATTCGGCTGGACTCTGCTTTCGGATGGCTGCTAAGACGGTTTGTTAAGTAATGGCTGGTTAAAAGGAATAATAGCACAAACCTGCGCCGAATCAGCTCCAGCATGACTGAGGGAGATTGCCCCCATTTTTGAAGTTCTAAAGTTCCTTCACGTGGTAGCACTGAAAACATGTTAGCACTTTAGGGTCAAATGGTTGCGTGAGATAATCCGTTAACTTTACGCAATATCAACCTGTAGAAAACGAAACCTGGACACGCCCTCAAATAACCATAAAGAAAATCCTTGATCGATTTGTCATTTAAAGTCATTTATACCGTAGTACATTTACGAATTCCCATTTATAGTACATTGATGTTTCCCTTCTTTGGTAGGGAAGCAAATTTCTTCTGGTTTGCAAAGTTTAATGAAATGTATATTTTTCCCATAGATGCACCAATTCAGTTTGATACGGCTTATCTTCAGGAGCCAAGCATTTCATATGTACCGCTTCCTCATGTCGATGGAACCGACACAATCGGTGAAATTACAGATATTGAAATCAACGTTACCTTGAAGTGTGAGGTACATTTCAATCGTAATGTCCAGTCGTGGAAAAATGTTACATATCTCGTGGAATGGTATTCCGAAGATGTATACTTGAAAAGGGATCACCCTTGTGGAACACTTCCACCCGACAAAATAGAATATGACAGTAGCTGTTTGGAACCAGACCGACCATTGGTTTCTTATCTGAGCAGCACGGATTACGACTTAAACCGTTTGGTAAGTTAAAATACGACGTCCTCAACGTAATTGAGTACCTTTTTACGCTCATATTTTAAGACTATTTTAAGACTTCCAAATATTACACTAAAAGAGTAATAGTGCCAGCTATAAATGGTCTACCCAGTTGCTAGCTGGAGAAGTAGAGAACTAGTAACTTGCCTTGTATATCCTTGTTTTAAATAGATATCATGCAAAGTGTTTGCCAAGTATACCACATCTCCTTTAAATCCATGGAGTATTCCCAAGACTGTTCCCAAGCCCTTCTTTGCAGGAATAAAGGCAAGTATTAATTTGTCCCATTTTCAAATTGTGTTTATGTTAATCTTTCCTACTTGAATTTTGCACACATGGGCGCTCTGATCCCAAGTATAGTTGTTGGTTGTTGTTGTTTTGTTTTCTCGTCACCAACTGCAATTCTGGCTTTAACGGCTCTGCGCCTTTTGCTTCAAAGTGATGGCGGGCTTTCAGGGGCGTAGCTAACCCATACACCTGTAGGCCCGGGCCTAAAAATGTTTGGTTTGATCACTCTACCGCTTGTAATAAATTACGCGTTGATGGGGTGAGCTAAAAAGCCTAAGAGCTCAAAGTGTTGGTGAGGTCAATGCGTACTACTCATGCGTGCAATTTTCAGGATGTGTGGAAATGAAAGTCAGCCAGGGCTACAGCTAGTCGAAAAGCTGGTTACGCCCCTGGCATTTTCTGAAAAGGGCTTAGGATGTCGAAGGAAAATCTTTTGAAAAACTTTTTCTTCAAGTAAAAGCTTTGAAGATGTCGTCGATTCTGAGAAGTTTTTATTGGACAGGCATCACGTCAAATACATTCTTTCCACACACAAATGTCGAACTGTTAATTAAGATAACAGAATTTATGATAGATTCATGGGAGATCAATTTAGCAACCGGTTTGCACAAAATGTGAACAACTGCTTGGCGAGAACTAGCAAAAATTTGACTACAGACAATTGCTAGAAACTTTGAGAGTAATAGGAAGTCTTGCGATGGCGACTAATGCAAAATCCTGATGGGATGCGCCATAAAGCTGAGGTACCTAACAACTAACAGGCCGTGTTGCTTATTGGGCCAATGTTTTGGGGTGACACTAAGAATAACTTATTGCGCAACATATATGTATATACGCCTTGTCTGAAAATTTTTTATTATAGTCCATTTTCCAGTGCTCTCAGAAAGAAAAGCTGGTCTAGGTAGTATCATCTGTAATGTAAGTGAAGAATCCCAATGGCAATTTCATTATATATCCGTAAATCGCAGAACCTCGCTCAGCACTTGCGTTTGGGACTAACGGGCAAGTTAAGAAGTAGGGAGAAACCGATAACATAAAATATACAATTTATAAAGAAAAAGAACAAAACAAAACTGAATCGCAAAAGAAAAAACGACGAGAAAAAGACAAGAAAGGAAGAGACGAAAAGAAAAACAAGTTTTCCCAAGTATCAAACCTATAGCATCATATTCGATGGACCAATTCTTTACTACTAAGCCACGTGAGGATAAACGTGAGGATAAACGACAGAAATGTTAACAATATTTTATTTAAGGTGATTCCCTGGTTTTGCACTGCGCATCTCTTACTGCGCATAACAAGATGGCCTCCGTAAAAAAGAGCATGTGAAGTAACATTATTAAAATGAAGTTGACCGAAGAGAAACGCTATTGCAGTTTTTGCTTGCGGTTGTTTCTTGCCGAGGTGAGACTCAATATGGTGGGAATGCGCATAACGTGAGCAGTACGCGTGTTGCTGAGTTCGACTTCCTCACGGAGAACCTCGATAGTGGATGTTTAATTTGTGCTTATTCACTTTGATTTTCATTTAAACGCTTTCCTTATCACATTGTTTCCTAAATGTGATATCTCGATGTAAATTCTGTAAAAACGGATTTTTTAATACTTTCTTCCCCCTTTCGCATACATTCTACTTTGAAACTCGTACCAGTCCTCTCTCAAAAATCAAGGAAAATGCATTTGATGCGCACTTTCTGCAGCTCTACCACAAAAACGAGTACGGTGACCCCCACTTTTTATTTCATGATTTTAGTAAGGACAGTGCTTCTTTTCGCTGCGAAAAAAATTGGCATAAATCTATGTTCAGTTTTTTGGCAATTTTACTAAACTGTACGGATTAAGCTATCACGTGTCGAATAGCGCGTGTCTAATTTAATTCTACTTTGGAGCGTAAAGTAAAAAAAAGGGCATTAAAAGGCATTTTTCTAGTACGTAAGTGGATAAACAATACATTTAAGTCAAATTCTGTGCGATACCAGATGCATCATTGAAAAAATCTTTCCTTTTTGTCTAGTTTTGGGCTGCGCGCGGTTTTTGTCAAAGGGTCCAAAATAGCCGTATTTGGTAGCATTGTGACGTCAAAACAAGCACGGTGACCCCCACTTTTTATTAACTTTTTATCATCTTCTTGACTTGTTACAGAAGTGTACCAAGTTTCATCTACAATCTATGTTAGGTTCTTTTACTAGGGAATCACCTTAAATCCTTTTCCGTGGAACTTACGCCAGCAAGCGCCATTTAAACTCATTTCATCACACTTAAAGAACATATGCCCAACAGAGCCGATACGGTAAATCGTCTGCGAGACACAAAACATTTGTTTTCTTATTATATGGCTAAGTCTGTTTTCGCCATGTGATTGATCAATTTGGGATCTCTAACTTGCTATACGGACCAAAATACCAAAAGCAAACTGCTCATTTCGCAGCTCTAAATCTCTTTGTCTCGAAAAAATGCTTGAAAAGAGTTATAAGATATCTGTCAACGTTGAGGACTTGAGTGTTGACTTCGTCCTTCAACATTCTAACCTGTGTTTATATGTGAACGAAGCTGATGAAGAAACTGAATCGCAATCTTATCGAAGAAGAGAATTCCAGTGAGTTACTTGTCAATGAAAATTTTATCGCAGTACACAGTTAAGAAGACGAAAATCGACTGCCTGAGATTCGAGTTGTTTTGCCTAAGAGGAAACGAGCAATTCCTTCGACAAATATGATAACAAACATAAGTTACCTGCACCTGATCGTCTTGACAAGCTTTTTTGTCATTTGCAGAGTTTTTTCAAAGACCAACGAAAAAAAGATGGGAGCGACTTCGAGCCAGACACAATGTCCAGTTTTTTAAAAGATTCCTGCGTCACATTAGCGAGCGGATACAAGCAGTGAACTTAGTTTTGACCGAATAAACTTTTTCAACATGGCGCATTTGCATTTTGATTTTACCCCATAATTTACTTAATCTAGCATCTGCTTGACCTGTCATGTTATCAGCCAATCCGCGTTTACCAGACGTGAATCAAATTTGGCGCGAATAATGTCTCTTTTGAAATTGATTTAAGGGAAAAGAAAATTTTTAAGTACGTCCTTGTTCAGATGACGCTTCCTAAAAAAGAGATGTTTTAAATTTTTTTTTTGTGATGAAATACTGCTAGCTGAAGCTCCCGTACCTAACAGCTACAAGTAATAATAAAAGTTTGTTGACTTCGTTCTTTGCAGAAAGCAGTGAAAAACAAGTTTAGGCTGGTGCACCATATTTCACGAACTTAAAAGTGTTGTAAAAGCGAAGATCGCTCTCAATAATTAGCAGGTTTCAGCAGGAGGAATTACAGTCAAACCAGGTCAAGATTCCATTCATGAGTTGATTATTTGAAAAGCGAATCCGTTTGTCGATTCTGTAACTTGTACCCGGTATCAAATTGCATTCAAATGATCGGTGAATTTTTGACGGCAACTTTTTGATCAGTACGATGAGATGGAAAATGTTTCAATGGATGAAATTTCTATTTAGACATTCTTCAAATTCAAGAAAGCTGAGCCGGTTGAAATTTCATAACGAACTCGCGTGTGCATTCACTGCTTATTTCGCAAGCAAAAATACAGACTGAATTCAACAACAACTGGCATATGAAGGTGGCTCGATACTGTAACAGGTTTTCAGGGTCAATACCTTCCAATTTTGAGTATAACTACGTCGCCACAGACAAACATTTGGAAAAATTGCCACCACAGTTTTATTAGATGAAGATGGAAATTTGTCATGAGAAGGGTTTTAATGATACCGGAGTTGTCATAGTAACGAAATGACGCCATTGCCTATTTTACTTGCAACAAAATCGTTCACGGGAGCTTTTTCCTCCAATAGTCGCCTCGATGTTCGTGAAGTTAAAACGGAATCTGTAAGAACGTTATCGAGATATTTTGGGATGAAGTTTTTATCGTTAGAAATATGAAAAAAAAATCTTGACGTTTCGCCGTTATCTGTAGAAAACGAAGCCTTTTTTGATTTGCAATTTCACCTCATAAAAGCTTCAATATTTTTAAAAACGTGTGTGAAAGATCATGGAGATTGATTGCTTCGGCCGATTGCTAGAGAGGAGGATTTCGTTAGTATGTATCGAGGCGCTCATTGTTAGCGGTTTTTTTAAACATTTCGGTCTACTTTAATAAATTATTGCTCGACAGATTTTTTAAAAAATTAATATTCCTCTCGTAATTTGAGCTGAGTACTAGTCAGCAACTTCCTCATTTTCAGACCCATTGCTGATGCTATATGCCATACACTGTTCTACGAGCGAAGATGATTCTAGAAAGTTATGCGGAAGTTTATTCTAATCAATTCACGACTGGAAAGTTAGTGCAGTGCAGTACAGTGCTCAACAACAAAAAACTATAAATATGTAAATCAACAAATGATACCCTTAACCAGAAACTCATCACGTGTTAGGAAACCACTGTCTCGAGAGAATGTAACTAGATTATTACGCCGACTTCAGGATTTTTTCAGATTAAAATAGAAAATATTTATCTCTTCAACTAATAAAAAAAAAACATGGAAACGTCTTTAAAAACTGGCTTTGCCCAAATTTTCTCTTGCTGCCCCCCAAAATCTGAGTTGCCCAAAATTTGGAGGGGGGAGGCTGCAGCGGACGGGAATAATGAACATTTGTATGTTTGTGTTTTTTCACTTGGCCTAATCGACGGACAACGCAAACGACCTCCACAAGTGATTCCGCCGTGACTCACGAATACCTTTTCTCGCAAATATCGTTGACTGCCTCTACTTGAATAAACTGGTCTCTTGCCAGTCACATCATAACCTGCCAGCAAGTGTTTCTCCAGGCCGAACGTTACGCTACCGAGAGAGAGACACCACCGCGATCGACCGTTTGCTTCTTTGGTCGAGCCGCCGAGGTCCAGCGTCATAGACGAATGAATTAACTTTGAACAGGTAAAACCTGCTTCAAAACAGGTGAAGGCTCTGGCGCATTTGCTTACCCTTATAACTGCTGCCTTAACGCGAGCCTTCTGTGATTTTCGGCTCTTTCAGTCTTAATCGCGATTATTCCTACCCACATGCTTTGTCAAGCGCGAATCCTTGAAAATTCTCATTCGACCTTTGAAATGTAGCCCTCAACAACTTCGATTTACAATCTTCTTTTGTCCGAATCAGAGCTCTCAAATAGCTTTACTTTCAACGTTTAGCGACTCCAAAATCTTCAGAAGCCCGACGGCTCGGTAGGCTGGTGGATCTAACAGAATAAGAAAATTCACCCAAAGATCAGAGGGTCTGATTTGAGCAAGATTTCAGATACTGAAGAAATTGCAAAAAGCCGTTATCCTTAAAAAGACTCATCTACCTACACGCACATGTTTGTGCGAGAATATAAGTGCTTCTAGGATGGTCGGGCGTTTAAGATTTCCATCACAAACCAGGCAAACATAGGACTGTTTAGAGTTTTAATTCATATTGTTTTTGTTTTCTTTCTACAGATATTTCCAAGTCAACTTACCCTCAAAGCTTGTAACCTTGACAACAGAAATACAACAACTACTATTACAATACAACCAACAATTCCGGTCAGACGAGGCCACAGAGGAGGGTACTTGAATATTGCGTTTTGGCTCCCAGAAGGACTTTCACTTAATCATGAACACTGTGCCATTGGAGTGGAGGGGACCAACGAGGTTTTTGTCGATGTCATCGCACAATGTGCAGATTTTGGAGAAACAATGAGAAAAGTGATCGTTCCAGAGATTCTCGACTTTCACAGTATCTTTTGGACCTCTTGGAGCTCAAAGAAATTTCATCTACCAAAAATTCTGGTACGTTAATTTCTGATTTAAAGACCAAAAAATGGCGTCTTCAGAATTTTGAAGCCAACACATTTTCATGTCATGTTATGATCTGTTAGAAATCGAGCTGAATAGTGGCAACATAAAGCCCCTATTTACAGACACCGGAAGCAGTTATTAGTGTTGACGTAAATGATTTCTTAATTTCCTCTTAAAATCATAAAGTGAATTGGAATCTTGTACTGATTTTGGAACCCCATTTCACAGAGCTTGGCTGCACTGAAAAGTGAATGATCATTGTCACGCGGACAGTTTGTGTGTAAGGTTCTCGCAGTGTCATGTACATCAATCTGTTATGAATCTGGGAGCGTTTCGGAAACCCTCGAGTAAGGTCTTCTGGAGCGTTGTCATTTAGGCATTTGTACTTAATTACACAATCGTTGAACTTTGACTTTTGTCCAGGCAACTGAAAAATCTGAGACCCTCCGAAATATGATCGTAATTCCTCAAACCAAAAGCTATCTTGGCTGGGAAGTTATGGACTCTTTACAGTTTCATTATGTTTTTATTTGAGATATCGTAAAATTCCGAAAATAAGCCCCTCCAAATATAAGCCCCCTAAACCTGTAACCCAAAAAACCCTCCGTTAAATCGCCCCTCCGAATATAAGCCAACTGGGGGGCTTGTACTTGGAAATTGCCCTCAAAAACAAGGTAAAACAAAGCAAAAACGGTAAATTTCCTTCCAACTATAAGCTAGTCCAATCGATTTTGAAACGCAAATTTCCCTCCGTACATAAGCCCCTCCGAATATAAGCCCCTCCAAAAATAAGCCCCTTAAAAAGGGCCTTTGAAAAATGTAAGCTTCGGGGCTTATTTTCGGAATTTTACGGTATTATTCCATACTGAGGAACAATGAAGTAGCTTGGAAATACAAAAGAGTGGATTAAAGCCTTTTTTGTCAAGGAGATGCTTTATTCGGTTCAAGAATGAAATGAATGAATGAAACTTGGGGATTGATGAGTTTGGTTAGACCTCTAGCACTAATAAAATATGCTAATAAGCCGAGAAAAACAAATGAATAAAATTAAACTGAGATATGTGAAAGGGGAAAGAAAAACTTATTGGCAATTTAAGCCTAAATTACTCAAAGAAACTATTTACAACAAAAATCCTAATTAGATGATAAATATAGCTGTCAACTTAATTATCATCATTATCAACTTGTAAATACAGCTTAAGATAGTTTTTTGATGTGATTTTCAGCTGCAAATACACACTGTAGCTGTCATAATACACACACCAATGTCCACGGGCTCGATCTTGGTCTTGTCAAGTAGGGTTGCGCATAAGTTCGGTAGAATCTTTTTTGTTTGTGTTTCTCCAGTCATTAATAGTTTAGTCTTCGGATCAGATTTAGAAGTATGGAATTTCTACAGCACCATTTGGTTATTTCTCTAAGGTCATCATTTAATAGAGTGATTGCATCATCAATTACTGTTGCTGGAAGTGTAAGAAGCAGTTTAGTGTCGCAGACAAAAATCATGATCGTTAAACAGCGGTTTGGAAATGACAACAGATCATTCACAGCTAGAAAGTGTGAATGATACAGGTCCTAGGATGGATCCTTGGGAGACTTCAAAACTCAATTGCTTAACTAAGTGGCTGTGAGAGAAAATTTCCAATTTTCACTACTTGCTTTGTGGTTTAACAACTGCTAACTTAATGACCAGGCTCCCTCAGAAGAAGAAATTCCAATTCCACTAAGTTTTGCAAGTGAAATAAGACGCATACTATCGGACGCCTTTGTCATTTCAAATAGAAGAACAACTGATATGCCATTTTCATCCATATTCTTTAGAATTTAGCTGTTAAGTGTAGCAATGCTTTTTCGCTAGAGTGGAATTTTCTGTTGTCCGAATGGATGATGTAGGAAAACCTAGTTTTGCCTGCCGCAAAACTGCGGGTTCAACATCCGTTTGGCAGAAGCACATTTGATTACATGTATTTGGATGGAAACAATCCCATTACTTAAAATGGCATGCAGTTACTTTTTCCGTTTCAAATCTAAATCTTTTGTTTTAGCATTCATGATTTCCTTCGTTTCTTTGAGTACGAAGGGGAATAAGATACCCGTGTTAAGCGGTTTTCCTGGATAACACGAGGCCCACTTCGTTGTTGTCTTGTTGTCACCTTCTCTTTTCTTTGCAAACCCAATATCGCTACGTCATCCGACCGGGCATTCGATTCAAACGCGGCGAAATAAAATTCACTACTCATTTGGCATTCGTTTGTTAAAGACAAGCCAGCTTCGCGACGGCATTCTCCTTGTTCCTTTACCCTCAATTCCAGGAACCGAAATTTTCTCAGTGACCGTAAGTCGGTGTTACTTTAGTTTGGTCCCTGCACCACGGCGTTCGCCTTTTTTCTGTTTGCCACATGGCCAGATTCTTTCGCCGTTAACTTTGTTCACCTTTTCCAACAATCTCAAGAAACTGCACTCCGCCCTTGAGCTTGACTTAAAAGGTAGCTTCCGGCACGGTGGAGCCACATTTTCCTTTCAGGCCGGCGTTCCTGAACATCTGAACATCTTATTCAGCCCCACGGTGATCAGGGTTTTTATTTCATCCGCTTAGGTTGTCCATTCTACTACGATGATCATATTTACTTTCACACCTTCATCCGCATTTTAAAGTATTATTTGTTGCATATATTGCAAGTCATCTTATTTCCACCATCGGGTATATTTCGAACTCACAATGACTTGCTCTCCAATTGGCTTGATAAGCTAAATGGATAGAGGATAGAGCTTTGCGCCCGGTCATCGAAAGGTCAAATTCCGATTCCCGGACAAGCCTGAACTTTTTCAGGTTCATTTTCAACCAGTTAGGTTGTTCATTCTACTGCGATCATAGTCTGTGTACTGCCACCTCCTCCTTTCAGACGAAATCGAGGAAATTAGACGTCTGTGTCGCGCCGTGTCGAGCCTATTGTTGCTATAAATGCTGGGAATAACTGCGTACGTGCTGTACAAGAGTCGTGTTGGTCCGGATAAACACCTTAATTTTCAACTGTCACGGAAAAAAAACACTATTGAAATGTATACGGGAACATAATTAACGGCAGCGCGGCTCCAGATGTCTCTCTCCGCGAATTGGTTTACGGGGATGGGACGGCTGCACACAGGCTACTGCGATGATCATATTTACGTTTATAAAGTCTATCTCTCTTTCCCTCTCTCTGCCCGCAGCCGGAAGACACGATGGTTGTTGTGCTAACATAACCTTCGATTTAGGTTACGTTAACTTTTCGTGAGTTCTTATGTCTACAAAGGAACATAAGGAAAACTTGAAATTTGAAAATATAAAAAGAAAAAAAAAATGGAAGTTAAACACTGAACGGCCTGAAACGACTTAAAAGTCCTTTTTTTTCCTTTTAATATTTTCGAATTTCAAGTTTTCCTTTTTTGGGGAGCGCTTTCTTATTTTCGGGGACATCAGTTTTGTCTCATTCGTAATGTAGTGGTATTGATAATTTTAAGATTTTATTTTATCAAATTGCAGGTCGAAAGCAGTGCTGCGAAAATTGACGAGTGCTTAGCATATTTAGATCCACACTACCATTCTTTTAGAGCAACACTGAGGTAGGTTAACTGAAGAATGAACTATTAAATGGAGAAGATTGATTTCTTTGTCTCCAGCCTACATCGAAACATTACAATATAAATTTGACAATTTACTAAATAACCAAGTTTCCCCTTTCTTGGCTGCCTGTGTATGTTCGCTACCGCTCAAAATGCTTTGGATACTGCCTTTTTTATTTCGTTTTATGATTTCTACTACTCATCATCGTATTTGTAGCAAATTTCATGTTTTTAATAACTCTAAATATGATTTACGAGGTTTGGACTTTGTGGAATTCCGACCTTCGCCCTCATTCAAAGCTCGAAATAATTGCAACATCTCTTCTCCGATTACTAAGGCTTCGAGACGCGGATTAATAGCTCTGGCACTGCCCAATAAGTTATTTTGGATTGATTTGACCGTCCATATGGATGTTCATTGGAATCCTGGGCCTCCGTTAAAGGAATTACATTTTGGTCTTTGATTGCCTGTGCCGCGAAATTTAAATTCATCTTTTAACGATGACGGCTGTGTTTATTGTTTATTGTTTTGTTTGCCATAAGTTATAGGAAGCCATAAAAAAAATCTAATTATTTAAACTCTCATGGCGAGGAAGCCGAAGAGAAGCCACCGGGCTTATAAGGAATGGGCTCCCTCAGTTAGGTAATTAGAACAAAATATTATCATAATTACGAATGGGAAAATCAATGGCAGAGCTACAGTAAATCTTAAAATAAATATATTAGATAGTCGTACTAATCATAGTTCTAGGCTAAAAAAAGCGAGATGACAAAAAGAAAAAAAAAATGAAAATAAAAAGCAAAGGTAAAAAAAAAAAAAAAAAAAAAAATATATATATATATATATATATATATATATATATATATATATATATACATATATATAATATATATATAAATTACTATTTATGACAAGAGGA
Source organism: Porites cylindrica (assembly GCA_964035525.1). Taxonomy (NCBI): domain Eukaryota; kingdom Metazoa; phylum Cnidaria; class Anthozoa; order Scleractinia; family Poritidae; genus Porites; species Porites cylindrica. Next base: position 9,533,022 of record OZ037775.1, on the reverse strand, counting down.
ATGCGTTCAGCTTACAGCAAAAGGAAGCGGTACTTGTTGCATTTCGAATCTCAAAACTAAGAGAGTTAAAAAAATTAGGACCTTAGAAACTGACGGAGAACTTTCTTATATTAGTCCTGCATTGTGCTCCGAACTTCTAGTGCAATAAGAATACACCTGGCGTGTCACCAAAAACATGTTATTGAAGCTATAAGGAAGTAAGCCAGATCTGTATTGATACATAAATTTTCCTATTTGAAGTTTGTAGATACTCTCAAGATTCAGAATTTTTAAATTTTTAAGTAAGGGGTCAGTGTGAACATCGAAAGCACTCCTTGACATTATTCTTGCGACCCGTTTTTGAAGTGTGATTAATCTTCTGAGCTTTGATGGGTAGGTGGATGCCCAGACGCTCACGCAGTAGAATAAGTATGGGTAGAAAATAAAAAAATTGATTTATAAATTATACCTATGGCTTCAGACACTTTCCGAGCAACATTATGTATATGTGATTTCCATGTTAAATGTTCATCCAAAATTACATCAAGAAAAGGAGCTTGCTTAACACGATTTGTCTCGGTCTGAATATGATAAAATTAGATTTCTTAACATTAATAGATAGCTTATTTGTGTAAAACCAACACGTTATCTTTTTCAATTCAAAATTTATCACTTCCATAAGATAGGAAGCATCAGTATGCGAATAGAAGATATTACTGTCATCAGCAAATAGTATCATCTCTATGACACATTGCATAGATCATTTATATATACTAAAAATAACAGGGGACCTAAGATAGATCCCTGAGGGACTACGCAAGTGATATCTAATGATGAAGAGTTGTAACCATTATATTGCACAAATTGTTTTCGACAAGAAAGATAACTTTTAAAGCATTGTAAAGCAATACCACGTACTCCATAATGCTCTAATTTGTCGAGCAAAATTTCATGATTTACTGTATCAAAGGCCTTACATAGGTCAATGAATAGGCCTAAAGTTACCCTTTTATTATCAAGTGCGTTTGAGATCTTGTCATACAATTGGATTAACGCATGTGCAGTAGAACAATTTTTTCTGAATCCATACTGATTCCGGGAAAGAATATCATATTTATTTAAAAAATTAATAAGGCGATTATAGACGATTCTCTCTAGGAATTTAGAGAAAACCGGTAACACTGATACGGGTCTGTAATTTGTGAACAAAGATTTATCACCAGATTTAAATAATGGAATAACTCGTGCAATTTTCATTTCTTGGGGTACAACTCCAGAATTAAGAGACAAGTTAATTATATCCGTCAATAGTGCGCAGATTAAGTTAACAGACTCTTTAACAACGTTCATTGAAATACTCATGATCATATCCTGGAGCAGTACCAGATCGAAAGCTGCTACAAATCTCAGTGACTTCTGGTTCTGATGCCGATTGAAGAAAAAATGAATTAATAAAGCCTCCATTCAGAAAAGAACGATGAGATTTGTCAGACGCTGGAATTGATTTAGCTAAATTAGGTCCAATAATCGTAAAATACTCGCAAAAACGGTCTGCTATATGAGTAGGATAAATATTTCTTCCTCATTAGATTTGAAGATGAGAGGCAACTTACACTTAATTTTCTTCTTGTTAATAAGATCGTTAAGTAATTTCCAATTTGAGTTTGCATTTGATTTCTATTCATCTAACTTTTTATTGTAGTAGAGACGTTTAGCAACGCGAAGGGAATGTGTCAATTTGTTTTTATAACTCTTGTAAAGTTTCTCACGGTATGAAGTTGGGTTAGCAAGGAAACGCTTGTATAATAAATTCTTTTTTCTTACCGATTTAAGAACACCTTTAGTTATCCATGGTTTGCTCAAAGTAACATTCTTTACTTTCACTTTTTTGAGAGGAAAGCAGTCATTGTAAATGATAGTGTGTTTATCGAGAAAACACCGATAAGCGCAATCAGTATCTTTACATTCAGATAATTCAACCCAGTGAACGTTTGCAAGCCTATCTTTAAACTTAGCGACATTATTTCCACTCTTGTCACGAAAAGAAAGCCAAGAAGTTTTATTTAAGTTCTCGTTTTGATCAAGAAGCAGTGTGAAAATCGGAAGATGATCAGATATATCACAAAACAATATCCCGCTAACAGATAAGTTGTTTAAATTATTCGTAAAAATATTATCAATTAGCGTAGCCGTGTTAGAAGTTATTCTTGTTGGACGTGTGATCAATGGAAAAAACATTCTTGAATACATAGTTCCTAACCATTCTCCAGTTGTGTCGTGACAATGGTGGTTGATTAACTCTAGATTCCAGTCACCTAAAACATAGCAAATCTTGTTTTCCTTAGAGATACTTGCAAGAAACGAATCCAGGCTATTCATAAAATCTTGCAAATTTTCATTTGGTGGCCTGTAAACCACACCTACAATTATAATTTTCTCTTTCGGCCTATTGATTTCCACAAACAAAGACTCAGCACAATCAGTGCAAGAAAAAACTAAGTCAGGTCGACATTTAAAATCAAAATTGTCCGCTAAATAAAGACCTACACCTCCACCTGTCCTATCTTTACGTGGATTGTGGACAAAATTATAACCTGAAATATCGCTATGATGCGATGAGTCTCGAAGCCAGGTCTCAGTTATACCAATAAAAGAGAACCTCAACTCTAGATTCTTTAGCAAAGTGCTTAAGCTATCCAAATTACGATGAAGGCTACGAATATTAAGATGCAGAAGCGATAAAAAATTATTGACTTCTAATATATTTTTCTGATGCAACATTTCATTGAAGTTTTCTTCGGTATAATATTCGCAGTCAACTAACTCCGAGAAGAAAGTAGCATCAGGATCATAATGACCACAAAGGCTAAATTTTTTTATAGGTTTCAGATAATAAAGGATTAAACCTGAGGCTAGCTAACCTATCGGGATCGTAACGTATAGGTCCATTTAACTGCTCAAACATAGCCAAACGAAAGTCTTCTTCGTTTGAATGAATAAACGGTAATTCTTCCATTAATGAGTCGAACAAAAAACATTGTGTAATATACTTATCTTAATCATTTGAAGAACCGGAGGGCTTATCACGAATGATTAAGCGATGTAAGATAAAATATGCTGATTTTCCTGCTTGCTTGGCCGCCTTGAGCTTCTCCAAATGAGGTTTCCTCTTTTCAAGCGTCGCTTGCGAAAGATCTTCGCAAATTTACAGTCCTTCTGGTTTTTCCTTTCTTGCCTTTCTTACTACAGGTTCTTTCTGCTTCCAACTACTCAGTCGGCACACAATAACTCTAGGCTCTGCATCAGCTTGGTGTTGATTGATTCCTCCAGGCTTCCTACGCTCAACACGGTGAGCGCGCTCGATGTCAACTTCAATGTTAAGCTTCTCCTTGATGGCGTCCCTCACTTTCGTTTCAGCCATTTCCCAAGTCTCGCCAGCCGATTCTGGTATACCGAATACTCTGATGTTGTTCCGTCTGCTTTGGTTTTCCTGGTACTCTATTTTGTTTCCCTGAAGCTCCACAGTGTTTTTGATTTCAACAATATCCTTTTCGGCGCCCACGAGCTTCGATTTTAAGGACGACAAATCTCCGACATCCTTTTGTGTAAATTCAAGGCTTGCTTTGAGAGACGCGACTGAGTCTGCCAACTTATCGACTCTTGCATTGACAGTAGAGATAAAGGAATCGAAAAGCGTATTAAGCATGGACTGCTGAACATCAAGCATTTGCTTCAGTGTAGCAATAGAGACCAATTTTCCTTCATCTTTAAGAGTTTCCAAGTTCAATTCGTCCGCTGCAGCATCAGACGATTGATGTTTCTTTGGTTTCCCCATGAAGATAACTCCTCTGTAAATGTTTAAACTAACACAAAATGCTGATAGAAATGTTTAAGCTAAGATAAAAATCCAATAGAAGAAATGCAAAGAGAAAAAAACATTACAAATTGACGGAGCTGAAAAATACACGTCTGCTCGCCATGCGTGTCACGAGGTTATGTGATTAGAATTAATTACTCAAGGAGACACCTTTTTGGTTTGAAGTCAAAATATTTTGTATCTCCAGAACTTTTTCTCAGATTAAAGGAGATTGGAATACTTAAGACTCGCCGTAGGCGTGCTGGTCGCAGGATGTCTTCGAAGATCCAGTTATTCCTTTATCCCGGAGTAATTATTCAATCGCTACTCACCATTGTTTACGTTCGGTGAATCGCAACAATCTGTTATCGCTTCGACACCTGAAGCTCTGCGAGCCTAGTTATGTGTGTAAGTCATTTAGTTTCACCTTTTCAGTGATCAATGCAAGATCTGTCAGAAACAAAGCACTGGAATTTAAGGAAATGGTAGTGGATAATTCTGTACATACACTTGCTATTACTGAAACAAGAATAAAACAGCAGCAGTAATAATGTCATTACCGGAGAACTTTGTCCGACTGGTTATCAGTTGGTTCATAATCCAAGGGACGATGGTCTTGGTGGAGGTGTTGGTCTATTGTTCTAAGCTGGGATTAAATTGAGAAGAGGACCTTGTGGTCGCATTCGTAGCGTTGAATACCTGGACGCAACGTTTTCCAATCTGAAGACGGTTAGAGTTCTTGTTGTGTACCGCCCACCGCCCTCCACTGCGAATAAACTGACTACTGATAGTTTCCTCTGTGAATTTTCTCTTTTTCTCGAGGAACTGCTGAGCTTCTTCTGGTGGGAGATTTCAATTTCGATGTTGATGTGCAAAATGATCATTATGCCTCAAGATTCATTGATATTCTCGAATCACTCGACCTAAAACAACATGTTACGGAGTCAACCCATGTCTCTGGACACACCCTTGACCTGCTGGTTATCACAAGAGCAGATGCTACAGATTCATTTGCTCATAACATCTCTGTCATCGAGCAGCTGACCTCCGACCATAAAGTAATCTGCTTCAACTCAAATCTTGTCAAGCCTTCGAACGTTAATAAAACTTTCAAGACTAGAAAGCTAAAACACTTTGATTTTGAGAAGTTTGATGATGTTATACATCGCTCGGGCCTTCTAAAGGAGACCCTGGACGCCAGATCTGTTGTTAATGATTATGGTTAATGGCGTTTTGTAAGGTATCTTGGATTAACTGGCCTCTGTAAGAACTCGAATGGTCACGCTCCATCCAAATGCACCTTGGTATAATGATAAAACTGCCCTTGAGAAGAGACTTGAACGTAAATGGCGTACTACCCGTCTTGAGACCACGCTATCTTGAACAATGTGGTATGGTGAACGCGTTAATTCGTAGACCTAAAAAAGCTTATTACTCTAAGCTTATTCAGGAGAATGCGCATGATCCTAAAGTTCTTTTTAAAGTGGTCGATAGACTTTTACAACGGAGCGCATCTGATGTAATACAGAGTCTGGTAGGGACGACAACAGTTTATCCTCTGATTTGACAGTTGAGTGCGGCACTTTTATGTCAACATTTGTGCCTCTTGGTGATACGCAAGGGCCGGATTTCATCAAAGGCAACGAAATAAAATCTTGTGCTATTAACCCGTTGCTCACATCACTCATGCGGAAGTGTTACACTACCTAGGTGCCTGTTTTGAAATGGATTATTAACCAACCACTTGCAACTGATGAGATGCCTGATGAGTTAAAAACTGCTATGCACCTACCTCTGTTGAAGAAGGCAAATGGGATTATAAAAGGATTTAGCGAATTACATACCTGTATCCTACCTCAAGTTTGTGTCAATATTAATTGACGTAGCGGTTTTTAACCAGTTGAATGGCTATTTGACTGACAATGATCTGCATGTGACTTTGCAATCCGCATTCAAAGTCTTTCACAGCACTGAGACCTTATTACTTAGAGTTCATAACGATATCTTGCTAGCTTTGGACAAGGGAGAGACCGTTTTGTTGATTTTGTTGGATCTTTCGGCTGCTTTTGACACGGTAAACCATAGTTTGCTCCTCTCAAGGCTTCAACAACGATACGGCTTATGTGGTACAGTACTAAAGTAGTTTGAGTGTCATCTTTGCAACCGTACCCAGTTTGTCAACATCAATGAATCATATTCAAGTAACCGTGTCCTGTCAGTTGGTGTGCCTCAAGGGTTTTGGGGCCATTTGACCATCATATAAAACATCTTTGCAAGTCTTTAGTGTGCCAACTTAGAAATTTGTTCAAGATCAGAAAGTGTCGTAACAAATAATCAGCTGCCTCGGTTGTATATGCTTTTATAACTTCTAAATTGGATTACTGTAACTCTCTTTTTTATGGATTACCCAATTATCAACTGAGGAAACTTCAACTGCTACAGAACATGGCAGCTCGTTTTCTATCTGGTGCTCGTAAGTTTGATCATATAAGTCCATTTCTGGTAAAACTTCATTGGCTTCCGATTTCCTACCGTGTTGTGTTCAAGTTACTTTTGCTGGTTTTTAAAGCTCTAAATGGTCGCAACTTTGACCTGAAACAAACTCTTTCACATTTTAGAAAAACTTAATGTCATAGCATTTCATTAAAATGACCAGAGGTACCTTGCGAGTCAGCCGCGAGGATCACGAGAAATTAAGCTCCCGAAGTAAAACAAGTAAAACAATTAATTCGAAGCTACCCTTTTATGTTTATGTTTGAACTTTAGAGGTGCTTGTCTAAGATTTAAGCCCACAAATTTGGCTAAGAAATATGTTGCATCCATACTAAGTTAGCCAGGTGGGCTGGCGAAAGATTTTACTTACATAAGCCTTCCACTGGAAACAGTATTTTTAAGAAAACAAATCAACATTAAAACATTGACTTTTATCAATAAGAGAAAAATCATAGAATTGGGAAGGATGTACAGTCGGGTGAGCTAAGGCTGGTGACTCGGCGATTTAAGCATTTTTTATGGATAGTGACATTTGACGACGGTTTACAACTTGAAGCGAGAGTTCTTAAGCCAAATGACTTCTCAATGACAGGATGAATATTTTGTCTAAGGTACAGTTTAACAGCTCAATATGAGAAGAAAAAATGAAAATACGGAGACTATTTTTAAAATTCGGCTTTTAATACACGTTCAAACATTCTGCAGTAGCTGTTTCCAAGGGCGCCCCCATATTCTAACCATACAGTACTGTGCAAAAAAAAAAAAGGAAAGCGAATTTCGGCTAACAAACCGCCAACAGGGAACAGGAAAATGTTATTTTACGAGAACACATCCGGTCGAATATCGATAATTTCCCTACGAAGCATTTCCTTATGAAGCATCCTCAACTGGATTAGATCCTAAATCCATCTGCATCCCAAACCACCTCAAACAGCTTGTTACACTTTATACCAGGGATACTGGCATACTGGATTGGTTCTTTACCAATAGGCCTCACTTCTTCCATCTCCAGAGGCTTCCCAAAGTGGCAGCGTCCGATCATTACACAATACTAGCTCGCTCAACGGTAACATCCCCGCCCAAACAGGATTCTATCCGTAGGATCAAGATTAGGCAGTGCCGAGCTAGTAGCTGGAGAGACTTTGGCAGTTGGATGACAGGGGAAGACTGGTCAGAGATTTTCTCTGCCCCTTCCTGCGCACAAAAATTCGAGATCTTATTACAGGAACTTAACTCCGCCATGGACAATTATTTTCAAAAACACGTAAGAAACACGTAAGTGACGAGCCATGGATTACGAATAACATCAAGCTATTAAGCTCTATTAATTTCGAAACGTCGGTCTGCGTTTATTAGGCACGGTAAGGACTCTCTTGTCTACAAATTTTGGAGGAAGAAGGTCCAACGTGATATCAAACTTGCAAAATCCCCGTTGCTAACTGGTCAGGACGCACCCACCAAACAAGCATGGTAACATAGTTCTTGAAGGAGAATGTTGTGATTGTCGATTATATGGAGCCCTTTAGAGAAGTCGGCAAAAAATATGCGAGCACAGCAGTTTCCTGTGTCGACTGCCTCGTGTATTGCATGGAGTAAATAAATCAGTACTTTTGTAGTTGAGTGTCCTTCCCGAGCATATTGTCTTGGGTCGATATCGCAGTTTACTTGTTTGAGTAATCTTCTATGGGTGAAACCTTCCACTCCTTAAGCTAAGCAACTGGTTAACGCTATAGGTCTGAGGTCTAACTTGATATCTTAAGGGGGAGAGATCTTTGGAACCGGTGTAATAATTGACCTTTTCAAGGAGTCAGGTTGAAATCATTCCCGCAATGATTGTCATAGATATCCTTTATAATAGGGTTAAAAGCAGGGGCGAATTCTTTGAGTAGCTTGTTAGAAATGCCGTCTGGTCCTCTGATTGCTTTATTTGTGGCCAACGTAGATAGATCAGACAAAACCTCTTTCTCCTAGACAAATAGTTCATTAGGAATGACATTTGGAGGGGATTCGACGGGAACTAAGGGGTCAAAGTGCTCAGTTATGCTGACAAAAAAAGTCATTGATTTTGGATGCTAGGTCAGCGGTGTCTGAAATGCCATCGTTAAGCAATTGATGGTTCTTGAATGTCGATCAATCTCTGTATGTCTGGATAAGAGCCTTCCTGACCTCCCGAACCCAAGCAGTGTGAGTCAGTAGTTCCCTGTCTCCATGGCGCCACACCTATGGTGGTGTCCTAAAGGGAACTAGACTTGGAATTACGCTTTTTGCTATAATGATTATAGACTACTTGGTGATTGGCACTCAAGATTGAAGTATGTTTATGACACGAGCGTTTTTGAAGTAATACCACCTAACTCGAGTAGCCTGTTGGATTTTTCTGTTGGAGATATACATAATTATTGTATAGAACACAGTACGACGCTTAGCCCCCCAAAATGTAAGGAGATGGTCGTAAACTTTATGAGAAATCCGAACACTATAATGAGACCCCTGTAGGTAAGAAAACCAAACCGTCGAAAGAATTCCATCATGCGGATTGCTTGGAGTAATCATTAATGAAAACTTGAAATGGAACTGCCATGTTGACTATATTACCGCTAAGGCATCACAGAAATTTTCCGCTCGCAGACTATTAAAGCGAGCTGGCGTGCAAGAACAAGACATGTTGAAAGTCTTTAGAAGTAGTGTTAGACCGATTTTAGAATATGCCGTTCAGGTGTAACAAGACATACCTGACTATCTGTCAGATAGAATAGAGTCCGTGCAAAAAAGGGCCTTTAAAATCATATGTCCTAACAGTCCGTACATTCAAACATTGTCGCTAGCCAACGAAACTACACTTTCCAACAGACGCAAGCTGTTATAAATTTATGGCTGGGATGACAGACACCCGTGACCATCCATTATCGTGCTTGGTGTCCACTGCTGTACAAAGAACTAATCCTTATAACCTTACACCTAGTTCTTCTCGGCCATTCAATATGTTCTCGAGAACTAAGAGATCACATAACTTTTTTACTTTTAAATATTCGTCGTTTAGGTTTCTGTCATGATTATCTTTTTAAGTAATTTTTTAAGTAGTACAATAAATACATAGCTTTAATGTAGCCTTATTGTTGGTTACAACCGCTTGCTAATTCAGTTATCCGCAAGATAGTGGAATAAGCGATATTTATTCATTTATAACAAATATAACAAATTGCAAACTTTCTTTTCAGACGAAAAAGTGGGGAAATTTCGGTGCATCTATTGTTCTAACGTCGGCGAAATTTCGCAAGCTAGATGATGAACCGAAACGAAATTTCGCTGCATGAGACACAATTTCGTGCGTGCAGGATTAAAATTCGTCTCACAGAAACGAAATTTCGTAACGATCCGAACAAAGGGTCTCACTACAACCCGTCAGTGTTCGCTTCCATTGCCAGCGAAAGTTTGCCTTGTCATTTCGCCAGGGCTAATTTTCTTTCCGTCGGAATTTCAGCAGAACGAAATTTGCTTCTGTGGACGCGACTTTTCGGCAAGATGACAGCGAAATTTCGTTTGCCTCAACGAAAATCCGCGGTGGCGAACTTTCGTCGAATTTTCGCTAGAACAAAGGACCAAATTCAGCGAATTTCGCTTTCATTACTTTTACACAGTACTTTAGGTGTAGATTAAAAAGGCAAACTTCACCCATATGTTCGACTATAGAATGGTTTAATTACGTTTTCCTGTAGAAAAATAGAGTTATTTTTGCATTTTTTAAAAACATAATTCCTGGTTTGGATTGATTTATCTGGGACCACAGTCTATATACGTCACTTGAAATTTTGCATCTAGAGCTCGTATCCCAGGCAAAGGCAAAGGTAGGAAAATTCTGGCCGATTGTGATAATAATCGACTGATTAGTCATATATTTTTTTTCATGCACCAAGATTAAGGGTTTTTATTTAGGAACATACAATCTTCGTTCAATGCCTAAAATCTGCGTGCCTCATTGTTTAAAATTGGTCACATGATTTCCCCGTTACCTAGCGACATCAAAGTGACAGCGTGCATTATTGACAATAACGCATAAAAACTGTGCAGTGTTCCACATGGCCTCAACTTCGACATTTTCCGAGGATGAAGAGAATAAAATTGCTGAAATTGTCGACAGTGCCGTACCAGGAATACAAAACGGTAAAACCAACTCGAGTGTCTTAGTTTTTAATGGTGAGTTAAGCAAAAAGAATGTGCTTTTTGGCAATTTTTTCTGCTCTATATTTCGTTGTATGATTTAAGCTTAATTATGACGGCAGTATAGCTTTGTCAATTTTTTTCTTTTTTTTTTTTGAGTCATTTTTCCCTACGGGTGTATCATCTTATTCCCTGAAATCCCGTGGAGGGTTACAAATGTTGAATGAAATGCGATTTTAAATTAGTGTTTTCTCTTTTTAACCCAGAATGGTTGCAGCTAAGATATCCTTTTAAAGTAGTAAAGATTTGGAAAGCTTGAATAAAGAAGCACAAAATCTTGCGGAAAGACTAACTAAGTTTTATCAAGAACTACGTAAGGAAGGAGGAAAGAACTACAGCTGGTCAGCTCATTTTGCCATAAGAGCAGGCCTAAACCGCTACTTGACGTCCGATAAAGTCGAAAAGAAATTTTCGATTTTTCTTTTTTTTTCTGTTTTTCTTTTTCAACACAGCAAATAACTATCGCTAAACGTTAAGCTTAATATATAGATTTAGCCAGGGCTAAAAGCGAAGCCTCCGTTTCTATACTTATGATAAAAGCAATCAAATTAAAGTAATAACATGAACTCTAAGCCAAAAAAAAAACAAATCTCCACATCCCTAAGAGCCTTCGGCATCAGACATCTGTAGAGGGAGGGACTGAATGATTAAGAAAAAATATCCCGGAAACAAACCTAAATTGAAAAAATTGTTAAAATGTAGGTCTCTTAGGGACCAGTCATAATTTAAGTTGGAGTGGGGGGGTGGAGGAGAAATTGGGGGGCCTTCAATTTTTTTTGGATGGAATATGGGGGGCCTTAAAATGCCAAAAGATGACCTTGGGGGGTCTTCAAGTTTCATTTAAGTAGCATCCCTACTGAGCAGCATGATGTTTGAGTATTAAAGGACCTGATTTTGATTCAGTTTTACACAAAGTCCTATATTGTGTAAAACTAAAACAATTTAATCAGCATTTTTACAAAAAGATTTAATGCTCAAATAGTAGGTGCATCAACACAACATACATTATTGTGTAACACTGAAACAATTTCATCGGCATTTTAACAAATGATTACATGCATAAAGTCATGTTATGCAATCTCACTATCCGAATCAATATTTGTAGATGAGGTTGATGTGGACTCACTGTCTGTGTCACCGTCAAGGTTTTTGCTATTAGAGCATGTACTGCTCATATAAAAAGCAGTAAGCTTTGGCTGATTATCTTCTTTCTTCCTTGAAGCGGTCCTGTCGGCCTCTCACCTTTCGATGGCTTGTCTTATCTCAATTATAACACAATCACTGATATATCCTTGCTCTATAAGCTGTTTGAGAGGCTCTAGGTGAAATCTCTTTCTCAGTTTAGCGTGAAGTGCTTCTTTGTTGTTAGTTGGCACATTGGGAAGTGACAGTGAGTAAGAACGGTAAAGTAAAGAAAATGTTATTTGTTATTACCATTTGGGTATTATGTATAAGAAAGGGGGGCCCTTAAATCTTTTAACATGATTGAAGGGGGGTACCTAAAAAACATGGGTGCTATTAGTGGGGGTCTGGAAAAAATTTGGAATAAAAAACAATTTCTCCTCCCCTCCCGCCTCCAACTTAAATTATGACTGGTCCCTAAAGGCTATTGAAAGAATAGGGTCAAAATTCTCCAGGGGAGAGGGGAGGAATTCGTTTTTACTTAACCCTACCCCGAATGTCCGTACGGTGACGTCATACCCAAATTTTCTCGGATGGATAGTTTACCAAATTTTATTACCCATGGTGCTCCGCGGAGGCTCCGGTAAAAGAATCAAGGAAAGTGGCGCTCCCAAAGTCAAACATCACTCTAATATTCAGCCAGAGGAAATTCAAAAATGCTACGAAGTCGGTGTTTTGGTGAAGAATCATCTCTTGCGCTTCTCTGTGTCAACTGGTTAAATATAAACTTATATTTCTGCAGACGAGGAAGAGGAAACCAAAGAAATTTGACAAGGAATAGTTTTGTCTTTAAAAAAGACGCGAGTGGAGTTGAATACGTTAAAATGGCTAAAGAAGAGAAAACTAAAAACCATCCCTGTGGCCTGAGTAGCTGACGAAGCAGATCGAACTAACTGTCCAGTTCATCTCTTTTTTAAGTTAATCCAGATTCTAAATCATGGCGAAGAGGCACTATTTCAGATGCCCAAAAGAAAGTTTTCCGGCGCAAACGACGAGATCTGGTTTGATAGGGCACCGCTAGTGGCGGAAACAGTTTAGCAAAAATGATGAAAGAAAAATCTATTGAAGCAAACTTAAGCCAAATTTATACAAATCACTGTATAAGAGCGACGTCTATGACATTGCTTGATAGAGCAGGAATTCCCTTACAAAGAATTAGAAACGGCCATAGAAACGAAGGGAGAGTGAAAGTTTATTGTGAAGGGCAAAATAAAGCTATGGCAGAAACAGTGTTTTGACGTTTTGGCGGATCTATTTGCATCCTCCTACATAGATTCTTTATGCTTAAAGTTTTCTGACGCTTTTAGTCGAGAGAAAAAGGCGATGCGACTTTTTCGAGAGAAAGAACGCATAACACACAATGTTTCGAACCTGAAGACTCAGCAAAATGCTTTAGAAAGCTTTTTCGTGGAAATTTCAGGCAGCAATTAAAATCCAAGTCTTACCTCTTCGGTTGGAATATGAAGTACACAGTCTCCTCGATCAAAAGAAGACTTGGTGCTTTATTGGTGCTTTATATTCACAAAGAGTGAAGGTTAAAGGAGTTTTCTCAGATTAGGGTTTCAGTGTATTGTGGTGTTCTTCAAGGAAGTCTCCTGGGGCCACTCCTGTTTAATGTATTTATCAAAGATCTGATTTTTTCTATTCAACTCTCTTCCCTGAGGCTCTGCGCCGATGAAACTACCGCCTATGCATCCAATACCAACATTTCAGCTTTGAAACTGTCTCTTAACCAAGATCTTGAGAATCTTTCATCCTGGTTTGCTTCAAATTACTTCAGTGTCCGTCAATGACAAGAAAAGCCAAGCATTGATCCTAGTAAGCAGTCTCATGAACCTGCTCTTCATATTGGCGACCCTGTTATCGAAATAGAAGGCTCCCTGAATATTCTTGGTGTTCATATCGACGATAAGTTGTGCTTTAAAGACTACCTATCAACTGTTTTAAAGAAGGTCTATGCCAAGGTTGGAGCTCTGAGACGACTTAGAAAGCTGGTGCCTGCTGACATCTCACTTATGCTGTACCAGGCTTATATACTTCTACAGCTTGAATATTGTAGTCCACTACTATTACGGATTAACACAAATCTGAACAAGAAACTATTACAAACTATTACAAACCATTGGCATGATATGTCTACCTTTTACACTGCTTGTATACGCTATGTTCTTACGTACGCAGCACCTGCCTTTTTTTATGCCTTGCCAAAGTACCTAAAAGACGAGTTGGTGCGAGTTGAGAAGCAGGCAATGTCTATAATATGCCCAGCACTGCCCTACCAGGAGACCATCGAACTAGTGAACATTGTCCCTATTGTAGATTTCATCACGGGGCTATGTAGTAATACTTTCGACACCATTATAAAGGACCCTGAACACCGTCTGAACAGGTTAATACAATTTAGTGGACCATCACGTTATGCCCTAAGGTGCAACAGGCGCTTCATCGTACCTAACTGCAAGACAGATCGTTTTAGGAACAGTTTTATCATTAGATCCTGTATCGATAATATATATACGTAGATTTTTAGTCCTTTTATCATATTTTTTATACTTTTATATTTAATGTACTTAGTTTTGTATACACATTTTATCTGTTCAATCATTTGTAAATGCGCAATTCAGCCTTCGGGCTCGATGTATTGGTTATTAAACTACCTATCTATCTATCTATCTATCTATCTATCTATCTATCTATCTATCTATCTATCTATCTATCTATCTATCTATCTATCTATCTATCTATCTATCTATCTATCTATCTATCTATCTCTATTATCCTTTAAAAGCCCCCTTAAATTTCGGGAACAGCTTACAATATGATTCCATATTGCCTGCTGTAAACATGCAATCACTGGAACATAGACAGTACTATCCATCTCTTGTTTTAAATGTATAAAAAGAAATGGGCCTGACTACATTTCTAATTTATTCGAACCTCGTCTATTGCGTTACAATTTTAAGGAACAGTGAACACAATCTCACTCAACCATCCTATAATAATCGATATTATCACAATTCTTTCACTTACAAGGCTTCGCATTTGTGGAATCAGCTTCCTTCGTACATTAAGAGATCGACTGAGTAGAGTGAACTTTGTAAGAATTTACGATCTTTTAATCTTATAAACTTAAGGACCAGCTGTAATGTAATTTTTGTTTATCTTAAGGCTTTTCGCTTATTCTTAGGGCTTTTAGTCTTAATTTTTAATTAATTCGGTGGGATGCGGGAGGGTGTTGCTTTGAGTATTTTCGGATATATTAATTTTCATTTGTTTTTATACATTTATGATCTTTTAAAATTAAATTTATTGAAATGTATTGTATTATTATTAACTACTTTTTTTGTCATACGTTTTCATACATGAGCCTCCGGCTCGGATGATCTAGCCAACCCCATATCCCACGTATTGACACAAAAAAAATTGATTGATTGATTATTCACTGCAAAAATAAGCTCAAAGTGTCCACTTAAAAACCAACAATACTGCCGTTTTCGAAGATTCCTTCCGTCGAAATCTTTGCTTTGCTATGACGTCGCGATGACTAGAAACATCCAATTGACGCGCAAGGACTTTACCACGATCCCTCAGCTGACTGATACATTTTTTAAGTTGATCCACCAATGAGGCCTTTTGCTCGACTGTTCGGCGTACTTGAATATGCAAAAATACGGACTGTTTTACAGTCTAATCTGTTATCTTTTGTGTGTGGTTGTCCTCTTTCTAGCTGATTTTCCGAAAAAATAACATATTCTACCTTAAAATTAATGATGAGTTACTGTAACGGTCTAAAGCAGCCTCCCTTTACTGCTTATGTCTTTGATACTACTTTTGCCCTAAGAGGTTTAATTTCAAGTTTTTCTTTCGCCCTGACTGTAGTGACGGAAACCTTGGGCAGAGATATCATTACGCCTTTATGGGGCACGGAGACTTTGTATTGTACAGTAACACGGAACTCAAGTTTGAGGTAAGAAAAGTCCCTCTATTCTATATGACACAAAGATAGAGAGAATAATAAGCGTTGATTCTTAATCATTTGATATCGTAGGAAACAATTTTTAGAATTCAGAGTCTAGTTAATGTTCAGTTAATGTCCTCTACATGTAAAGGACTATCTGCTTCGAGTGGCATTCTTTGCGTTAGTGCCATGAGCTGGCCGTATAGTAAACAGGTTTTCAGACAGGATAACAGTTGATACGTTAGAGCCATAATCTACTATCTCATACGAAATGCAACTTTTACCAATTATTGAGTAAGGCTGAGTATGATGTGAATATTTGTGCTGATCGGGGAGACTGTTATTCTCGTCAGTGGATAACAGTCCCCTCGATCTGCATAATAGAGAAGTTAAGCATCTCGTTTATGACACACGGTAAACGCGAATTTGTAGCACGTGACCAAGTTTCCCCTTTACTTGTCGTTTACCGTTCTTTATTTCACACATAAATTAGTAGTTTCACGCAATTTTTTATCGATAAGAATTTTTTGATTTGTTTTTATCTCATCATTTTCTATCTTGAGAAATTCTCAACTTGAATCTGATGTTTGCACCGTAATTTTTAGAAAGTTTTTACAACTTCAAAGATGGCATAAAAATTTTAGGTACAGGATAACCCCTTTTTTGGGGTTACTTTAACTCTTAATTTAACTCCGAATTTGGGGTCATTTTTACTCCTGAAAAAGAGTTCTTTGTACTCCCAGTCTGGAGTTAAAATAACTCCGAAATGGGGTTAGTTTTACTCCTTACATGGGTTGTTTTTACTCTTTTTGGAGATAATTTAACTCTGAAATTGGAGTAAAAATTTCATGTATGGGATAACTCCTTTTTTGGGTTATTTCAACTCCTCAATATGTGGGGTCACTTACTCCTTTTTGGAGTTAAAATAACTCCCCAAAAAATAACTCCACTGCAAGATTAGCCCCACTAAAGGAGTTATTATAACACCTTGAAAATTACCGTGTGCTGTTTGCCGTATACGTACAGCTTTAACTCTCAAGTTCCTCGCATCATAGGAAAGGCGAATTCAATAATTGTTTTATTGGTCATTCAAAATATTTCTAAGTTCTTAAAAACTTACCTCCTGGTAGACTTTCATCTGAGCTTTGATCTATTTCTCCTGTTAGGTTTCAGGATATAAACCAATGTTTTTTTTGGCAGATATCAGCGACCTATCGGCATAACCTGTAAATTGGCCAGCACGAAGAGTTTTCATAAGTAGGTTGAGTTTGATCGTCCGGAATATTTCTTCCCGTCCCTTAGACGAGACTGAAACACAAGTACTTTCTTACGGACTTAAACACTCAGTTACGCCTAAACAAATACCTACTGAGACTATTGTATCTAGCTTTGAGGCCGTTCTGTCTCGCCAACACGAGCTATCAGAATCGACCAAGGATAAAATCAGAAGTAGAGTGACCTCTGCTTTAAAATCAGCCTCATTACCGAACAGTAACTTGACTCCTGACGAACAGAAAGCACTTAAACGAATGAAAACAGAAGAGAACATAGTCATACTGCCCGCAGACAAGGGACGGGTGACTGTTGTTATGGACAAGACAGACTACAACGACAAAATGGACTCGCTTGTTAACGACAAACAGACCACGAAGTACTCAAACGAGACCCGACACCCGCACTGCAACGTAAACTTAACAACAAACTGCTTACACTGAAGAAAACCGACAAGATCGACTTTCGACGCTACAACAGACTGAGGTGTAGTGTTCCGCAGCCACCCAAGCTGTATGGACTACCAAAACTACACAATCCCAACATACCTATGCGGCCCATAGTTTCTTTTTGTGGGTCCCCAACCTACCAACTGTCTAAATACTTAACTAACGTACTGAAACCGCTGACTGACGAATCTAGACACAAACCACAGTCTACTGAGGACTTTATTGACGCCATTAAGACAATACAGATACCGGACGACCACAAACTAGTGTCCTTTGACGTGAAATCGCTGTTCACCAGTATTCCACTTCAACTGGCTCTAGACTGTTCTGTAAACGCTATTAAGAACTCTACTGTTGAACTACTACTAACTACAGACGACATTATGGACCTACTCAACCTCTGTTTGACTTCGACGTACTTTCAGTACAACGGCAAACACTACAAACAGTTACACGGTACAGCTATGGGCTCTCCAGTTTCTGTTGTTGTAGCGGAAATTGTCATGCAAAACATCGAGGAACAAGCCCTAGCTACCTACAGGCGAACTGTACCTCTTTGGTTACGTTACGTTGACGACACATTCACCGCCGTACACAAAGACGGAATCGACGATTTTCACGAACACCTTAACAGACAGAACGCAGACATACAGTTCACCAAGGAGATCGAAGAAATTGGTCACTCGCGACAACAACAAACTAAAAACGACTATTTACAGAAAACCGGCACATACCGACCGATTACTAGACCAGTCTTCGTACAACCCGACCTCTCTCAAGGCTACTACTACCTGGACTCTGATGAGACGAGCGCAACTAGTTTGTGACTCACCTGACAGCCTACAAGACGAGACTGATTATCTTAACAACGTTTTTAGTAAGAACAATTACAACACGGACTTTGTTAGACGGAACACTCACAGTAACACTGATTCCAACACTCAGACCAACTCTGGCCCTATTACGACAGCGACTATACCGTACATCAGAGGCACCTCTGAAACTATTGCAGGTATATTACAACCTTACAATATACGTGTTGCAAACAAACCGATAACCACTTTACGGCGACTGCTTACTAATCTATATCACATTGCTGAGCACCATTTACAGACAAAACATCAAATTGACTGGGACTCTGCGACATGTATAACGTATTCAACAGACTTCTATCAACGTCTTACTTTAGAAAGCTGGTTTTCTAACTTAGAACAAACGCCACTGGATCGTAGCAAACAGTTACCAGCGCCGTACAAACGACTTATTGACGAGATCAAGCAAAACTAACTACGAGAGAACGACTAGAGTACTGACAATTTGACTAACAATAGACGATTGTTTAACTGTGACAATAGACGGATCGAAACGCATCAATTACTGATTACGAGTCTTCATAGCCAATAACATCACGGCTTAACTGACAGACGACCAATAGCATCACGACGTAATTGCCCAATCAGATCAATATCCAGAGTATAATACCATCAACTGACGTGATACAACTCACTTTGACTCTGAAGATGACTACCGCACAGGTTGTCGAAACGTCAGTCACTGTCAACAACAACAGTCCTATTCAGGACTACGTTCACCCGGACGATCAAACTCAACCTACATTTGAAATGACTCCTGGGTTCAAACCTTTCACACTTTTACGAAGAGTTTTGGTAACAAAACCAGATTTTAAAACAGTTATTAAATTTAGGAGCTGAATAATGGCTTCTCAAAGCCTACTAGTGTTATTGAATTAACAACCATTGAATGAGGCAGAGAATGAAGTTTATAATTTTACAGATCTAGGAGCAAGTTATCGGCCTTGGTGCCTCCGAGATCTGATTAAATTTTCACACTATACGAAAGACGAATTCAACAATTGATTATTCATTTGAAAATTTTCCTATTTCGTAAATTCTTAGCGATCTTCCCTCGGGTAGACATTCCTTGAAAATTTGCCTCGGCACGGTTTCAGGATATAAACAAATTGTTTTTCTGACAGATACTCGTCAAAAAGTAGATTTCATCTACCGAGCTATATTTTTTGCGTATTATTGTATTTCTTCCGTTCAGTTTCTGACAGAAATTCGGCCAAATCGTGTTTGGATAGACGAGATCACCACTTTTGTTTAGTTCACTCTAGTATAAACAGTTAGGCTGCCGGGCTCTCTACAACTTAAGCAGATATTGTCTAGAAACGAGGTTACTGGGCCAATAGACCATCTAATCAATATATATTGATTGCATCTTCCAAATTGGGTCAACGCCAGCTGTCTATAAAGAATTATCGGGGGGATTGAAGCCTATCAGAAATGGCGAAATATTTTAAAGGAATAACAATTTGATTTATAGCTAGCTTAATAGAAACGTTTTTTCATTCCACGATCTTTTTTATTCTAAAATCACCTAACCCTTTAAAGTAAGGTTAAGTAGAGATTTGCGTATTTTCTTTTCAATGGCTCAAAGAACATTGGTTCAAAGATTATTTTTATTGTTCTAATTGAATTAAAACTATATAAAAGGAAGCTTCACTTTTAGGCTTGACTCAATCTTGATACAGTTGAACCTCCCGTAAACGACCACCCATAATGAGGAGATTTAGTGTTCGCTTACGGGAGGTGGCCGCTTACGAGAATTGAACCGCAGGGGATCCCCTCCTAAAAGAGGTCCGAACACATCTACCTTCTCGAAAAGATTTTATTACATGGAGTTTCTGGTTTCCAATTTGTATTGTTTCGTGTTGTCACTAAAAGTTCTTAATTAATACTCTAAGTAGTGTGGTACATACAGCGAATATAAAGATCAAACCATGCCTGAAGTGGTCGCTTACAGGGGGATAAAGACAGTGGGAAAATTTTAAACCGTTATCCAAAAAGTGGTCGTGGTCGTGGTCGCTTACGAGAGCTGCTCGTTTGCGAGAGGTTCTAGCTGTAGTGATTTCACTGGAAATTTTTTGGTGTTCTGGATATAGGCGGTCGCTTACGAAAGGTGGTCGCATATGAATGTTCGACTGAATATTATACTATCTTAGTAAATCTGAATCTCCATACAAATTAAGATTACAATCATCTTTGGAGCTCTTGTCCCGGCATTGTTTTTGAGTATTTTGAACCTTTTCTTGTTGGTATAAATCCACATCATGCTATTCCGTCAGTAGTATAGGACATGGGGGTACGAGCGCATTTCCCACATTCTGGATTTAACCTTGGGATCCATCGGCCACGCCCACTTTCCAGAAAAATGACCACGCCCTTTTTCCCTGGAATTTGACTACGGCCATAAAAATGGCTGAAAGAGATGGCTACTATATATAAGTACGAGAGATGAAAAAATAATATATAATAATAATATAATGAGCAATCGTAATGAATTAGTCAGAAGGCTATTATCGGGGATCACAGACAGTGAGCCCGAAAATCTTGTTTAAAAATCAGGGAAGAAGCGAATCGCCCTATTTCCCCTCCAAGAAGTTTGAGGATAATCTTATCCCACCATGTAGGCCTATTCCGGCCCCCAGAATAAAGAAACAACAACCAGTACCAGCCCCTAGAACAAAAATAAATAAAAAACGGAGGGCTCCAAACGGCTTTACACAGTCGTTTGAAATATCATTAAAAAGTAATAGAGCTTCCCTTATCCAGATGCAGAATACAAGATTAGCAAGTAGTAGATAATTTGGAACCATACTTAATTATACAAAAGGTTTCAAATTTGTGGAGTTTCTTAAGTTCATCTTTACCAAGAGAAAAGATGATAAAAATATATATATAACGGCCAATTTTAATAGTAGGGCGCATATTGTGATCAAACTCAATGATTTTATACCAAATCTACAATTGTCGCAGCAGCAACTTACTAAATGGTATTGCTGTTTGGCTGTCTGAGGGTAGTGGCTGGGCGATTGTAAGTATTGATGAGCATTACAATAATACTGTTGTATATGATGTTCTAAGGGGTAGTTCATATACGCCTTTACCAAAAGAGCTGCAACATTCAAGTAAGGGACTGGTTACCCTTAAGAATGAAGAAATGAGTGTTTCCGTTGGTTTCATGTCCGCTATTTGAATCCGCAAGAAAAAAACCCACAGAGAATAAAAAAGTCGAGCAAGAGAATGGTAGAGCAGTTGAATTATGAGGGTGTTAAGTTCCCTGTCAGTGTAAAAGATTATGGTAAAATAGAGGAGCAAAACAGCATCAATATTAATGTTTTCGGCTATGAGAACAAGGAATTTTACCCTTTTTGTGTTTCCGAACAACATAATGAGGATATATTGAATCTAATTTTGATAACTAAAGGCGAGAATATGTTTTTATCAAGGATTTCAATAGCTTGTTGTTCAATAAGGCCAAACACAAGGAGAGAAAGCATTTTTGCATGCATTGCCTCCAATGTTTCAGTAGTGAGGATATTTTATCCAAACGTAAGACCAGTTGTATGGTAATAAATGGTAAACAGGCTATGAGGATGTCCCAAAAAGGTAAAATTACATTGGAATTTCAAAATTACTCTAAGCAGATGCCGGTCCCATTTGTGATTTACGCAGATTTTGAGGCTATTACTGAAAAAATACAAGGTTGCCAAACTGATAATGCAGAATCATATACTGATAAATGTCAAAAGCATACTATCTGCAGCAATGGATACAAAGTGGTTTGCTGCCATTATGACAAATATACAAAACCGGTAAAGATTTACAGAGGTGAGAAACCAAGCAAAACGTTTATGCAGGAGATGCTAAAAGAGGTTGAATACTGTCAAAAGACTATTGCTGCTAAATTTAACAAGCCACTAAAGATGAGTGATAATGATGATAAGAATTTTAAATAAGCAAGAGAATGCCATATTTGTGGCCAAAAATACAGCAATGAAGATATCCTTTTGAGGGACCATCGCCATGTCAGAGGAAAATATAAAGGATCTGCCCACCAAGATTGTAATTTGAAATTGCGTATTAACTCAAAAGAATTCAAGATCCCTGTCATCTTTCACAATTTGAGAGGATATGATTCCCATTTTATCATGCACGAGATTAGAAGTATTGGAAAAGAACAGAATACGAAGATAAATTGCATTCCAAACAACATGGAAAAATATATGGCTTTCATTTTGGGAAAGCATTTGGTATTCATTGATAGTTTTCAATTCACGGCTTCCAGTTTTGAAAAACTTGCTAATAATCTTCCAGAGGATGTATTTAAATATACCAAAGAAGTATTACATAATGAAAAGTTGCAACTCATGAAGCAGAAAGGTGTTTACCCATATGATTATAAGAATAGGGTTGAGAGATTTGATTACCAGCAACTTCCGTCAAAAGATAAGTTTATAGTCTACTTACTGATGAAGGTATTTCTGATGAGCAGTATCAACATGCTGTAAAATTTTGGAATACCTTTAAGATCAGGACAATGGGTGAGTACCATAATTTGTATCTCAAATCGGACATATTATTGTTGGCTGATGTATTTGAAAACTTAAGAAAAACATGTCTGCAGTACTATAAATAAGATCCCTGCCATTATTTCACATCACCAGGCTTGAGTTGGGGTGCTATGCTAAAGATGACAAATGTGAAACTTGAATTGATGACTGATGTTGATACGTTCCAGTTTATTGAAAAAGGTATGCGCGGTGGTATTTCATATATTGCCAACCGATATGGGGAAGCCAATAAAAAATACATGTCTAATTATGATGCAAGCAAACCATCTAAGTATATTATGTATCTGGACGCTAATAACCTTTATGGTTACGCGATGTCTCAATGCTTTCCAACAGGTGAATTCAAATGGTTGTGACAAAAGCAGGTAGAAAAAGTTAATCTGGTTACATGCGCCGCAGATAGTAAAAAAGGTATGATAATGGAGGTTGAGTAACCCCAGGAACTGCATGAGCTGCATAATGAATATCCTCTTGCGGCGGAAAAAATTAAAGTTAACAGAGAGATGCTCTCTCCTTATTGTAAAAACATACAGGACAAGACGCTACGGAGCGTACACTTCGGCGTCGTGGTTGTAGAACTAATTAATTGCAAATGCGGAGGAATAGTAAGAAATCAAATATGGTAAGAGTAAGGTGTTAATTTGCGAAATTATGGGATTTGTCAGGATATTCTAAAAAGAGCAACATCCAAGAGGCCTACTTGCCAAAAACTAGCATTTCGGGACAAATTGTCTCCGAGATGTTAGCCCAGTTATGCTCTGATGACTCCATACAAATCCTTCTAAAAAAACAATTCTCTATTTTTCTTAGTCACATCAGGCTTCCAAAACAGCATAGCAGTCTCATGTACTGATTAAAGATATGTAAGGCATGGGTAAGGAGTCAATTACGTTGAGCATGGAATTGGCTAAAACTCAAAGTCACGAGTTCGAATGTTTTGAGGATAATTATTCACTGACTATCAGCACGCAGGGATGTCGGATTAACACAAGGAAGTTTAACACCAAAGGAACATAGCCTTTACAGAGCTTTAAAACACAGCATCCACCAACACAAACTTGACTTGAACTTTGAGTAAAACTAAACAGCCTCTACCAATAATAACAAACTCTCACTTGAACTTCAGATTTCTCACGACTTCCGCGAACTTGTAAACACAATACCTGAAAATCGACCTTCGTCACACTTGACTAAACACAGCAGTCCAGCTCGTGGGAAAAAACTTAGTTCTTCAAAAGAACTGGCTTGGTACTTGTATACCGTTTGACATAAAGTTCTAGAAAATACTAAACAGCAGGCAAATAGTAGTAGCTTTTCGACATATTTTATGATTTCAGTAACTGATGCAAATCTGCTGACTCATGCTGAAATGTAAACATGCCCTAATTAATTATTCATGGATAATCCAAAAACGTAGAGAACGTTCGAGAAAGTCACGCAACGCATGAAAGCAATTTTACTACGTAACACTCAACAAAGACAAAATGTCTTTGTGCAGCATTTTGTAACTTTAAATTCATCATAAAACAGTTCGAAAGGAGGGCTCACTCGTGAAATGTTTTTCAACACTCGAAGAGAAATTTCGTGTCTCTGCGCGGCCACGAAATATCCTCTATTTATTCCTCGAGTAATTAAAGACTAAACTCGAAGTGATCTCAAGATATCACGAAGTAGCCCGGTCTCATTTCGTGAAATAGTTGAAACAAGCCGAAAAGTCACGAACTTGTACGCCCAATCTTGTCCCGAAACAAGTGCATCATTTCATAACTATTTTTCATATCCCAAACTACCTTGGGTCGCAGTAGCGCAATCGGCTTATCCCTCAACCTTAGAGTCTCCTCTGATCTGACGGGTCACACAGGTGAGTCGGTTCAAACCCCGGGAAAGCCAAAATAATAATTCGACTTCGTCTCGGGTTTGCATAACTGTCTCGAATTCTCCCAACCCCTCTCGTGTTTATATAAGGCTATGCAAACACAGAAAACGTTTTCTATTGCTTAAATAATTACATTAAAAAATAAGTATGGTAGTAGGGCTAAATTATTAGCATGACGTTGATTTTTCCGTATGCAAAGATGACCGGGATTTTAAAAAATAAGGCAGGTAGAAAAATGGTAAAAGCCTTAGATAATGTACCTTACAATGAAAGACAATGGGGTCACTGGCTAGCTACAAATTTAATCAATACAAAACAGAAACTCGGACTTGGTGTTTCAAAAAAACTGTAGAAGTCGTCGAGTGAAGAGACCTGGTAACAGCAGTTAGCAGACGAACTACATAAACCAATAAAGCGTACCTTTATTCGGTGGCGTGTTATTGCAAACGGTATCGACAAAATTTGGTGCTCTGATCTGGTTGAAAGGCAACAATTCAGCAAATGGAACAAGGGTTATAGATATCTTCTCATGGTTTTAGATCTGTTCTCCAAAAATGGTTGGATTATTCCGATGAAGGATAAAAAAAGGAGAGACAGAAGCGTTCAAAACCATCTTTGAAGAGGGCCGTAAACCACAGTATCTATGGACTGATAAAAGGAAAGAAATGTATGACAAAAACCTGAAAGACCTAGTGCAAAAGCATAACATAACTATACTCAACCGACAATGAACAAAAGTCCTCCGTTTGTAAAAGATGGAACCGTACAATCAAAACTAAGATGTGGAAGTAGTTCACTGTTCAAGGTAATACGGTATATCTTGATACGCTGCCAAAAATACTAAGCAGTATCATAACATTAAGCACAGTTCCATTAAAATGACACCTGTAGAAGCCAGTAAAAAGAAAAATGAAAGTACCATGTATTTCAATCTATATGGCAATGTGGAGCAATTGTCATCTAAACCCAAATTCAAGGTTGGTGATAAGTTAGGATAAGTAAATACAAAAGAGAGGTGTTTGATAATGGCTACACACCTAATTGGACTGAAGAGAAATTCCTGGTTGATAAAATCCAATTACCTACAGGTTAAAGTATCTCAAAAACGAGGAGATACAAGGGAGCTTTTACGAACCTGAATTTCTGAAGGCAAAACAAGATGTATTGATAAAGTCATTCGGAGAGATTACAAGAAAAAACAAGCTCTTGTGAAGTGGTTGGGATATAGCTACGACTTTAATTCTTGGATTCCACTGAGTAATTTAAAAGACTTATCTAACTAATATATAAATGAATGATAAAATACCAAAATATATTCAAAAACTGCATTCAGATATTCGCAATAAAGAAGATAAACTTGATAAGATGTATGATAAAATTCATAAAGCGGAGGAAGATCTTGCTGCAATGAGGCGTAAACAATCTCTGATGAAAATGTATTTGAAAAAGTTGAAAGAAATGAATGACGACATAACTCTGGCTGGTCTTCTTCAGGAAATTTGTGCTGATACTACGAATGACAACTGAAAAGAGTACTTTTAATGTAAAATATAGTAACTGTATTCAGATTTGTATCTGCATATGCTATATTGGCCAAAAATATGATGTGTCTCTAGCTATTTAAAAGAATGCATAAGAGATTTAAAGGTAACTTATCTAATACTATTATAGGATGGCAGTGATAGAAAAAACATTCACGAATAATGAGTTGGAAATCGAACTGGTTTCATATATTGATACCAAACAAAATATCTGGTTCAAGAGAAAAGATATTGCTGAGATTTTAGGGTATATTGATCAGGACGATGCTATATGAAGGCATGTTGACGATGAATACAAAAATAACTTTCCCAGATTTTCCCCGGGAAACCCCCAGAATGGAGGTAGACCAGGGATTTATATCAATGAATCAGGTTTTAATCTCTTGTATTTGCTTCGAAATTCCAAGCAGCAAAAAAATTTGAGATTGGGTTTTATCCAAAGTGCTCCCATCTATCAGAAAATATGGGCAGTACAAACTATTTGATAATCCTGATAATAACATGTTTAAAATAGAAAATTAACCTGATATTCACTACAAAGTTGTGCAATATATAAGCCGTTTTTATCCTGAGGCTATTATTGTTGCTGGGCGTGGTGAAAATCAAAATACATCCCAAAAACAAATCAATTCATGGAAAAAAGGTAAATTAAAGGCCAGCCTGACATTGTGATCCTAAATTACATCAAATAATGGAAAGGATTCAGAATAGCATGCCACCATTGTTCAAATCATTTTTTTTTTCTGATAAAACATACCAATTTCATCTTAAAATATTTCATAAACTATAAGTTATCAACTCAATGAGTATCTAACTTATTTAATCAGAATATCTATCAAACATTATTTGTTTTTAACATTCTTTAACTTTACGTACACTCTTTGTTCTTGGCTTTATAAGATGGGTTCCATTATCAATCAAAATATAATACAAACCTTTACATATCATTCATTACATAAAAATCATGGTTAAAAATCTCCGACCAAACAATTAATCATTTGCATAATCATTAAAATCATTAAAAAAATCATCTATCATAGTTTGATAAAAATCTTTATTCTTCATATTATTACTATATATTATTTTTTTAATCTCTCCTACTTATATATAGTAGCCATCTCTTTCAGCCATTTTTATGGGCGTGGTCAAATTTCAGAGGAAAAGGGCGTGGTCGTTTCCTGGAAAATGGGCGTGGCCGATGGACCCAAGGTTAAGTCCAGAATATGGGAAATGCGCTCGTACCCCAAGAATACAATTATTTAGACAATGCTTTCTGCCTGAAACTTTGGCAAAGCATGGAATAACATTAATTGGCATGGAATAACATTAATTTGGCGCTGTCTTTTCCCTAGGTGCACACTCGACATTGGACATGCGGCTTTTCTAGAACCTGCAACTGTGGAGTGGTACTAAGAGATCGCAATGATGTTATTGAGTTTAACTGTTGCAATGAATACCTTGACTACGACCAGGTGACTCCTATTCGAGTTAGAGTACGAAGTAAGAAGCGTCTGGCGCCAGGAATTTCCATACGTCAAACTTTGACTGGTTTTAACAGCGAGTATAGGGTAAATTACTCTTTTTATTTTGTGACTACAAATATTTGACTACTAAAAAACCAGACACTATGGCAGACATAATGTAATTTATGTCAAGGCATGGTACTCACTCGATAACTCGATGGGTCAGGCTGTACCAGTACTGCAAATCTAGCCAATGAAGATATAGGGCGGTGACAGGGTTACGTAAGTATATTGAGGTATTTACCAAGCAATTCTTCCTTCTCATCCTCGTCATCAACTCGGTCAGATCTCGAGCAAAATCTTTTCAGGCAAGTACTTCCTTTTTTTTTCTCTTTTCCTCATGCCGCCAATCCGTGTTTTAATTCTGGACCACCCTTTCATTCGCCGTGTGCACGATTTTCTTCGCCGCAATTTTAATAGGCACATTGCAAAAAATTTAAGTTTAGATGGCGATCTGCTCATAAGATGGCATGTGATCGGAGGTAGAACGGTTTATATGCTTTATGTGTAGTAGAGGAGTTCGGTTCCAATGTTGCAATCATGCTATTAGGTATGAATGACCTTACCGCCATTTCGGCCGTTGAAACTGGCTCGGCAATTGAAGATCTGTGTCGTTTGCTTTATGAGTCATATGGAGTTGAATTGATTTGCGAACACATGACCAAAATGGTCATGTGTTCGCTAATGAATGCCACGGATGGGAAGATCAGACAGTCACAGAACTGAATATCAACTGCCCACGATAGCCGCAGTTCAATGGTAAAGTTGAAAGTGCTGTTAAAACACGCAAAAGAGTGCTACTAAAAACAGGGGAGGATCAGAAAAATCCACAATTCGAAATTTTTTCTTGGTGTTCTCAGGCTCGAAACAAGTCCACAAAATCCGACAAAGTTTATTCCATCTTACACGATCATGGATCAATCGATTACAATCGCTCGAGCAACCTTCGCTCGCAGTAAAACTTATACTCACACAAGGCATTCCGTCACGTGATCTTTACGTCATCACACACTCTCCCTTACTTAAAATAATGTCTTCCAAGACATTTGTCTACATGCAAACTGTTACTTAGAGTTCTACTATTATTATAAATTATTTGGAGCAGGTGAAGAACTCCCTGCCGACAAAAGTTAAGCGAGCTGCTGAGTTAGCTACAGAGAAGGGATCATCAAACTGGCTGACCGAGATTGCCCTCAAAGAGCTGGACTACAGTCTGAGAAAGAAGGAATTTAGAAATGCAATCAAGTTACGGTACGACTGGGAAATAACGGACAAACGCATGATCTGCGTATGCGGTTGTCAATTTAGCGTGCATCACGCAATGGTGTGTCAGCGCGGCGGGTTCATTATCCAGCACCATAACGAACTGTGCGACTTGGAAGCAGAGATTCCAAGGATGGTCTGTAGTGATGTAGAAGTAGAGCCGGTCGTTAAGGAGGTCACTGGGGAGACATTAAATCATGGCGCTAAGAAAGCTTCTGATGCCCGTTTGGATATTCACGCTCGAGGCTCTTGGGAGAGACAGAGATCTTCATTCTTGGACGTTCCGGGGTGTCACCCTAGTGCAGACTCTTTCAGAGACTTGAATCCTAAGCAGATCTATAAGAAGCATTAGAACGAGAAGAAGAGGAAGTATGCGGAAAGACTAATGGAGATCGAACAGGGAACGTTCACTCCCCTAGTTTTCACTACCACAGGCGGAATAGCGAATGAGTGTGTTAAGTAGCACAGCAGACTTGCGGAGCTGATCGCAAATAAGAAGGGAGAAAGTTAGTCAAGCGCAATTTCC
>OZ037775.1:9490949-9498449 GCA_964035525.1 Porites cylindrica | reverse complement strand
CAGGGTTCGCACAGAGTCTTGAATTCTTGAAAAAGTCTTGAAATTTGCCTAGCAATTTTCCAGACCTGGAAAAAGTCTGGAAAATAGCGATCAAGTCTGAAAAAATGGTAAAAAGTTTTGAGCTTTTTTAAAGCTACAACTAGTGCATTACAACTGAAAATATTGTTCAATAGTCCAGTTTTAACGGTATTCAATCTTTCCTGAACATTTGCAGCACATCGTGAAAAAAAGCTATGTTCCTGCGTTTTTTAAGGTCTCTATTGATCACCAATTTGATAACCGTGAGTCTGGAAAAGAAAGTATTGTTTGGAAAAAGTCTAGAAATAGTCTTGAAATTTGGATTCAAAAGTCTGTGCGAACCCTGAAAATAAATTAATAATTAAATTTAGTCCATTTACTCTGCTCTGAATGTTGAATTGCAGGTAGAGTTTCCTTCTGGGATGCAAGTGAAGATTTTTCGAGTTTCGTACGGACTTGAAGTTAATGTTAAGGGTCCTCGCGCTGAACACGTCAACAATGAGACTGGACTCTGCTTGTATAAAGGACAGCAAAATATTACTGAATTTGGATATCATTTCAGGTAGTAAATACGATGGATAAATTAATGAGGAAGATAAAGTAATCCATTCATTTTGAAATGTCTCATTTCTCAAAATCAGCTGAAATTTACGGGCTTACCCTTATGAAGGGGTGACAAATTACTCCTTTTATACTACTACATGAGAAATTTCTGCAATTTGAATGGCTCAGACCAGTGGTATTTCAGCTTAATTTGAAATACCTACATGTAAAAATTACAAACATTTTGCGGGTAGTAGTATAAACAAATAATAGCATGATTTGTTACGTGATATTCGGCATAAATACCACCCCCAATATTTCAAAATTGTCTTAAATTACGTGTAACAATTTCGAAATATCAATCGTGGTATTTATGCCAAATATCACTACAAATTATGGTATTACCTATACAAATTTGGCGCGAAATTTCAGCGTTAATTTACAGTTTCACATGTGAAATTACAAAATTGCCATGGCAACGTCCCGTACGTGTTAGTGCCAAGATAACGGTAAACATTTTATATGTTATGGATGAAGATGTCAGGGCACGAAAAGACAATTTAGAAAACCTAAATACACGAAAGAGCACATCAAGAAGGGTTCTATCAGGTATTTTGTCTAAAACAATTTTTAAACTCTGAACTTAGTTGAGTTCTCGATCGATAATAATTTGGTATAAAAATGTCAAAAAACCTACGATTGTAAGCGCAGTTTTTCATGTATGATATTGATAGGTAATCAAATGGTTTATATGTGAAATTAGCGGATAATATCACTTGTGTTTTTTCCAAATCCTAATAATTATTAGAATTTGGGCAAAACGCGCGTGAAATTATCCTCTAATTTCAATCGTCACCATTTGAAAAATACTAGCCATTTGATTTCACCGATATACCTTCAAAAAAGCTCTTTCATAGTGTATTTAATATTTTTATCGATTCTTCCTTTCTCTTCACTTTTTTGCCCCCCTGTTAGTACAAACATCTAGACCTCCATTTCCATCTAATTGTCTACTCATAGTACTATGATCATATTTCATTTTTAGTGTCAGTTTTGCTTTTCATTATAAAAGCCTTTAATGTTACCTCACTCCATTTTAGCTTAATTTCAGTATATCTAAAGATAAATAAATCAAAGTCAAATGGACAGCCAGTTTCATAGTAAATATGCCAGAGACTAAAGATTTATTAAAGAGATAAGTAAACATAGCGAAACTGAAATCAGATCGGCATATTTACGTGTTATTATTATTATTATTATTATTGTTATTATTATTCACGTGTTAGCAGAAATACTACCAAGACCTGTTGCTTTAGATCAACATAATTTGTTTTGATTTGAATAGGTTATTGATGTAACTGAAATCATTCTTATTAGTTGGAGGTATATACTTCATTGGCAAATCGGGACCCAGTTGTTGAAAAATGGTCATTAAAAGCATTAGATATATAAATAATGGTATCATTCAATTTCAAATCTTTCACTGTTGTATTGTTGATACGACGGGAAGTAAGCTCGTTAATGGTCTGCCACGTTTTTAGAGAATTACCTTTAAACTGAATAAGAGCATTAGAATAATGGGGTGCTTTAGAAGTTTTGATTTTATTGTTTATTGTCTTTCGCAAATTTTTGTACTCTGCCCAGTCGCGTGGATCGTTCAATGCAATAGCTTTTGTTTTGACGAGGAGAAAGATGATTTTTGCGCCTGATAGGGATACAGAAAAAGAAGGAAGAGTCGTTATTACCCTGGAACTTCTTGGAATCAGGTTCCAGTTAGAATATAAAGTTATCTTAACTTTGCATGAATTGCATTGAATTGTTGTTCATCCAATTTTCAAAAAGCGGAGTTATAAACTCATTGTCGCTTTTTAATGGTACAACATTTAAATCAGTGTAGCAGTGGTTATATCAATATCGTTTCTTTTCACTTTTTATTTATGAAGTTCTTTTGAAATTGCCCAAAGGCTTTCTCCTTGTTTGTCGACAAGTTTTTCTGAGGCTCGCGCGACAGAAATAAATATTAATTTCAATGCGCGAAATACGTGAAAACATGTCACAACAGAAAACACTCGATGCCTGCTAAAAGATCAACAGGCGCTATCTCTCGTTTTCAACCAAGTTCTGAACTGTTTGAAAAAGTTGATGAACCAAACAAACCAAAAACAGGTTTTCTTAATCTTCATCATCATTCGGCCTTTTCTGTCGGGATGCTCTGAACAATTTTATTCCACACATACTGGTCCGACATCGTGTTTGCAAGATCGTCCCTGTCAATTACGGGGTCCATCGAGATCACATATGGTAATGAAATTTTCCTTTAATTAACAGGGCTACTTGGTTTCCATAGAAGAGGGGACTGAATGACCTCACCCTTTACGCTTTGGCAATAACCGGCAAATTTGTTATCCCTATAGGGCACTAAAAAAAACAACCAACCGAAAACGGTTGATACCAAAGAGAACGCGAGCTTACTTTCAATTTCCAGAAATGTTATTAGAGAACGAACTTTAAGTAATTATGTTTTCAGCCGGTTGCTTTAAATTCATTTTCCAAAATAGTTAGTTGGTTGTCCTTTATAGACTGGAACCTCAAGAAAGCTACTTTGAAAGACTGCCAGAGTTGGTAGATGATAAGTTCGAAAAACCCTGTTCCTGCTTCAAGACTGATACAAATGGGAATCCAACTTGCGGCCCAGCTGTAATGGTGAATTATCCCAATGAAGTGGATAAACCAGGCACTCTTGTTAACCCAGAAGGCAGTGAGGGTGAACTACGGAAAAGGAGTACTGAGTACGTGGATGATATAACGGACAGAGATTTTGATTCTTTCAAGCGATACGTTGCTTCAGTGGTTTCAAAACGTGTCAGACGTTCTTCCCAAACCAAATCGCCATTCACGAAACAGAATGCCACCGAATACTGCATGGAAAGACTTTTCAACAGTGAAGTTGGTTCTCTTTGTTCCCAAATTGGAGCTGATGTACTTGAATTAGTTGCTTCCTGCTCTACTGACCTTGAGGTAAGAAGTGCACTCCATTTTATTTCTATAATTACTGAATGTAAGGGTAATAGTTACAGGTCAACTGCAGCAAGCGAGGCCACTGAATAAACCTATCCAAGCAATCATTCTGACCAAACCCAATTTAATCGTTAAAAACCTAAAGCAGAATAAATTGTTCGGCATGGTTTGTTTGATTTTATTGGCAATTGCTAAACACAGATCTTGACCGATATTCCGAGACAATTCGAAGAACTTTACTCTTAAACGTTTTTAAAACAACAAAAATAGTCGGGCACTAAGCTCACTGAGCTCATTTCGGAGGCTCGCCCCTCAGACATTACACAAAAAAAAGACTATAGTGGTTACGATTTTTAGCAAAAAAAAAAAAAAAAAAAAATGAGACGCTTAACTTCCGTCAAATAAGCTGACCTCTAGCTGGGGCCAACCACCCCTGTCAGTAATATGGGAAACCATCAAGGAGTGCGAAGTTTGTAGAAAAGCATCGACAACTTTTGTCATGTTATACCGGATAAATAACGATTTCTGTTGTCAATTGGCACGTTACTTTTGGCAATTACAGTTTTAAAAAATGCATTACCAGTAAGCGCGATGCATCAAACACAATTATTCCAATTATTGCGGAAAAAATACAAGGGACAAAAAAGATCTGAAAAAACAAGGGACGTTATATTTGTTTCAACGCGAAGAGACTCAATGAATGAAGAAAAAAATATGAAATATGAACCCTTTGAAAAGCTCATCGGGATTCTAGGATTTGCTGACGCCTGATTAATATTATCCTGATGGACACCCGTATGCAACAAGCAGTTTCCTTCTTCCCGACGAAAAGCTCATACAATTATTTTCTGTAAAATTAACCTCGCTTAATAGCGGAACTCCACGGGCTAGATAAGCTAAGAAAATCTATTCATCCTAGAAAAATTGGTAATCACGTGACCGTACACCGACCGCCTCCGACCGTCCCTGCGCACCACAGGGAAACGAATGTTTAATCTCACAGTTTCTAGCTATAGATAGTAGTTTGGGAGTCCAGGTGCAACCTGATATTGCTCATCCATGCGATCAATTGACAGCTGTCAAAACAGGGTATCCGCTGACCAGTACCACACGACCTTATCTTGGGCTCAGGTATTGACCCATCGAGTTCATTATTTTTTGAGGTTATCCGCTGACAAGTTACTAGTTTTCAAATGATCGCAGCCTCAAGTTCAATTTTT
Organism: Porites cylindrica; assembly: GCA_964035525.1. Classification (NCBI taxonomy): domain Eukaryota; kingdom Metazoa; phylum Cnidaria; class Anthozoa; order Scleractinia; family Poritidae; genus Porites; species Porites cylindrica. The sequence continues at coordinate 9,493,650 of OZ037775.1, read as the reverse complement.
AAAATGCATAGGAAATAAGTTGTGCTTATCAGCTGCACTAACAAAATTTTGATTTCAATCCGACCTCGGACGCGAAAATTTAGTCAGTTTTTACAGGTAGCGGAGGCAGTTAGTTTTGACTCACCATGGTCACGCGTTGTTCACGCTCTACGTCCAATTTTTATGCTCTGATTGGTGAAAATTCGACAGGTGAGTTCATGCGGAAAATTTATGCAGCATCTGGAAACTTGTTTACTGATAGCTGAAGTTGACAGAGTTTTCTGTCATTTTGTGATGCTTTTAACTGCCTATTTCCACTGGATGTACAAAATGAAATACAGCTACTTTCAAGATTCCTCTGTTATTCATGTCTGGTTTCTTTATTGGGTTTTTGGTTGAGATATGCGCCGCTTATTTGTTGGCAAGATTTTGTAAAGTAAACTTGTCGGACACGAAAAAATCCGGCTCGTTTATCTTATTTTGGCCCCCCTTTTTGACAGAGGAATGCAACCTATAAACTACAACGTGTAAATTGCCTGCCATCGAGGGTTATCGTGTCTTATAACCTACCATTATAGCGTAAAATTAAATTTCGGAGATGTACAAGTAACCTTATGAATTAAAGTTGGTGCGGATGGGAGAATGGGTTATTTTGTTTAGGAAGAATTTGTTTCCCAGACCTACTACTATGATCAGGAGCCATTATGGTTCTTGACTCATCGAAGATGATTCTTGCTTTTTGGGTGTACATATAAGGCTATTAACTCGATGTAAGATTTCCATTGTTTCACTCTTGGACTGTTTGCAAATTATTTCTCTTCAAAATCACTTAGCCTTTTCCTCAAAAGTCATATGAATGTGCCCTAATGTGTTTGATTTAAATTATAAATTTGTTAATGGGAGCTTCGCTTTTAGCCCTGGCTAAATGTATATATTTTATCCGTTTGCGAAGTGTTTGTTGAATTTTTGACCTGGAATCAATGATTTATTCCTGTTTTTGGGCGATAAAATTGATGCGCTTCGACTTGCTTAAATTTGAAATCTCGGCAACGTAAAACTGCAAACGCGTACAGTTTGCGGTTTCCCATGAAAAGCCTGGCGCTAAAGGTCTCTACTACTTTGCGCCTTCTCATCTTCTCCAGAACGTTCCAACGGAAACGTCTCGCGCGAGTATTTGGGTTCATGTCTATTTTGTTCGATTGCCGAACCCAGTGGAACCCGGTATTAATCGATTGATTGGATCCCGGATTAGATTGAGTAAACTCAAGTCCAGGTAGTCACCCTGGACTGTACATTAACACTTCTTTCTTTTAAGGCTACTGGTGATACCACATATGCAACGTCCGCCGTGTCATTGATGATCAATCAATGTGGGGGAATTGTCGGCAGAAATCTTTCCTCGAATATCAATGAAAGCAGCGAAGAAGAACAAAAGGATCCATCCTTCTTGACAAACATCATCAAAAAGCTCTGCCCCAATGACTGCACGTTCAACGGTGAATGTGTTAATGGATCATGCATCTGCAACAAAGAGTTTACTGCCGAGGATTGTGCGGTTTCCATTTATCAACGACCTGATATTTCCATGTAGGTTGAGTCATTCTCGTGGTCAATTTCATTATCAAATATGTTTGACGCAGTTGCGCAATTTTATTCGACGTGTTTTTTTTCCTTGATGTGAGTGAAAACTCAAGAAGGTTATTCTGAATGTTAATTGTAGAGAGGCATTTGTTGCCATATGTCGGATTTAAAAGGTTTTGCAGCTCGGGAGGGGTATACTCAAGGAAAGTTGGGCTAGAGATGTGACACCGAGGCACCTTATTAAAACAAAAGTATTGCTTATTTCACTACTCTGTCTAAGGAAAGAGAACTTATTCTATGAACATGAATCGTCAAGTTTTTTACTATTTTTTCAAACTAACACATGGAATTAGAGTTTTGTCCAAAAAATTGTTGCGCACATGGAAACGGCTCATCGCCAGCTCCACACTCTTTGCAAGACTTGCGCTCCAAAAACCACCCTAAGCGGACTGAAGACTCTGAAAACCTGATACCCCGTAAAACGGAACAACCCGTTCAGACAAATGTAAGTAAATAAGAGAGTGCTTCCACCGGGGTATGTAGCTTGCTGAACAACGCAAATAGTCAAGAAAAGAATCACTTTGCTTTCACCATCGCAGGCAGAAAAAATCTCAGTTTATAATTCTCTACGAATATTTCTTAAAAACAGGCTACAAGAAAACGGTTTGTGTGACAGACGCAAAAGACCATGCAGGAAAGTGACAGTAATGGGAACTGGTTTCCTGAACTCGACTAACATGACATGTCACATTGTGGAATTCATGGTATTTAGATTCTTTTTTGAAAGAAGCGATTTATAATTATCTATCTATTAATTAGAATGAAGGAGGGAATTAAATCAGTTCTTGCTTTACGTAGAAAACAATGACTCCTTTGGCTAGTACCCTGCTAGAATAGTGTACTAGGAACAAGCAGATACCGCTAGTCAAGCGGCAAACTGAATGACACCATTGATAGTTTGTGTCTTTTGGCCACTAGTTCAGATGTTCGAGTATGCGGATACATTTAAATCTACAATTTTTTCTTTGCGGATTCAAAAATTTCCACGTCCACACGTCCGTATTCAACTCGAATTTGCCTGTCCACATTATCAGGATTTCAATCTAGGTTCGTCAGCTGATTTGTAAAGTGATCTTTGGCT